>CM061056.1:43548413-44060913 GCA_030762865.1 Paraleonurus japonicus
TCTTGATTGTCACCTGAGCTCTCCTACGAATTCTAACTCGGTTTATTCTCCTTGCGTGTGCTTCAATTTCAAGATTAAGAGGTTCAATTGGTCCTCCCCTTCCTCTAGTTATCATGCACCCGCAAGAGATAAAGTATCAAATTCAAACAAGAAATAAAAAATAGAACAATAAAAATTACCACTAGTAACATGATTGGAGTGTATAGGGCAAGAACTTTTAAGACCAATCGCAAAATATCGAACCTAAGGGAGAAAGTATGCAAACGAAATTCAAGGATAAGAGTTCTAAATGGCTAAAGTTGCAATAAGTTTTAGGACTAAAATCTCTACAAAATGCAAGAAATTATATGGCAAGATTATGCAAACAATATAAAAAACACCTAGAATGCAAGATCAAATACACTAAAATCAATGGGGGATTAGGGTGCAAGGGATAATCTCCATCAAGGAATCCATGATTAACAAGCTATAATTGTATCCAAGTGCAAATCAATCAAATTAGAAAGCATAAACCATCATGAAATTAATCACTCCATTAATATCACAATGCCTAATGTGAGTATCCTTAGTTCTTCCCATCTTTCAATGTAGAAGTCCCCAATTCATACAATCATGCAAAATTGAAACTCGATTAACACCTAATCACGTTAGCTCAACTCTCGCCTATTGCTAGGGCGATCAACCATTAATCAAAAGAGACAATTTTTCATGAAGCACAATTAAGAATCACAATTAGGAAGCAAGCTAATTCAATTGAGCACAATTATCAACAATCATAGCATGAGGCAATCACTTCATCCCTAATTTCAATTATCCCAAGCACAAAGCTATTAGCCCATGGTGCTACAAGCAAAAGCCATGGGTAGAAAATCTAAGAAAGCAATTAACAATCTAATCAATACAAGCAATGATTTAAAGAGAGCAAAGGGTAAGAACATCACCAATTGAACTTCAATAGACAAAAATAGGAATGATTAATCTTCTACAATGCTTCAATTCAACTCCTCTACTCCCAAATCACACTGGAATCTTCAATTACAATCAATTAAAATGCTAATCTAGTGGACTAAATGTAGAATCTAATCTAATTCTAACAATCTATGGCAATTACAATGGAAATCAAGCTACAAAGTGCAAAATTCGCCTAAGGAACCTCCTGAAACTGCTTCTAAACTGCTAGAATCAAGTTATGCTCAGTTTTGGCTTCAAATGGCTTTAAAAGCTGCAATTTCGATTTTGGGCACTCCTCGACTCGAGCTTCGTGCCCTCGAGTCGAGGCCTAGAAAATCGCTAACACGTTTCTTCAAAATATCTCCTACCTCGAGTCGAGGCTCGGCCCTCGACTCGAGGAATCTGCCAATTTCCCATCCCTCGACTCGAGGCTCCTCCCTCAGTCGAGATTTCTACCTTTTGAAATTCTTTCCCTCCAACCTGACCCTCGAGTCGAGGTCTGTGCTCCCTCGACACGTGCTCGAGACCAGGGCAATTTTATCGAGAAGGACTTGAGGCCCGACCCCGTTTTCATCCCGTATGTTCGTCTCTTCATTCTAAGAATAACGGTACTCTCGGTTTGGCAAAATTCCACCGATTTACCTGCAAAACGGACGAAAAACCTCAAAACCTCACAAAGTAATACTTTTTAGGCAAAAGAGTGATACTTTTCACATTTATGCACAAAAATCACACTTTAGCTCACTTTTTGCACTAAAATAGGCCCTAAAACATGTATCAATTCACTCCAATCATACCCCCAAACTTGAATTGTTGCTCGTCCTCGAGCAACGTAGAAACTAAGAACAAAGGAGTGAATTGATTGCAATTATGTCACATGGCACCATAGGCGAAAAAATAAGACAATCGAACTCATCAATGAACATAAGTATCAATGCAACTATCCACTAGCCATCAAGATGAATCATGCTCAAACAAATGCTCAATCAAATACTCAACACATTGCTCCTTCCATGGAGTGTTTCACTCTTCACTCAAGTGTATAAAGGTATAAGGCACTCAATCATCAAATTCACAAATAAGTACACCATATGCTTGCCACAAGACTTAATCTCAATCAAAATCACTTATGATCAATCAAGAATCAAAGAGGTCTTCCTTCTAGGTTGTAATGTAGGCTCTTTGGAAAGGTGGGATAAATTTGGATAAGAGTGACTAAGTAGTAGAGACTTGAATGTAAGCTAATCAATACAAATGCACAATCTCTTCTCTTTCATCTAGCACACTCTTTCTTTTGAACTTCAATGATCAATCCACCATTCAATTGAGCTTTCTCTTTTAAGCTCACAAATTGAATTTTTCCTTCACTTCATTTTCACATTTTCACAATTCAATCTTTCACAACCTTTCTTTTCTTTTATGCTCCATTCATCACTTAGCTCATCATCTTCCCACACTTAGCAATCAAATCACCATCATTAGCCAACATTCAAGCTCAACTAAAGATAGGACAAGAAAGGCTCATAAAAATAGGCTAAATGGTTTCAATTCCACTTGGTTTGCCAAAGAATAAGGATCATAAGGCTCAACATGGCTCACTAAGGAAATCAAATGTATTTGGTGTGGAACATTTTGGCAAAGTGACTAAACAAATCAAACATGGTCTCTTATCACTTTCAAGACATCACACAAAGATCAATATCAACAAGTCTAGTGGCAAGTTCTAGCATACAAATCATGAATGATGCACTCACAAAGAAATCAATCAACCGTATAAGATGTCACGATTATTAAGGCACAAAAGCTCACGGGCTTTAATTGAGCAATGAATCAAGCATCATCAATCACATTCATCTTCACATGATAAATCAAGAATGCTAGCTTCAAGCTACAAATCTACTCATGATCAAATCAAAATCCAATAATCTTGCAAATCAAACACAAGTGCTCATGTACATAAATCCAAGCATACTCACTACCACAAAAATGATACTAAAAGATATATCAATAAATCCACAATTAAGCTCAAATCAAATCAAAGAATAAGGAATCAAAAGAAATCATCAAGGTATAATCATCAATAGACAATAGGCTCAAATATAATCAAGAAAATCATAGCATCACTAAAATCATCAAACAATCCAAAACATCAAAATCATCAAGTCATCAAGTTCACCAAGAGTACAATCATCACAATAAAGAGTACAATCACCAAGAAGATAAGCATCTAAAAACTAAGGAGAGGGAATGAGGAATAGGGAATAGCCCTAGTAGTCGACGGTGGCGGTGGAGGAGGGTAGCTCGGCCCGAAGTTCCACGAGCTCATCTCGCTGCAGTGAGGCGTATATGTCATTCCCCGAGTCTTCGATGACTCCTCCTGCATCCTCCTAGTCTCTTCATTGAATCGGCGAGAATCCTCAATCATACGGAACATCTCATCCTAGCGGGTTAGGCTCTCAATATGCATCCTCGACTATCGGCCCACATCTCCTCGGGTCAAAACCCACGGCCTCGAGATGAACTCCCCGCCTCATACTCTCTACTCCTCATCTCGTCTGCCGGTACTGTTGATCTCTCGGCTGATAATCCTCATCCATAGCATGCGGCGGCTCCTCCTGCTCTGCTCTTCCTCGTTCTCATCCTCGAATCATCCTCCTCCTCAACCTCTGCTCTCACCGCAACACCCTCATCATCATCGAATCGAACTCGTTGCTGGCCTTCATTATCATCATCGTCCCCCTCATCTCGAAGAACATCCCCATGCTCCCTCGTGTAAGCATCTATAGCATCGGTGTGTGGCTGCAACCACATGCGCAGGTTGATAGTCACAAAAGCAGTGGATCCAAAACCGTCGTCAACCTCTTATTAGGAAGAGGGAATCGGCCCTTTGTGGTCTTCTTTGGAAACACCACGTCCTACCGATGCGATCAAGTGTCCTCATGCGTCGCATCGTATCGGTAGTAAGATCGGGACCATCTAATGCCGCGAGGTTGTGAGTAGGGATCCCAAGATGCTCAGCCTATCAAGGTAATCATTCCACCAAAGTTGATCTTCTTGAATTTTGTGCTCGTAGCTCTCTCAAACAAATAGCAGAGGTATGCGGCCGTTGAATCTCACTCCATGCAAGAAGCACCACAAAAGCGTACAACTCTTCGTAAACCACGGCTCCTCCTTCCGATCTCGCGAATATGGTACTCGCGAGAATCTTCTCTAAGTATCGGACCACCGGGTTCCAAATGTGCGTGCTCTTAGACTTCCCAGAGGCAATTCGAGTTGACTAGGTGCCCCGAATCGAAATACGCCTCGAGAACTTTTTGGCGTTGTACTCCTCCCTAATGTTGAGCAATGATCTATCGGGGTCGGTGGGCGCACCAAGGATCTCGTTGTCCTCGTCCAAAGTCAACTCATACTCGTTTCCCATAAGCTCAAAAGTGATTTTCCTCGCAAACTTGTTCCTCCTAGCCTTGTGGACCTTAAGCGTGCAA
Organism: Paraleonurus japonicus; assembly: GCA_030762865.1. NCBI lineage: Eukaryota > Viridiplantae > Streptophyta > Magnoliopsida > Lamiales > Lamiaceae > Paraleonurus > Paraleonurus japonicus. Next base: position 43,552,850 of record CM061056.1, read on the forward strand.
AGGAACTTGAGAGTGAGTCCAAGATGAGTCAGAGGCCTCTTGGCTAGGAAGCCTCCCATGCCTACTTGCTCAAACAGTCGAGGGATATCATCCTCAATCCCCATAGATAGCATGCGATTATGATCGACTAAATGGATTTTGACCACTTTCTTGTACAACTCGGCATAAAGGATGATATGCTTCCTCCATTTATAATCATCCCACTGAATTCCCAATTCAGCGGGCATCCTGTGTGCAAATCGTATACCCTCTTCTCTCTCTCGGATTTCGCATCCGAATAATTATGACCATCAACTCCCTAAACATGATTCCTGCACAAATAATCCCAAAAGCACCAATTAATCCCACAATTAAAATGCAAGCTCAAAATATCACTCTACCATGGACGAGTCAACAAAAATATATCCAAGCTCAACAAAATTCCTAGTGACTAGGCAATAAATCCTCAACAAATGGTCAATGAGTCAATCAAAGCAATATAATCCATAGATGTATTCCATAATACCTCAAAACATGCATACTTACTACATGGCTTCAACATTAAACATCAAAGAATTAAGCTCATCAAATATCATGCAATTAAGCTCCAAAATTATATCTACAAAACACGAGCCAACTAGCAAGCACTTAGACACTAAGCATCATCAACAATAAACTTCTATCATCACCAAACCTCAAATTGACCAAACTTTCCAACAATTCACTAGGAAATCCTATCATGCCCAAAAATCCAATTCAAGCCAAATTCACAAATAAACGAGCAACACAACATATACAATCCTAAACATGCTCCTACAATCCTCAATTAACTCAAAATTCTCAAAAATGGCTTCAATTTATCACACTCAATCATGCATACCAAGTGCTTGACAAAATGCCCAAATGAAATTCCAATTCAAATAAATTCATGCAATTTTATCAACACCCAAGCAATAATCATCCACCAATCATGAAATTGAAAGCCAAATGATAAGAAATTACATACCTTATTGGGATAAATTGGCTTGAAATGAGCAAATTTGACACCCACGCACTACTCACCAAAAACCCCAAAATTGGATGCAAAAATCCTCAAAATCCACTCTTTGATGCAATAAGATGATAATGTGATGAAATTATGGTGATTAAACGGTGAAAATGGTTGGAATGCGTCGAAAAATATGTAGAGACAGCGAAGGGATCGTGAAAGGCTGAGAAAACCCTCGAGTCGTACTGCTATGACTCAAACGCGATTTTTATACCGGACACCAGCCTCGACTCGAGGTTCCTCCCTCGAGTCGAGGGATGTGCCATTTTCAAAATATTTTCTAAGTGTTAATGCCTCGACTCGGGGGCTATGCAAGCTCGACCTAGGGTCAAGTCCAGGGAATTTTTACGATTCCCGAGCCCGACCCGACCCCCAAAACTCCTAAAAATGACCTCTATGCCCCTAACGAACCCAAATATGCAAGAAATTACCGTTTTGGTCCCTCGATTTAAGCCCGGTCGCTCATTCGATCGAGGAGACCGGGTTCTCTTCCTTTGCTCATTTTCACCAACTTTTAAGCTCTCCTTTCCTTCTCGACTCCTTGATTCCTTTTGCAATTCGATCCTTTTTCAATCCACGTAGTGAGTATACCTACAAACGAGCACGAGATAGTCATCAAATAATCATTACTAAGGGATGCATTTCTACCCTAAATGACACACACCCCCAAACTTGAATGAAGGTATGCATTTAAAATTTGGTATGAGAATGATACAAGTATGCAACCCTTAGATGATATAAACAATTAAGCTCAATATTCCAAATGCACTTTATCCATCAACTAACATCTTCTCCTAAGCATGAGCAATTCCAAAGAATCCAAGGCAAAAATTCCACAAAAAGACAAAACACAAATACAAAACAAACACACCAAAGCAATAAAAGCGATGGGTTGCCTCCCATCTAGCGCTAGGTTTAATGTCCTTTCTTGGACGGAACTCAAAGAGTTCACACTTCCCTTTCTTTGTCAATGTAGAGATCGGCCTTGTGCTTCACTAGATGTTCCTTTGCAAAAAGGCAACACCCCCACTTATCCTCTAAGAGTAGCTTTCCTCCTTCTTTGATTTCTTTGACCGTAAGCACCTCCTTAGGTCTTTCGACTCCAAGTAGCCGACTCCAATTTGATTCACACCACACCACTTGATCTCCTACTTCAAACTTTTCCTCCCTTTTCTCAAGTGGTGCATTTTTCTCAATCAATACCCCCAAACTTGAGCCATGCTCAAGTTTGGTCAAATCTTTCTCACCTTCTTCCTTCTCTTGTTCACCGGGGTCAAGCAAAGGGTCCTTTATCGCTTTCTCCTTCCTACAATCATCAAGGGAAACACAAGACTTATTAGAAATTATTTTACAAGAGGGAAGGAAATGCTCATTAACTAAAGGATGAGCAGAAGTAATAGGTGTAGAAACTTCCCTTTCAATGGAAAGGCATTCATCAACAATCTCTATGTATCCACACGTTTTCTTCTCTACCTTGCTTTGAGCAACCTCTTCCTCATGAACTCTTGTGAATGTAACTTCATCACCATTCGAACTCAACTTAAGCTCTCCTTTCTCCACATTAATCATAGCCTTGCCCGTTGCAAGGAAAGGTCAACCAAGGATGATCGGTGCCTCAAGTTCCTCCTTCATGTCTAATACAATAAAATCCACCGGGAATATGAGTTTACCAACCCCTACTAACACATCTTCAATAATTCCAAATGGTTGAGCATATGATTGATCCGCTAATTAAAGATTGATGTTCGTAGAAATCACCTCTCCTAGATCCAATTGCTTGAACACGGACAATGGCATCACATTAATACTTGCTCCTAGGTCACACAAGCCTTGAATGTTTACCTTTTCTCCAATCTCACATGGGATAATGAAGTTTCCGGGATCCTTTTTCTTTTGTGGCAAGTGTCTCTCCAAAATTTCTTTGCATTCTTCCACTAGCTTGAGCATCCCCTTCTCATCCCAACTCCTTTTCTTGGACATAATTTCTCTCAAGAACTTCTTATAGTGTGGAATTTGTTCAAGGGCCTCCAAAAGTGGGATATCGACATGCAAATTCTTGAAAATCTCTAAAAACTTACCAAACTCTTCATCAAGTTTCTTCCTCTCTAGTCTCTTCGGAAATGGAACCGGATTGGCCTTCATTGGAACTCCCCATTCATTCTTCGATTTTTCTTCCTTCTTTGCATTTCCCTCACTTTCACCTCTTCTTCACTTTTCTTCTCTTCCACAACCACTCTTTCTTGTCTCACTTCTTCCTCATTCACCACCTCTTCTTTGGACTCCCCTTCTTTGGACATTTTTGGACCTTCATAGCTAGTGCCACTCCTTAGCTTGATTGCACTACAAAACTCTTTAGGGTTCGGCTCGGTAGTGGATGGATATTTTCCTTTGTTTTGTAGATGGTCCACCGTAGACGAGAGCTTTCCAACCGTAGTAGCAAGTTGCCCTACTTGATGCTCGATCGTCTTGAAAGCAGTGTCCATTTGCTTCCCTATATCATGAAGCCTTGAGTCATTAGCTTCCAATTTCTTCACAATCAACCCCAAAATCTCCTCCGTGGTAGCCTTTCCTTCATTGTTAGGAGCCTTTGCACCGGATCAAACCCGGAGGGAATTGAACGGCGGCTCTCGGATTAGCATATGAAAAATTTTCGTGTCTCCTACATGTATTCCCATTAAATTGAGCTTGCGGTTGAGGTTGGTAGCTTCCTTGTGGCCTATTTTGGTAAGGCATTTGGTAAGGCCTTCCTCCTTGATAATTTCCTTGAAAATTTCCGCCTTGATAGCCTCCTTGGAATGGAGGCCTACCCATATAACTCACTTCTTCAACGGCAATGGACTTGGACAAACATCAACGTGAGGAACGGATGGACTCACACTTGCTTGGCTTTGTGAAGTAGTAAGAGCTCCAAATCGGTCCATCATAGTCATCATCATACTCTTCATACTCTCGATTTCATCAACTTGTGACACCCTATGGTGTGCTCCCCGATTAACCGACACTTGGAATGAATCTTGAGCTATGTTCTCCATTATTTCATTTATTTGTCCCACGGTTTTAGACCGAATCGATCCATTAGCACAAGCATTCAAAAAAGCGACCTATTCCCATCCGTCAAACCATTGCAAAAGTACATAATGGTTTGCTCCTCCGGAAAACCGTGTTGAGGACAATTGATAAGTAACAAGCCATACCTCTCCCACGCCTCCGGTATCGTCTCCCCATTCTTTTGTCGGAAGTGGGAAATAGCCTCCTTAGCTTGCACGGTCTTTGATGGTGGGTAAAACTTCATCAAAAATTTCTTCGACAACTCTTCCCATGTACGTACGGTCCCGGGCGGTAATAAATTAAGCCATGCTTTTGCTCTTCCTTTCAATGTAAAGGCAAAGAGCCTCAACTTCTTCGCATCTTCGGGTACCCCATGGTATTTTGTAGTGTCGGCAATCTCAAGAAATTGTGCCATATGTTGATGTGGGCACTCATTTTCATCTCTTCCTTCAAATTGCTTCTCCCTAAGCATTCTCACCAAAGCGGGACTTATCTCAAAGTTATTAGCATCTATCCTCGGCCTTGCTATCCCATCATAGTGCTCTCTAAGTTGTGGTTCAAAGAATTCTCTCAACAACCTTCCTTGAGGTGGTGACTCATTTACGGGTTGTGGTTGGGCATTTGGTATGTGAGGTGGCTCATGATATCGTGACTCTTGATTATATGGCATATGGGGATAGTATGGTGGAAATTGTTGTGGATGAGGTGGATAGTAGGGATATTGATGAGCTTGTGGAGGATAAGGATATGGATTTTGGTAGGGGTAATTTTGTGGTGGCATCCCTTGAGGGAAAGGACCAACTTGAGCATGGAAATGATTCCCATTACCTCCATGTTCTACTCCTCCTTCTCCTTGTCCATGTACCTCCTCAACTTGAGGTTCACCCACTAGTCTCTCCTCATTTCTTTGATCTTCCCCTTCCATAGCTTCCCTTCTTCTTCTCACACGATTCCTTCTCAAAGTAGCCTCAATTTCCGGATTTAGTGGCAACGGTGGAACACCACTCGATCTTGTTAGCATACACCTACAATGCCACAAATCCAAGTATCAAATTCAAACCAACAAAATCAACAAAAAAAAAAAAACAAAAGCAACAAATAGCCACTTCAAACAATCCTCAGATCTCACTTATAGGCGCAAAAACTAACTCCCGGCAACGGCGCCATTTGATTGGAGTGTATAGGGCAAGAGCTTTTAAGACCAATCGCAAAATATCGAACCCAAGGGAGAAAGTATGCAAACGAAATTCAAGGATAAAAGTTCTAAATGGCTAAAGTTGCAATAAGTTTTAGGACTAAAATCTCTACAAAATACAAGAAATTAAATGGCAAGATTATGTAAACAATATATCATTCACCTAGAATGCAAGATCAAATACACTAAAATCAATGGGGATTAGGGTGCAAGGGATAATCTCCATCAAAGAATCCATAATTAACAAGCTATAATTGTATCCAAGTACAAATCAATCAAATTAGAAAGCATAAACCATCATGAAATTAATCACTCCATTAATATCACAATGCCTAATGTGAGTATCCTTAGTTCTTCCCATCTCTCAATGTTGAAGTCCCCAATTCATACAATCATGCAAAATTGAAACTCGATTAACACCTAATCACGTTAGCTCAACTCTCGCCTATTGCTAGGGTGATCAACCATTAATCAAAAGAGACAATTTTTCATGAAGCACAATTAAGAATCACAATTAGGAAGCAAGCTAATTCAATTGATCACAATTATCAACAATCATAGCATGAGGCAATCACTTCATCCCTAATTTCAATTATCCCAAGCACAAAGCTATTAGCCCATGGTGCTACAAGCAAAAGCCATGGGTAGAAAATCTAAAAAAGCAATTAACAATCTAATCAATACAAGCAATGATTTAAAGAGAGCAAAGGGTAAGAACATCACCAATTGAACTTCAATAGACAAAAATAGGAATGATTAATCTTCTACAATGCTTCAATTCAACTACTCTACTCCCAAATCACATTTGGAATCTTCAATTACAATCAATCAAAATGCTAATCTAGTGGACTAAATGTAGAATCTAATCTAATTCTAACAATCTATGGCAATTACAATGGAAATCAAGCAACAAAGTGCAAAATTCGCCTAAGGAACCTCCTGAAACCGCTCTAAACCGCTAGAATCAAGTTATGCTCTGTTTTGGCTTCAAATGGCTTTAAAACTACAATTTTTGATTTTGGGCACTCCTCGACTCGAGCTTCGTGCCCTCGAGTCGAGGCCTAAGAGTCACTAACACGTTTCTTTAAAATATCTCTGCCTCAAGTCGAGGCTCACTCGACTCGAGGAATCGCCAATTTCCCATCCCTCGACTCGAGGCTCCAACCTCGAGTCGAGATTTCTGCCTTTTGAAATTCTTTCCCTCCACCTGCACCCTCGAGTCGAGGTTTGTGCTCCCTCGACTTGTGCTCGAGACCAGTGGCAATTTTATCGAGAAGGGCTTCGCCCGACCCCGTTTTCGTCCCGTATGTTCGTCTCTTCATTCTAAGAATAACGGTACTCTCGGTTTGGCAAAATTCCACCGATTTACCTGCAAAACGGACGAAAAACCTCAAAATCTCACAAAGTAATACTTTTTAGGCAAAAGAGTGATACTTTTCATATTTATGCACAAAAATCACACTTTAGCTCACTTTTTGCACTAAAATAGGCCCTAAAAATATGTATTAATTCACTCCAATCATAACACTACTCAACAAGAATTCAAGTTCCACCTAGAAAGTCCTCAACTAGTCTCCAAAGAATGGCGCCATTTTGAGCGCATGTATTTTTGCAATAAGTATATTAACGGCCAAATAAGATATCAAACCCAAAGGTTTAGGAGAACGGCGGAGCCTAAAAATAAGTGTTGTCATAATATTATAGTGGCTAACGGTGCAAAGACAGAAATGATCAACAAACAAAACTAAACAAGCAAACAAATAACTATTAAAAGCAAATAAACTCGGGACGAGTGCAAAGTGGTGAGAAGTGATCGCTCGGGTGTTTTCCTTACAAAATTCTTTGGTAAAATCACAAATCAAGGCATGAATCGGGCTAGGCTAAGAGCGATCACGAGAGAATTTAACAAATAAGCTTCTAAGATCGTCGAACACCTAGACAGTTCACAATCGGGCACTAATGCTAGGTCGTCTCTTTACTACACACATAAGCATGCAATGTCTATTAAAGGGGGATCTAGCAACCAATCCACCTCTCGGTTCAATCAATCACAATTACAATCATCACAATTAATCGAAAAGTTCACTTAATCACCCAACATGCATATCCAACTCTCGTTGCAACATACAAATTCGATAAATCAAGCTAGTAAAAATAATCAATCATAAGATCAATACAAAGCCAATTAATAGAAGCAACAAAACATCAATTACATGCCCATCAAAGTAATCAATTCATGATTTACACCAAATTCATGTATAATTCAAACACCCAAACAATCAAAGGAATTAACTCAAGGCTAATTTGAACATAACAATATAAATGAGAGCAAATGAAACAATACCCATGGTAAAATAGATGAAATCAATAAATGGAGAAATATCACCTTGATTGAATCAATTGAAATAACTTGCAATTGATCCTTACAACTACTTGGTCCTTGCTTGAAATGAAAGATTACACTAAGACAAACTATGGGTAACCTTAATCTATGAGAAATTTGAAGCAACCTATCTATGAAAATGAAAATACCGGAGAAAGGATGGAAAACTAGAGAGTAAAACTAAGAAATGTATTCCAAGGTGTGAATGTTTCCTTTCAATTCAGAATATGAGGTATTTATAGTAGGGATTTCGAGTGCAAAGATAATAATTGTAAAGGGGTCCCTCGAAAAATAGAATTCTACAAAAAAAAAGGCTCAAACAGTGTCTCGATCGAGACAGCCCTCCACCTCAGTCGAGACGAAACTCCTCCAAAAGTCCTAAGCTTGCTTATCTATCTCGAGCCACCCCGGTGTTTCGACTCGATCTCCTTGTCCGTCTCGGCTCGAGACGAGCTCTAGACACCACTCGAGACGAGCTTGAGACAAGTTGGCTTGCTTTCATAAATCCACCCTCTTTCACTACGTCTCGACTTGAGCCCTCCTATGTCTCGACTTAAGATGAGCTCGAGGTCCAGCTTGAGATGAGCTCGAGATAGAGCGATCGATCTCGATTTCTTCGAGTCTTTTTGTGTTTCGACCCTCACATCGGTGTCTTTCTGAATTTCCACTTGAACCTTGTATTCACCGAGAAATGAACATGGAGTGGGCTCGTTTCTTGGATAATTGACTCGAATCAAACTCGAATTTGGTGGAAGATTTGTCCTTTGCACAATATGTGATCGAAATCCTACAAAACCGACAAAATACCTTCCACAACCATAAAGTTTATAATTATCTTGGTTAGGGTGATAATGCTCATCAAATAGATCAAAATATGCAATAAATTCACCATAAAATCAAGCAAGAAACAACCCTAATCAAATGGCGTATCAACCAAAATCAAAGTACATCTATGATCTAAAGAATCTTTGGGAAAAGACAAAGTCCGAAATATATGTGGATTGGGATACGACTACGCATCTTGAATCTCTAGAGATCCTTCAACGCCGAATCAAGAGGATTAAAGAAATATTGTTTGATGAAATCGGAGAAGAGCAAAACCCTCGACGATCTTGCGGTGGAATTTCTCACAAGAGCCATCTATAAGAAGCACTCCATTAAAACCAAGGTACGGGTTAATGGCAAAAAGGCTAGGATATAGGTGACTGTGGATGAATTAGGAGAAATTTTTGGACTCGATCAAGGTGTAGACTCCTTCTCATACAAAAATGATGAGTACCTAGAGAGCTTTAGGATGGTGGCAAGGAGTTCATACCAAAATGTTGTGAAGAATTTGAAAAGGCTGATGTTGAGGAGAAAATATCGGTTATTGATGCTTATCCTAACAAAGTGTGTTGAGAAATATATTTGTATAGTTTTGATGATGTGTTTAAAACCTTAGTGTAATAGGACCAGTGAACACTGTTAGTCGGTGATGGTCTAGTTCAAGTTAGATAGTCTTTTGTTAAGGGAAACCTTTCTAGACTAGACAAGAAGACTTGAAGACCAGTGAGATAGAAGACTTCGTGCCAAGAAGATAGAAGGCCCGGAGTAGAAGGGTTCTCTAGAAGACTTGACCTGGAGTAGAAGGGTTCGTCTAGAAGACTTGACACAGAGTAGAAGGGTTCGTCTAGAAGACTTGGCCAAAGCAGACTTGAGGTAGAAGACTCTGTGACACAAGAAGACTTGATGTCGGCAAGGTTGAATTATGGAAAGTCCGATCAGCAAAGTTGAGACAAGCCGAGTTCAAGAGTTGACAGATATCTCGATTCCAAGATTCAAGGAAGACATGATTGGCAATCAATGATTAAATCAAGATTCAATCATAAAGATTAGATTGCAATCAAGGAAGATATGGAAGACCAATCAAATACCAATCAAGGGAATCAATCTGGTATTGAATCAATCAAGACTTGATTGATGGGAATCAATCAAGTCAATCAAGAAAGTCAACCAATTGATGGGAATCAATCAAGCCAATCAAGGAAGTCAACAATTGATACTTTCTAAACTATAGAGGATTTGATTGCTAGCTTTTCCAACGGCTAGTTTTTCAATCTCTATGAATATTGGTGATCACTACAAGCTCGCGCATGGAATACACGCATATTCAAAAGAGACACAAAAATACGACGAGCTAACGAACAAGAACGGTCACCATTCCAAGAGCTTTAAACGCATTAACACAAGCTTAGAGAAATAATCCATTGCTATCTTAGAGCAACTAATAGATTAGGATTATTTCTTAGTTGGAATTGTAAAATCACCTTTCATTATCTCCGCATTTGGAGAAAAGGTTGATTAACTTTTGATCTTAGAGTTAACACTCGAAGGTCACCACTTTGTACCAAGGCGTGAACTTGTAAAACTTCCCGTGGTTGAATCCTCAAGGAGAACGAGGATTGAAGACCAAACAAGGGCAGGAACTTGTAAAACCTCCCGTGGTCAAATCCTCAAGGAGAACGAGGACAAAAGATCGTTTCGTTAGTAAGGCCCCCGTGGACTCGTGGAGAGTGGACGTAGGATCGTTATATCCGAACCACTATAAAAATCTTTGTGTCTTTACCAGCCTTTCGCATTCATACTTATAATCGCTCATTCATCATTTTAATAAACTCCGCATCAACCTTGCTCAGTAGAAGACTTCAAAGTCTTCTAACCTCAAGAAGGTTTTCTTTAAAAGGGTTTTTCAAATACACACGAGATTAGCTTCCGCACCATCGAAGACTTCGAAGTTTCCAAGTCTGCCGATCTCACTTAGCACACTCGAGTACCTTTGCCGCAGAAGACTTCAAAGTCTTCTAACCTCACACTCACCACAAAAAGTTGTAAAAAGTTTTGAGTGTGGTAAAGTCTATTCAACCCCCTTCTAGACTTTCCACCTCCTTTCACATCTCGTCCGGGACCAACAAAGTGTATACTGGGAGAACAACAAAGCCACGATGGGCTTACAAAACCCATGATTTGCTGTTTATGGACAATTCTCGATGGGGTGCAGTAAACGGGTAAGAATGTTGTTTATAAGATTGTTCGAAGAATTTAAGAGGTTAAAGAAAGTAGAAGTTTCTAAAAATCTGTACAAATGGACTCTAAAATCAGAGCTAGCATGATGAACAGGGATCACATCGATTCTAGATACCAAGCTAGGTAGTGATAGTTTGGACTGGAATGAAGGTGTCAAAAATACACAAGACAAGGGTTTGTTGACCAAGAATGAGAAGATTTTGGTCCTATAGATTCATATTCGATGACGTTGCAGAGTATGTTGAACCAAATAGGGTTCAAAACCCAACTCTACTAAGTCAAAGAAACCAGCTACCTTGCTGGTTAATGAGCCCTCAGACGAAGAAGAGGAGGAAGAGGAATCAAATGAAGATAAGAAAAAGTTGAAGAAGTGGAGAGGAGTGCCTCTCTGGGGAAGTAGAGACACCGAGATGGCTAAGACCCCACTGGAGGCGAGGTTGAGAAGATTGTGGAAGTATCCTCAAGGGAGGAGTCGATAAGGGAATATTCGACCTCCGGTGAGGAGGAAGGTTCGGATGAAGAATTCCCCGACTATGTTCTAAGCTTGGCAATGAAGAAATAGACACGGCCGCCGCTTCCGAGCCTCTAAATCGGCCACAAGCTAAAGAACCCCACACCTTATCTACTTATCATTTTTCTTTTCTTTATACCCCAACCTCATCCGAACCAGCCCTCTCACTAAATATTCCAAACCCTTCCGGTGTCATGGGTCCGACACGCCGGTTAGGATCTCGTGTGTTCTGCATGGATTTCATCCAATTGTCTCTTATCTATAGCCTCCTGAGCGGATGACCCTGGTCTTCTCCCCGATAAACCTCGTAAAGCTCAATGTCACTATATAAAAGAAAATGCCGCTCCACCGCAAGGAGGAATGAATCTTCTCCAACGCCAATGGCTGTAGTGCCAATTGAAGAGCGGAAAATGTGCTAAGACCTTGAATACCTACCGCCGCAGTGCCTAAACAACCCCCACTTCGGGGAGATGATGCTCCAGACCTTAGAAAAATATGGGTATTGAGGAAGGAGCCACTTGGGCCGATGGGCAGCTGGTCTTAATTCTTTTGAAAACATATTTTCAAAAGACTAGTTCATCACTTACTTGGAAATGAGAGTGTACTTGGCATCTCTGCCAAGGAATTAGCCGAGAAGCAGGAGGAAGCTAAGAAGCAGCCGAGATGGAAGTAGAAAAGTCGCTTGGTGCTCGGGAGGAGCAAATCGAAAAGACTGCCGAGGAGGTTCAAGCAGATGACAATTTGCGAAGCTCAGATAGAGCAGATGGTGTTGGAGGTGGAAGCACAAGAGACTTTATCAAGCAGCCTCTACCGTGCCAAGATGGGCAGCTTCACCTCCACCAAGAGAGCTCTCAACAAGATCTAGAAGAGATTGACTTGACTAAGTCCTCTCCAACCGAGCAAATGAGCAGGACATCTTCTTCTGCCGTTGTCCCGCAAATCTCACACTTATGATTGAGGTGGCAAATTTGAAGAATGCTTGCTTATCTACATTTCGAGATGCTTCCATCATTTGTCACCTCCACAATCAAGACAAATATAGATCATAAATTTAGAGAGAAAATAAACATTGATCTATATTTTGTTGGTCTCAAGCATAAGGAGATTAAAGCCGAGGTGTTGAGGAAGATAGGAGAGAACGAAGAGCAATCGACCAAAGAAGTTCATCAAGATGTCATCCAAGCCGATAAAGAGTTCAAAGACTCTCTTGAAGGACAATCGAATCAGATCCTGTCCCGAGAGGGAAGCCATCCTAATGGAGAAAATGAAGAAGACATTTGCTCAAGATAGGTCCTCTCGAGACAGAGGAGATAAAAGGCTCATTCGGCGAATGCGGGAGGAATTGCTAAAGAATGAAACCACTCGTAAGAAGTCAACTAATTTTCTGTCTCAAAATGCCGGATCTTTTCGCAAAGAGGCCCTTCATTAGATTGAGCAAGTTGCATCCATCTGAAACACTCGCTTTAATGATGCTAAAAAGGGGGAAGGAAACCTCAAGAAAAGAATACATGATCATGACGATCGGATCCTCGGTATTAAAGCCGAGAGTGGACGACATTTCGAGAAGAGTTCTTTGAAGTCGAGAAGAAGCTAGGAAGAAAGTTGTAGAAGAGAAGACGCCTTGAGAGTCTTGAAATGATTGAAGAGAGGTAAAGTTTCAAGCCGAGGTCGATCCATCCGAACCCATTCCATCATCTAGAGAAATTCCTGAGCAAGCTCCAGTTCAAAGAGTTCAACCCTCTTCCAAATCGGTTGGGAAAGCCCAGACAAGAAGCCAAACTTAAAAGACCCAAATGAGGTGGAAGAAGAAAAAAAAATAAAGAAGAGGAAGAGGGAAGAATCAAGCTAAATATAGACGCTATGATGCTAAAAGAAGAAGGGAACTGGAGAAGGCACAAGGAAAGGAGTACAGCAGAAGACGAGGAAATGGGTTCGTAGATTAATAAATGCACAGGGTGAAGAAGTGTTCCAAAAGAGATTCTCTTGTTGAGCGAACAAGAAAAATGAAGACATTTGGAAGTGAAGTGGATCTTCTTCTATGTCTGCAAGAAGGTTTCTTTGGGGACGAGATGAGAACATTGCTTTCCATGAATGGTTGGAAGTCAAGATCCCGAATTCTACCAATAATTGATTGACCTTGCCGATGAAGAATTCAACATGGACGTGGTCGCACCGCACTATACTCAAATTTCTCCACCACTAATTGAAGATGGTCATCTTGATCGTGAAAGAATCAAGTGGCCTTGATCCAATCCGACGATTCTTTGATGTAGTCAAGGTGGAGAAACAAAGAGTCTGAAAGAAAGGGTCTTCGATTTGGATGGGAATTCCGTAAGAAGAACGGTGGTACGACTAAGTTCCTTATCTTGAAAACTTTCCTAATCGATAATCTTCTCTTAATGCTTATACTGTCTGAATCATATATTTTGTATGTAAATTCATTAAATGTAAATCAAGTTCCTATTATATGTTTCTTGTTTGTTTAATGATTGATCGACTGGTTCTTATCTATAACCTTCTAATCTCCTAAAAAGTAAAAATTTCTTAAGTGTTGAAACTATCTGAAATCTCTTGTTAATTCATCTGGATAAATAATCGAAAGTCTTAATCTGTTTGATCGTATGTCTCATCCGATTATCTCGATTACTTATCTTATTTGTTTATCACTTATAATTTCTAATTTTACTAACTTATTTCTTTTCTTGAGTGATTTTTAACATCATCAAAAAGGGAAAAATGTTAGGACAAAAATGTAGTTTTGATGAAGTTAAGATGAGTAATAAAATAAGATGACCAATTGAAAAATATTGTATGAACAGTGAAGTAGTAAGTGATAATACTTTGTAATAGATAGACTAAGTTTTGAAGATCGATGATGACTCAAGACAGACGAAGACATGAGTAAGATGAGTAGAAGAATCGACGACTACATCCTTAGAAAGATCAAGACATGCCGAGTAGAATAAGAAAGGCGTGACAAAGATCGACAGGACAAGTCATCTAAAGAGTTAAAGATGCAAATAAAGAAAGAAAGAGTTAAAGATTTCGAAGCGGTTACAACTTATTATCAAAAACGGTTATAACTAATCAAGAATTAGTTTCAACAAACCAAGAAGAAGTTAGACGGTTACAACCAACTTCTACAAGTCATCAAATCGGCTACAACTAACAAGAGCTCATATATATAGGATTAAACTTGTATTTTAGAATCACTTTTATGTTGCATTCTAAGTAATCTATCAAAGCATTTAGAGAGAGAGAAACGTGTATTCATATGTTAAGAAGTTCCTTTAATAGTTTCCAAAGTGTTTGTAGAATATTTTCTCTTGTATCTTCAAAGCCATAAATATCCGTAATCTGTGTACAAGCATAGAAAGTTGGTGAAGGCTTGAAGATCACCATTGTAATCAGAAAGTCAAGAAGACCTTCTACAAATTTGTAGAAGGAGAGTGGATGTAGGATTGTTCAAATCCGAACCACTATAAACAGTGATGAAAACAAAGTTTATGCGGACTTCGATGATAAATTTTTGTTTCTATTTAAACCGGAATTAATATCGCAACTCCTAACTGCTTCGATTTATTCATATAGTAACACACATTTCTCCATAAAGTAGCATGTTCATGTTTATATAGTATCACATTTTCTTTTCATATAGTAACACATATTTCTCTATACAAGAACATGTTTGTGTTAACACTCGCAAGAAGACATACATAAAATCTCGCTCCTAGGTGTGTTACTATAAAATCAAAGATGTGTTACCGTAATGACAAATACGTGTTATTAGTCTTTAACAGAGTAAAATATTTATCCATGTGTTGTACCGATTTTGTTAATTAGTAACACAATTTTCTTCATACAATAACACATGTTTGACCTTATAGTAAATCACCTAAGACTCGAGTTTTTATTTTTACCTTTAGTGCACATATTTGTTCTTACAATAACACATATTTACCTCAAAATCTTATACGTGGGATCAAATAGACCCATAATTTTATTTTAACATATTTAAATCATTTCTCTTTAATATTGAGATCAAATAAGCTCCCATCTTAATAAAATCACACTTTATTAATGAAAATAAAGTTGTCGAAGATTAGTGACTTATTTGATTCACACATATAATATTAGAGATTTATTTGACCATTTTTTTCATTTTTATTTTTGCATTTGAGCGATTATTTTTAGGCAAATACATATTATTTATTTTATAGTAACACATATTTATCATTAAAGTAACACATTTTAACCTAATAGTAACACTCATGGGAGCACTGAAAGCGAAAATTGTATTTTTATCCTTGTATAAGTTTTTTTTTTTAAAAAAATATCTACCAAACACGACCTAGTCCGACCCAACCCACCCAAAATCCGCGAATTTCATTATATGGGTAATTTCACGGATCCTAAATCCATGAAATATTTCATATAAGAATTTGTCTTAAGTTAATGTCTAATATTTTCTTTATTCTTTAAAGATACATTAATCAATTCAAAATTTTCTAATATTCCACAAATCAAATTTTATAACTCATGTTAGTATTTTATTACTTTCAATTTATGTTTTTAATATTAAAGTGAGAACCGAAAAAATCATCTTTTATCATATTTTTAACAAATAATAAATAAAATTAATCAAGCATATCCATGAAAAGAGAAGGATAAAAATTGAAAGTACAACACATATATTCAATTTTCAATAAGTTAGATAATAACAAAAATATTACTAAATGAATTTAAAAAATCAATAAAAAAATGGTTGTACCATAAATATTGATGAAGGAGATTTCAAGGAGACCGAGATCTAAATTTTAAAAAATTACTCTTTGATATTGGTGGAGGTTCTTGAGTTTTATTAATTTAAATTTCGATAAGAAAAAGACAAAATTATAAAAAGAAAAAAAAAAAAAAAAAAAAAAGCGAAACAAACGAGGGAGTGGGTGGGCTTTGATTTTGGGCTGAAATATTTGGAAACAAGTTTGTTAGTAATTTTCTCCTAAACTTTTTATTTTTATCAAAATATTTCAACCAAAGTTTCTAATTTCTACCTTTATTTTTGGGATGGACTCACTTTTTAATAAATTATTATTACTTTTTTATTTTTCATTCGTTATCACTTTTATACTAATTTGTATCACTTTTTTAAAAAGTGATAATAATTTATTAAAAAGTGACTAGGTTTCATGCATGAGACGGTCTCATACAAGCTTTTGCCTATTTTTTTCATCTATCTAATTTTTTTATAGCACAAAAATATTTTCGCATCTCTCTCGTTCTACCTTTATTTTTTCTATCTCTCTCTAATTTTTTTCTCAATCAACACTCACTACACATAAAATATCTATAATATTGATGCGGATAAAAATGTCGGGTCCAACTACACGTAGGGCCTAATACAACCAGCCCAATAGGGCCCAATGATGTCATTAAATACTCTAGATGAAGGGAGGAAAATCCGAGATGGGCCCGAGCCTGTGTCGGCCGAGACTAGGCTACGAAGCCTCGAACCCACCTACAGTGGGCCCCGAGGCCCGTGCCTCAGTAGGGAGAGGGGCCAAGAGGCCCAAGACCAACTTCGATAGGCCACGAGGCCTAAATCCACCTATGGGTCACGAGGCCCTAAACCCGACCGCAGTGGGCCGCGAGGCCCAAACCTAATGCAGTGGGCCGAAAGGCCCAAGCGAGATTTGGGGAAGGCGTGAGCGTTTGACCTAGCCCATGGCGGCTATCTATCCGATAAGATCGAGAAGTGACGAGTAGTTGAAATAATTGAGGCCCAAGTCAAGGAATATTCCCTATATTCCTCATTGATCGGGTCCAACCTCCGTCGGGGAATTCGTAGGTATAATGCAGATTTCTTGAGAGATAAGTTATCCACGCACGACATAGTGGCGTAACGTGTGGGATAATGCTGCATGACCGTGATGACGGTTATTGCTCTTAACTTACGTATAAGTAACACACCCAAGAGGAGGTAACGGTATCGAATTACTATCACTCTTACTTAGCTACTTTATACGTGCTTTCTTGAGTTTTTTCCTATATCCGACTTGAGTGTCGGAGTGCCTACGCTCGGAGAACCCTCCGGCGTGTTTTGCAGTACGTTTGATCAAAGGAAGCTAAGGATCTTAGTGCGTAAAGGCTTCACCCACGTGAACCCAGTGGGAAACAGCCCAGTCGCTTTTACGCATCAATTGGCGCCGTCTGTGGGAAAACAGAGCCGAGACGTGAGTTTCAACTTTTTTCCTTTCGATTATCTCGAAAGAAGGACATCATGACCGGTGAACGTACACCCATGAGACCGATTGCACTAGTACCGGCTCTGGGAAGGACAACCCCGCAAATCCAATGCAGGTGAAGCCGTGTCCAACCCCGTGCCTCCGGTGGCTATGCCCAACATCAAGGACCTCCACCGGTTACAAGTTGGCACGGGATGAGAGCTCGACTCGTGCGTTGGCCATCCAGAGTAGGAGCCGCTGTTAGAGAGGGAGGGGGAACATGCCTCGCTCCTCTTCTACAATACCGTAAGGAATACCTATAGTGGGAATCCCCGGAGCGGCCAACGCTCCGGCCGTATGGGGATACCTCGTAGAATCGAACCAGCCGCTTCGTCGCTCGACTCGGGAGCACTGGATGATATGATAGCTTGAGTTGTGGCCAGGCAATGGCCGAAGGGGAGGACCTCCACTGCAGGAAGGATTCGGAGAACCAGACCGGGAATCACTGCTCGATCCCAACCAGGGGGAGTAGGCAGGACGAGCATCAAGAAGAGCGGAGGAGAGAGGTGGAGTCCAGAACCAGGAGGAGACCCTAGGAGCGGAAGGAGCCCAGGAGAGAAGGTCGCCAGTCCCTCGACCGAGGAGGCCGGGTCCCGAGGAAGCCGCACGGGGAAGGAGACAGCCCTCTGCAGCCGAGGAAGTAAGATCGAGGACCAAGAAGAGGGTACAGAGACACCCAATCGGAGGCCATGAAAGACCAAATCAGATCCTTGAGGAAACAAATGGACAACATGAAGCATCGATGGAAAATCGGGTTAATATGCCTCGACGTTACTACAGTTGCCAATTTTACTTGAGAATATCTTACAAGATGAGTTGCCTAGCAATTTTAAACCTCTTAATTATGAATATGATGGTACGACCGACCCCTATGACCATTTGGTGAGATTTGAAAATTCGGCCCTCCTCCATCGATATGGGGAGGGTGTGAAGTGCGTGGTCTTTCTTACTACTCTATCTAAGGCAGCCAAAGAAATGGTTTAGCCAATTGGAACCCAATTCCATTAACTCCTTTGAGCGGTTTGGGAGCTCTTCTTGCATCGATTCGCTAGTGCAAGGAGGCAACCTAAAGCTACGCTAACATTGTTCAACATGAAGCAAGGGGAGAATGAAAGCCTACGGGCCTTCATGAAGAGGTTCAATCAAAGCGGCAACCGAAGTTCCAAACGCCACCCCGGAGGTAAAAATTAATGCTTTTACTAGTAACCTCCGAGATGGAGACTTGTTTTCCTCCCCGGCTAAGAAGCTTGACCCAGACGCTCGATGAATTGCTAAGGAGG
The DNA here is from genome assembly GCA_030762865.1 of Paraleonurus japonicus. NCBI lineage: Eukaryota > Viridiplantae > Streptophyta > Magnoliopsida > Lamiales > Lamiaceae > Paraleonurus > Paraleonurus japonicus. The sequence goes on from CM061056.1 coordinate 43,571,641, forward strand.
GCGGAGAAGTACGTCACACCGGAGGAGGTGAGAAAGGCAAAGAGAGCCGAGGTCAAACCAAGTGGACTGAAAAGAAGAAGGACTCATCGAAGAAAAGCTCAACGGTAACCCGAGAAAGCTGCAAAACTGGACCTCACCTGTGTTTGACAAGTATACCCCTAAGCTTGAACCAGCAGAGCTACCGGAAGTGGCATCCGACCATCCCGAAATGAAGTTTCCATGGACACACCGTGGGGCCTCAAAAGCCCAAGTCGATAAGTTTTGTCGTTTCCACAATGAATATGGGCATGACACTAAAAATTGTTTTCACTTACGTGATGAGATTGAAAGGATGATCCAAGCCGGACATCTTAAAGAGTTTGTGTACGAGAGATCGAATTAGCTCCAGGGACAAAAAGAAAAGAAGCCGATGATAAAGCCGGGAGAAAGGAAGGATGATCGAAGGGAGGCAGGAGGAGAGACCCTCCCGAGAAGAGAGGACTTATCCGAGATAATAGTCGGAGGTCCTATAGAGGGAGACTTCTTCCGCGCTAGAAAAGCCGGGAGAGAGGACCCTCGGGAGAGAGGTAGGAGAGATGTCCAGAGATGTGGACCGAAGGAAGCTGTCCATACACCTCGGATTCATTTTGGCCCAGACGATGGAAGCCTAAGGAAGGAGGACCACAGTGATGCACTAGTCATCACAACAGATGTGGCGGGATATACGGTAGCACGGATCTTCGTAGATACGGGAGCTCATGAGACATCATCTTCTTGGAATGCTTCAAGAAGATGAATTTGAACATAGAAATGCAACCGGTGGATACGGCGTTATGCGGATTCACGGGAGGGGCAAGACACCCTCTGGGCCGGGTAACCCTCCCGAGGTGGGGCTAGGCGAAGCTCCACGGAGGAGGGTAGTTATGGCAAATTTTTGATTGTTGATGTACCCTCATCCTACAACATGATTTTTGGTAGGCCGGTGTTGAACTTATTTCAGTGGTTATATCAACTTATCACATGAAACTCAAGTTTCCAGTGAATGATGAGGTGGGTGAAGTAGGCTGGAGACCAGTGCAATCCAGAAAATGCTACGTGGAGGCGGTAAAGATAGCCGACAAAAGGCGCATCGCACCGAAAAGAGATAAAGAGGTGGACCGAGAATCCAAGAGGTGCAAGATTTCCAAAGAAATCGATCCTCCAAAGATGGAAGTCGACAAAGAGTGATGATGGTGGAGTTGTATCCCGAGAAGAGAGGATACACAACAAGGATCGGAGCCAGTGGAGCCGAGCTAGAGAAAGACTGGTTGCGGCTCTACGAAGAAATGCGACATTTTTGCTTTTTCTTCCTCTCGACATGACAGGTATCCCCGAGGAGGTGGCGATGCATCACCTGAACGTAGACCCTAAAGCTAAACCATTAAAGCGAAACTAAGGGTCTTTGGACTAGAAAAAGATGCCATTACGAAGGAGGAAGCGAGAAAAAGGCTGTTGGAGGCGGGACATGTCAGCGAATCCAATTTCCCACCGGCTATCCAATGCGTGTTGGTGGCAAAACCAGGGGAAAATGGAGAATGTGCATAGATTTTTGAGACCTGAACAAGGCTTGTCCTAAGGATCATTATCCCTTGCCTAGGATTGACCGGATGGTCGACTCTACATCGGGATTTGAGTGCTAAGTATGATGGATGCCTATCAAGGCTACCATCAAATACAAATTTTCCCTCCGTATATCCCAAAGGTCGGTTTCATTATTGCTAGTGGAACTTTCTCGTTATATTAGAATGCCCTTTGGGTTGAAGAATGCAGAGCAACCTATCGAGAGAATGGTGGATAAAATGTTAGAGACTAGCTAGGGAGGAACATGGAAGTCTATGTTGATAATATGCTTGTGAAAAGCGTGAAAATTTGGAAAACATGTGGCGGACACGGAGGAAGCTTTTGCGGTGCTCGAAGGAATGACATGAAGGCAGAATCGAGGCTAAGTGTTCTTTTGGAGTGAGGTCCGGAAATTTCTCGGATATATGGTGACCCGGGGGAATTGAAGTTAACCTGCTAAGGTTAAGGCCGTGCTCGATATGCAGCCTCCCGCTAATATTAAGGAGGCTGCAGAGATTAAATGGGAGGATTACCGCCAAGCGAGATTCATAGCCAGATCTGCAGAGAGGAGCCATCCCTTCTTTAAAATCTTGAGGAAGGGGTCCAAGTTCGAGTGGAACGAGCAATGCCAACAGCGTTTGAGGAGCTTAAGCAAGACTGGCCCAGCTTACCTACGTTAACGAAGCCTATTCCCGGGAAGACACTCTACCTCTACCTCTCAGAGGTGGGGTCTCACTTAGCTCCGTCTTGGTGAGGAGGAAGGGCCGACCCGAAACCCGTTTACTACATTAGCAAGCTCATACAAGGAGTCAAGTGAGATACTCGGAGATAGAGAAGGCAGCCACGACTATAATGGTCACGGCACGGAGGTTACGACCTTATTTTTGTCACATAAGGTCATTGTTCGGACTAACTACCTTTTGAAACGAGGTGATAGGGAGAGCTGATCTTTCGTGGAGGATGGTCAAGTGGGCCATCGAACCGGGAGAATATGATGTAGATTTCGAGCCACGGAGGACCATTAAAGCACAAGCCCTCTCTCGACTTCATTCGGGAGGGTACATGTGCGCTGGAGGAAGGAAAATGGAAAGTATATGTTGGCGGCTCTGTGTCTATGCAGTGGTTGTGGAGCCGGGATCGTGATCATTGATCCGAGAGGGCCAAGAAACGCAGTGGCAGTGAGGTTTGAGTTCATCACCTCCAACAACGGAGCTGAGTATGAGGCCCCGATTCGAGGAATGGAGATGGTCGCAGAGCTGGGAGCAGGTCGGGTGGTCATATATTCAGATTCCCAACTCGTAACCCAAAGAGTTACGGGGTACGAGGCCAAAGATGAGAAGATGGTAGCCTATCTTCGGCGAGTAGCCGAGCCGCAAGGAAGGTTCAGTTCCTTTGAGGTCGTGCAGATACCTCGAGAGGAAAACTCCAGAGCGGATAGCCTTTCAAAGTCTGGCGAGTTCCGCAACACCGCAAGGAGGGGGCAAGATCACCCTCGTGATCAGAAGCCAAAGCAACGGTTCCCTCGGTAGAGGTCAACGGAGTCAAGATGATTGGAGAACCAAGATATACCGAGTGTTGCGAGAACCCGGAGAGCTGCCCGATAAAAGGAAAGCTCGGGACTGGAGAATCCGATACACGATGATCGGGACAAGATGTACCGGCGGTCCTTCATGCAGCCTTACTTGAGGTGTTTATCCCCTCAAGAAGGGAGGTACGTAATTAAAGACATACACGAAGGTTGTTGTCCGATCATGCAGAGCTCGGGCAATAGTCCCAAAGCCTTGAGGGCGGATACTTCGGCCTACCATGACTCGGGACGCGAGACCAGGTGAAGAAATGCGAGAAATGCCAAAAGCATGGTTGCCTCATCCACCTCCCCCTGCAGAGGAGATGGGGACCATGCACTTTCCATGTCCCTTCGCGAAGTGGGGATGGACTTAGTGGGCCCATTCCCGATGGTAGTGGGCCAAGCGGAAGTTTCTATTGGTGGCGGTGGACTACTTGACAAATGGGTCGAAAAGCCGTACCTCTAGCGAGGATAGAAGAAGGTAACATAATCAAATTCTTATGGAGATATATTTCTTTGTAGGTTTGGTATACCTAGAATCACGGTATCGGATAATGGGACCCGATTTATGGGAACATGGTACGGGAATAAGCGTGATAACCTCAAGATTGTCCGAGAGATTCACATCGCTGGCACACCCTCGTGCCAACGGCCGTGTGGAGGTCACCAACAACTATTGTGAACGGAATACGTGCCCGGCTCGACAAAGCCGGGAGGAGGTGAGTCGATGAGCCGGAGTCGATTTTGTGGGCTTATCGGACCACCCCGTGGAACCAACGAGAGGAGTCCCCCTTCAACTTGGTATATGGGGCAGGCTGCAGCCATACCTTCGAAGTGAGGATGGAGACACATCGCTTAGCCCACTTCCGGGAGGGAAGAAATGAAGAGTCGATGAGGAGATCCTAGACATGCTAGAGGAGGAGCGCGAAATCGCCCACCCGAAAGTTGAGAAGTATAAAAGCCGCATAAAGGCTGCTTATGATCGAAAGTCATAAGCGGAGATTTGAAGAAGGAGATCTAGTCTTGAGGCAAGCCGACGCTACTGAAAAACATTGAAAAGCTCGATCCCAAGTGGGAGGGGCCGTACAAGTGGGAGGAGCTTATGAGCTACAAGACATGGAAGGAAATCACCGGCAAGACCTTGGAATGTCTGCCATTTGAAGAGGTTTTATACCGAAGAAAGTACCCGCCTCGCCGCAAGTAGGTGGTTCCTTTTATGCAAGAGTTGTTTTATTCATGTTATTTGATTTGAATAAAGTGTAATTTCGCTCCACCGATACTCTTTTTTCCCCTCCTGCGGGTTTCCCACCGGGTTTTACCGCGAGGAAGGTTTTTTAAAGAGGCCGGCCAAGTTTATACTTAATTTGCGTTGATTGATTATGGTCAATGGGGCAAATTTGTTTATTAATTAATGAAAGCGATTTCTCATTGTCTATGAGTTTATGAGTTAATTCTTTCGTTAAGTATGATTGAAATAATTTGATTGCATATAATTGCATCACAACACACGATTGATTACATGAGAATTAATAACTTGCGAGAAAGTTAAACAACAGATAAAATGCACGCAAAGCATTCCATGAGAAATACGATGAGCATTCACGAAATGATTTCACATCAAACGGAAAGAAGCTAAGAGATAGCTTGAAACACTAAAGTTAAACCTACAGAGAGGGTTTAACCCACCTAAACCCAGAGAGGGGTTACGAGAAAAGAAGCTAAGAGATAGCTTGAAACACTAAAGTTAAACCTACAGAGAGGGTTTAACCCACCTAAACCGAGAGAGGGGTTACGAGAAAAGAAGCTAAGAGATATCTTGAAACACTAAAAGTTAAACCTACAGAGAGGGTTTAACCCACCTAAACCCAGAGAGGGGTTACGAGAAAAGAAGCTAAGAGATAGCTTCAAACACTAAAAGTTAAACCTACGAGAGAGGGTTTAACCCACCTAAACCCGTAGAGGTGTTACGAGAAAAGAAGCTAAGAGATAGCTACGAAACACCTGAAGTTAAACCTACGAGAGTGTTTAACCCACCTAAACCCAGAGAGAGTTACGAGAAAAGAAGCTAAGAGATAGCTTGAAACACTAAAAGTTAAACCTACAGAGAGGGTTTAACCCACCTAAACCCAGAGAGGGGTTACGAGAAAAGAAGCTAAGAGATAGCTTGAAACACTAAAGTTAAACCTACAGAGAGGGTTTAACCCACCTAAACCCGAGAGAGGGGTTACGAGAAAAGAAGCTAAGAGATAGCTTGAAACACTAAAAGTTAAACCTACAGAGAGGGTTTAACCCACCTAAACCGAGAGAGGGTTACGAGAAAAGAAGCTAAGAGATAGCTTCAAACACTAAAAGTTAAACCCACGTAAAGGGTTTAACCCACCTAAACCCACGACTAGGAGGGGTTTCGAGATCCAAAACCGCCGAAATTTCAAAGATATCGGGTTAAACTTATGAAGTTTAGCCTAAACCGTGTCCAGTGAGGACTATTAGATTTAAGGCTATGAAAAGTCTTAAAGCTAGCGAGTTGGACGTATAAGTATCTAACTAGGGTGGTCCTGTGAAAGGGATTACTAGACAGAAAGCTAAGGCATACACGGCTATGGGTAAACCGGATCTACGGCAAAGGTTTAGCCCGCTTTGAGCCTGAGGAAATCTAAGAGAAGAAACTAAGAAATAGTTTTGAAGCATCCATTAAACCTAAGGAAGGGTTTTTAGCAGAGACTTGAGCCCGGGAAGGGGGTATAGCACTGCTTCCTTCTCGAAGGAGTGGCAAAGAGTTAAAGCGATGGTGGCCTCATGCCGGCTAGAATTGAACATGTCGAAGGGATTCAACCCGCCTGAATCTCCGAATGTTGGCAAAGATAGGAAATAATAGAAAGTTTCTTAAATCTATCTTGACTCTACAGTTAGAGTTTATTCACTAAGTGAGGAAAGCAAGATACACTGTAAGTCTATCAAAAGGGACTCGGCTAGATGAGCACCTAGAGGGTGCCCAAGATCCTGACTGTGAAGAGTTCGAAAAGGCTGATGGTAAACTTCGAAGTTTGACTAAACCTATATCCAGAGAAGATTGTATAAGTTAGGCATACAAGAGTCTAACTAATGTACACCCGTGAGGTGGTGTATAAATTAAAGCTAAGGGAGAACTCGAGGCCAAACCAGCGAGAGAATAGGGTTTTGGTCCTTCCAAACCTAGAGGAGGGTTTCTAAAGTGAAAAATCGGGAAAGCCTAAAGAACACTAAGTCGGGACCACAAGAATGGGTTTGACTTACCTAGATGAGAGGAGGATATGGTTTCTAGCTAATTCCCCGAAGGAAGCTACGCTAAACCCGGAGAAGGGATAACCTTGAAGCTTGAAAAGGCTACTTAAAGAAAATCCTAGACTATGAAGTCAAGGAAAACCCGGAAAACCTAAACCATAAAACCCTAGAGGGGAAAAAGGGGTTTTTCAAACAGCGGATGAAAAATTGACATATGAGAGAAAGGATACATTTACGGTGCAAACCAAGATTATGTTCCTAGTGACTAAGCCATGCATGTAAGCTAGCGGCTTAGAAGCTAAACCATTTGTAAGCAAGCAACAAAAGGTGAATATGAGAAACACGAGATAAAAGCATGCAACTCCCGGCAAGGAGGACACAAGCATACATGCAATAACAAGCTCCCGACAAGGGAGTATAAACACCAGATATGAAAAGCGATTCCGGCAAGGGAAGATACGCGGATAAACGAAAATTAACTCTGACGAGGAGGATCCCATTCATTCACAAGAAAAAGGCCCCGGCAAGGGGGCAACAGTAGTTCAAAAGCATAAAGTAAACTCCCAACGAAGGGGAGAGCAGAATTCGGGTGCCAAACCGGCATAAGAAAGAGAGAAAGAGAAGAGAATTCAAGATACGAAATATTTAAATTGTTTCAAGGATTAACTGAGGGATTGGGGTGGTTTTTCCGTATCGGCAGCGCGCGCCATCTCCGCATCCTTCTCTAGCACTGAGCTAAACATGCCTCTTCTCCGGAAAGAGGAGCAATGAGGGGGCATAGGGGCAGAGCCATGGGAGGCAGACTAGCCGGGTTACCTCGGTCTGCACCCGTTTGACAACCTGCTTTTCCAGGATGGGGACCACCAGCTTCTCCTCTATCGACCAGGATGAATCACCTTTGAAAGGAGGGGGTAGGCATGGCCATGAGAGGGCCATTCTTGTCGAACTCCCCGAGAAGCCGGATCTCGCTTGCTGCCGCACCGCTGCGTTAAAGCCATAGTCATAAAGGAACCTAATATAAGGACTCATATCCCCAAGAAAACAGGGATGATTAAGATAATCCTTCCTTAGGTTTGGCCATAGAGAGTGGAGAAATTGTTGGCCGAGGCTCGGAGTGGAAAAGAGTTTCCAGCATGACTTGGCCCCTCTACTGCGAGCCTTGATGGACTGGGATTCTTGCAGAGCGCAGTGAACGGATAGATCATTAACCTCCTTCTCGGCGGCCTCGCGGGCTTCCCGGGCCTTCAACAATTCCCCTTGAAGGGAGGACACCTCGGCTTCTAGCTTCTTCAGCGTAGGGAGGCAAGGGAGGCTTTCTTTCTTTCGGCTAAAAGGGAGTCCTCCAAATCTTTCAGTTGAGAGGAAGGAAGAGCATTGGAGGGGCCCCAAAGGCCGTAAAGTTAGACACCAAGCTACAAAATAGAATTAAGAAGAGTGTGAGAATTATAAGGATTAAAGAAAGCATAAAGAATGCGGTAATGTAAGAGATATTACTTGAGCAAAATGATCTGGCGGCTTGATATTGTTGTCGATCGGGAGGAAGGCTTAACAGTCTCTCACAGCCTTGAGAAGACACCCGGCTCACCGAAAAACCTGGTAGTCCGGCCGGAAGAGTAGGCGTCCACGTCGATCGGGGCGGAGGATAGACCACAGCTTCGCTGGTGGGATACTTGCGGCGGAAAGTATCCTTCGAGTGCAGAGAAATCGACTTGCAGACGCTTTGCTTTTGCCGGTCTTAGATTTCTTTGGAGGGAGCATCAACCTCTCGGTTCTTCCGCTGAGTCGGATCGGGGGACGAGGGAATTGCAGTGGAGGCATCACCTTGTGGGATAGTGGAAGGAGGAGCTGAATTAGAGGAGTCATCGGGACCCTCCGTAACCTTCGAGAGCCACAACATATCTGAAAAACAAAGAACAAGGTTAAATTAGCCAAAATAAAAGGCATGATTGCAATTCACGTTATGAGAAATAGCAGATGTTTACCATCTCCTGGTTCAAGAGGAACCACTGGAAGAACTAAACTTAAAGTGGGAAAGGACACGATGATTGAAACAAAGCCCGGCAGGTTAAAATACCCATGGACATGTACGTGGGCGTTGAGCTTTCGAATCACATGGCGGTTGGTGGAAGAAGAAATGTGATTAGGAGGGGATGGAGGAGAGGGGTTCTTGTATACCCATCTTTGATTTTGAAAGGCCAAGGTTGGTCAGGAGTTATGAAGACATAATGGTTGCCCCATTCTTTGTTGATATTGGGGACTTTGCCAAGAAACAAGCATTTTCCTTTCACCCTACTACTCGGGTAGTAGAAGGGCCAGCGGTTTTGCAATTGTATTGCGAGAAGAAGAGTTCGGCGGAGGGTTTTCCTCCATTTTCTTTAAGAAGGATGTAGAAAGAGATCATCATTCGGATAGCATTGGGAGCAAACTGATTGTGGGGATGCCATAAAAATCAGAAATCGCACAAGAATCTAGGAAGAGGAAGGCGTAACCCGGCCTCGAACCGGGCTCCTGCCAAAAGGCTAGAGTGGGGGAGTTGCTAGATTGGGGTGCTCCTCGATCGGGGAGGGACAAGCTATATCCCGATGAGATATAGTCGCCGGAAATAAGATCGTGAAGGGCTTTGTCCGAGATTTTTGAAGGCCCGGCAAAAGATTCCCAAAATCGGGCCGGTCTACCTCGGAGAGGAGGAGGAGACAGGGAGGAAACCCTATGGGGTTAGGGCTCGAGAGAATGATGGGAACTTTGAGAGGAGTTCCGAGCATCGAGACACGATTTTGGAAGAAGCTGGACCGAGACATTACTAGAGGTACCCTACGAATGAACAAGAAAAGGAGAAAGGAAGGTTTACGGATGATGAGAGTAGTGGAGACGAAAATGGAGGAACACGTTCACGAAGGGCTTGTAGAGAAGAAGTCCTAGCAGAGCGAGAATTTAGAAACAAGAAAAAGAAGAGGAAGCGGAAGTGATCGATTTGAAATAAAGAGGAATTAAGTGAGGCGTGTATCGATCGCCAAAAGCGAAGGATGGATGCATGATCGATAGGCTGCCTCGCCAGAGCCGAGGAGTCGCTAAACGCCAACGGACTAGCGAGAGGGGATGCATCCGGAAGCCGAAGGCTGCGGGGAGGATGTCCCAAAGCTAAAGGCTGCGAGGAGGATGTTCCCGAGAGCAAAGACGCAGGAGGAATTCCCAAAGTTGAAGGCTGCAAGGAGAACTGCTTGAATCTTTCTTACTCCGGTGAGCTTCAAGATCGCTCACCGGAGTAGGGGGAGTGGTTGATGCGGATAAAATGTCGGGCCCAACTACACGTAGGGCCCAAATACAACCAGCCCAATAGGGCCCAATGATGTCATTAAATACTCTAGATGAAGGGAGGAAAACCCGAGATGGGCCCGAGCCAGTGTCGGCCGAGACTAGGCTACGAAGCCTCAACCCACCTCTGAGGTGGGCCCCCGAGGCCCAAGCCTCAGTAGGGAGAGGGGCCAAGAGGCCCAAGACCAACTTCAGATAGGCCACGAGGCCTAAATCCACCTATGGGTCACGAGGCCCTAAAAGCCATTGCAGGTGGGCGCGAGGCCCAAACCTAATCGAGTGGGCCGAAAGGCCTAAGCGAGATTTGGGGAAGGCGTGAGCGTTTGACCTAGCCCATGGCGGCTATCTATCCGATAAGATCGAGAAGTGACGAGTAGTTGAAATTATTGAGGCCCAAGTCAAGGAATATTCCCTATATTCCTCATTGGTGAGTCCAACCTCCGTCAGGGGAATTCGTAGGTATAATGCAGATTTCTTGAGAGATAAGTTATCCACGCACGACATAGTGGCGAACGTGTGGGATAATACACGGAGACCGTGATGACGGTTATTGCTCTTAACTTACGTATAAGTAACACACCCCGGTAGGGAGGTAACGGTATCGAATTACTATCACTCTTACTTAGCTACTCTATATGTGTTTTATTGAGTTTTTTCAGTGATCGACTTGAGCGTCGGAGTGCCTGTGGGAGAACCCTCCGGCGTGTTTTGCGGTATGTTTGATCAAAGGAAGCTAAGGATCTTAGTGCGTAAAGGCTTCACTCACGTGAACCCGGGTGGGGAAAGCAGGCCCAGTCGGTTTTACGCATCAAATATATATAAAAGTGACTAAGTATATAAATTATTTTTGGACTATTATACCCCTCTTTTTATTATGTTCTTTTTGTCCTCCACTTTCTTGTTGTCTTTCGTTGAGGCGTCTCGCGCTCATCTATGTCTCCGTCCCACGATCTCCTAAAGGAGTAGTGGCTGCTACGCCTCTGTTCGCGTCCGTAGCCCGATGCCGACCGTCGTCCGAGTGCCATCGGCTTGCTCCGAGAGACACCGCATTCGTGTAATTTTCTTTCATTTTTCTTTATATTTTCCTATTTTTAATTAATTTTTGTATCACCGTGATCGATATTATCTTCATTGATTGATTTTTTTTTAAGAAGAAGGGATCTAATATCTAGGGGTGGTTGTATTTCTATCTTTAATTCTATTTTTCTTGTGTATCATTTTTTTTTAATTCTTTGTTTTCAGTCTTTTGGCGAAAAGAAAATTTATCTTGAATTATCTGATTTTCGTTGATATGTTACGAGATTTAATCTTGGGATTTCTAGGTTGCATTTGCAAAGAATTATCGATTTTTTTTTTTTTTTTGATAATGTGACAACACAATTTTTACAAGAAAATTTTTCAAAATTTTCATGGGTATGATATTTTACTTTCTATGCGGCAATATAATGTTGTGGGCACGTGGCTTATGTCAACGAGAAGATGAAAGTTGGGCCGAAGTAAGGTAGGAAAGAAGATGCAACAGGAAATAAGTAAAGTAGGCATCCACTGTAGTTGTGGTGGTTATTTGCAAAGAATAGTGAAACTATCCTTGGTTATCTCGGTCTTCTCTGTCCATATTTTTCTTTTTATATTCACTGCTCTTGTGTAAAATTATTGGCTAAGCTAAGCTCCTTCTCCCTTTCTCACTGTAATTTCTTTTATGTAAAATCTCTTCTCACTATCATTATCAATTCATACTCTCATACACACACGTGCACATACACACATTTGCTTCAAAAGGAAAAAAGTGTTACGCCTCCGAGGTCCTTCCATTTTGAGATTCTACTTTTTTTTTTTTTTGAATTTACTTTTAAATTTTACAAATATTTATGTGAGAATATAAATACCAATTAATCCGATTTGATGAATTTTGAGAAGGTTGGCCTATGAGAGAATAACTCTATAATTTTGTTTTGTTTTTGAACCGGTTAGACGGTGTATTTGATGTCAATTACCTGCAAATAAATAATTAATACTAAAAAATTAATATGATTTAATGAAACAATTAATTTTTTTTTTTTTTTACAAATACACAATAATTGCATGGTGGATACAATTTTTTTATCATTTTGTTTAGTTTCTAATTTCTAATTCCAAAATAAGACAAATAATAAGAAATTAGCTTTTGAGCGAAGAAGCTTGACATCGAGCTTTGTGAAAATGCACTTAAGTCCCTACGAGCCGAAAAGAGCTTTGGATATTGAACGATATGAGGCTCCGTAATATTTCAATGTCATTAGATATTATTATGTTCATGTTATCTTACTATGTGAGAAGGTGTTTGAGTCCCAAGCGAAAAGGGTTTTAGATATTAGATGATACAAGACTATTGAATATTTCATTTGTCATTTGATTTTAAATAAAAAATACAAAATTAAACAACTAAAATCATTCATTAATACTCCCTACGTCCAATTTTAGTATGCATATTTTCCTTTTTTGTCCGTCCAATTTAAGTATACATATTAAAAAATATAATACAAAACTTTATCTTCACCTCCTAACATCTCTTTAAGTACTCAAATTATCTTTTACGTTATTCATAATCAATCACTTTATTCATAAGGGCAAATTACAAGGAGATACACGGTTCATCTCCATATTACAACCAGGTACAAAAAAAAACCGGTAGGCCCCACCAATGTGCCGACTTGCCAAGATTACCCTTCTCCCCTTCCCCTGCTCCGTTTCTCTCTCCGTACTTCTCATCTCGCAAAACACACGCTTCTCTCTCTCTCCCAACACACGCGTTCCCTCTTTCTCTCTCCCAAAATTTTTTTGTCTTGTTTCTCTCTCCACGGAAATTTAATGCGGCCGAGAAAGCTCGATTATGTCGTCCCATCATCAGTATCCCGTTTCTCTTTTTTCGCTTTGTTTTCAAATTTTCAAATTTTTCCTTTTTTGTATAATTTTTCGCCTTGATTTTTTTTCGTTTTTGTGTCGTATCCATTTTCGGGAAATTTTGAAGAATGCTATATATTTTGTTTTTTATTTAGTATTAATCCATCGCTGGTTTCTTTTTTGGGTTGTTACCTAAAAAATTTAGAATATCTTTGCGAAGATTTTTATTATGAGTGATTCACCTATTACCATATTCGCGGTCAAATTTAATGGTAGAATGAAGTGATATCACTTGGAAATACTCGACTTTCTTCAATCTCACTTCCAAGATTATCCTTCAATGGCCAGAGTTGAAGCAAGGTGAGTTTTCTCTCTCATGCTCTATCGGTGGTTTGGAAAATTGTTTATTGGAGTCGACGAAGATCTTGTCAACCTACATTATATATCCAAGAGTCGTGCTTCAAATGTCGTTGATGTTCAAATATCTCTACGTGATCGATCTGTTTTGGATAATAATCATACTACTTGTGCCTTGTCGATGAAGAAAATGGTGTGTGCGATGTATCTCATTTAGTTTCTAATCCGGACAATGTTCCTATTGAAGAGTTTTACGGTTTAAGCGGTGTGCCTTTCTTTGATGTAAGTCCTCCCCTTAGTAAGACTAGCTATTTATCCGATGGTTGGGCTGATCTAATGAAGGGTGGTGTTGGGACGGTTTTCCACAGGGTGCGGTAGAATTCGTGGAGTCCTTGATTAAGTATGCAACACGTTTGGGGTTCTTGTATAAATTTGTTAGAAATAGTGATAAGTATATATCTGTGGTGTGCTCTCAATCAAGGTCTCTTGGTGGTTGTTGTGGTAGGTTTATCGGGGCAAAAATAACAAATTGGCCGGAGAATTTGTTATCTATAAGGCTTCTCTCAATCATAATTGTTTGGGAAATTTGGTAAATAACAAGTCCAAACGTTTTGCCCCTAGATTAATTGGCAAGCTTACAATGCAAGATGTTAAGAGTAAGCCAACAATCCGTGGTAATCGATGTCATAAATCTGGTTCGCATTAATTATGGCATTGAAGTACCGTATCACAAAGCATGGCGTAAGCATTGAAATAGCCAGGATACAATTTTTGGTAATTTTGATGAATCCTATGATCATCTTAGATGGTATGTACGAGTTGTGCTTAGAACCAATCCTGGAAGTGTTGTTTTTATTTAACAGATGAGTTTACTAATTGCTTTGAAAGGTTATTTATCTCTTTTAAAGCTTGCATTGATGGATTCCAATCATGCCGACCTATGTTATTTCTCGATGGAACATTCCTCAAGGGTCGTGGTAAAGGAATTTTGTTGACGGCAAGCTGCGAAAGATGGTAACAATGGTATATATTCTTATTTTTTTGCCAACTATTTTTTATTCACGTTATGCTTTATTGCTTTCTTTATTTGTTTCTTTATTGCACTAGTTGAGCAAGTTTTTGCACAATCGTTATAATTTCGCACAAATGTTACATTATTTGCACAATAGTTATAAAAGTTGCACAACTTTGATAAGAATTGCACAGCTTGTTATTAAATTTGCACAATTGTCATATATTTGGCATATACAAACATCATCTCTATTTATGATCTCAGGCCTTTTCCCTGTTGCATTTGCAATTGTCTCTCGCTGAAAACACGATTAATTGGACTGGTTTGTTCGTAAACTTAAGGAGTTCATTACTCATACGAAGCAAATCTTTTACATATCCGATAGGCATACTGGAATTCTTGCTGCCTTCAAATCTGTCTTTGAAAAACCGGTTCATTTTTTTTTGTTTGTACTCACTTGTTAACAAATCTCGGGGGTCGTTTTCTTCCTGGTCTAATACTCGGCGGGCCGATCTCGGTGAGTGTTTAAAGCATGTGCATATGCTCCTACAGAACGTTTGTTTCAGGAGAATGTTGACCGCTTTATTAAGGTTGGTGGAAACATTGCAATGATTGGATTGCACAATTACTGTCTGAATTGGGCATTGCATATTCTCCTCATATTACCCGTTATGGTGAAATGACTTCAAATGCAAAGCAGAAGTCGTTAAATAGTTGGTTACTTAAAGCACGATGTCTACCTGTTACCAAGTTGTGTGATTGGATACGTTCCAATATTGGAAGGTGGTTTGTTCAACGTAGAAAAGAATCAAAAGTGGAGTACACCATTGGTTCCTCAAAAAGAGTCTCGGTGGAGCATATTATGTGAGGTTGGTATGTCTTGATACGTAACTAAGTGTCCTGGTGGTAATTTTGAAGTTTTATCTGATATTTCGTGTTGTGTTGACCTCACCAAAAGGGAATGCTCTTGTTATATGTGGCAAACAACCGGTTTTCCTTGTGCACATGCTTCTTTGCAGCTTATCCGAGAGACAACTGTAGCAGATATATACTCATATAGATGAAAGTTATTTCACCGAAAGTTATCAAGAAACCTACAAGTCACATATCCATCCTGTTCCTCAAACACTTCGTTTTGAATGCCATGATAATGACAAGACCAAGAAGATATTGCCTCCGCATCTAAAACGCCAACTGGAAGGCCTAAAAAGTCTCGAATCACTTCATACGGTGAGTTTCCAAAGAAGAAAGTAAGGCCTTCCACGACTTGACAAGTCAACCTAGTGTATTCTGCAAATTTATTAGGGCTTTTGACATGTAATTATTTGTGTGCAACCTATATTTTTGTGCGAGAATATTGGTATATCATTTTGTATCTCATGTGTAATGGATTAGATGTTGCACCACATTTTGTGAGAAATGAATATATTGAATATGTATCCCATCTTTTATACATCATCTTTGTGTGATTTTCATTCGTAAATTTCTTAATTGGTGCATATAAATCTTTTTATTTTTTCAGTGAGGTTTTGCAGTCTAATTCATGTCTTTTAACGTTGTAATAATATGTAATCAAACCTTCTTCTCGAATCAAGAACAAATAAATACTTGTGGTCATTACAACCAGAACAAAATTTGGCCCAAAGTACAATCGCCATATAATTACTTAAGACAATTGCAATATATAAACATAGTGACATATAATTCTCGTGATCGACTTTTGAGTATATCACTTCTAAAACTCAAAATCCTGCATATATCACACTAAACTTCAAACAAGAACTTCTCTTATAATCAAACATATTACAACAATCGTAAAAATTGTGAATAGATTTCCAACCAAAGAAAGTTCCTAAATTAATCTGTATGTTGTCTTTATTCTTTCTTGTAGACCTCGAGCAGTATTTCTTCTACTCTTCTTACACTTGACACTTCTTCCATATCGGTTGCACTTGAATTCCACTCTATTGGACCGCACCAATGGGACCACCCATGTTGGGAACAATTATAATACAACCTACCAGGATTATTTCTCGCTTCGATACACTAATTGTTGCCGGAATTCTACATATTGTGCAATATGATCTTGAGTACCGTGGATAATTCATTGTTCCGTTTGAGACATGGTTCATGCCCCAAGCTGCGTGAATACAATGGTATCAAGAATATTGAAAATATACGTTGAGTTCTTGCTACTTGATTTTTGTTTTGATGTAAGACACGAAGATATATATATATATATACAAAAGAATCCCACATCAATCTAACGGTAATTTTCTAAGGGCTAACGGTAATTTTCTAAGGGCTCCCAATGGTCTAATTTTAATAAGGAATCTCACATCATTCTAACGGTAGTTTTTGGGTTTTTGGCTTATAAAATTGTTTTTTACTGATTGTCATTTTTGGTTATGGGCCTTATATTTATTTTGATACCGGGCTCAAATATCATTTTGTTGTGCATAGTTTCCCTTTATTTTGATACTGGTCTGTACAAAATTTATTTTTGTATATGTATTGGCTTTGATTCACATATTTTTACACTGCTCCATAATGTTCGCTTAATTGTTTAAAAAAACGGCCTTTGCAAATTTTTGGATTCTCGGGTCTTCATTTTATTTTTTTGTTATCAGTGCAAGTATTAATATGTTGTTCACAGTACTCGTTCATTTTGTATGGGCCTGTTCAAATTTTTTTATATTCGCATATTTTTCGTAGTTATATTAGCTAATAAAGGGTTTTACATGTATTTTGATTTTGGGCCTCGTGCTAAAATAATAATCTTGGTCCGTTCAAAATAAAATTTAAAACCAAGAAAACGCTTATGGACGATTTCATTTTTGGCGGTGGAAGTTGAGCAGCTTCCACGCTTCAAACGTCACGTTTTCCGATGCCAACCAAAACGTTTAATCAAGCATTTATATAACATTGCGTAATCATTTCTACGCAGCCATATATCTATCTCTTTCTACGTTCGGTGTCTTCATTTAACACATTCTCTGTTTCTCATCTTTCTTTCTTCTACAAGCAACAATGGTCCTGCTCAACTTAATATTTTTTGAATATTGCATTTTTTTTTCCAGATTAAAGTTGGTTCTTTTTTCTTATATTTCTTCGATATATTTTAATGTTCTTTGCTGTTTTTCTTTTTTAGGATGACTCAAAATTTGATCGTCTGTTAGAGGTGATTGAAAAAAACAATGAGAAGCTAATAGAGGTGGCCAAGAGAACTGAGGTTTGTGTTTGTTGATTTTTTTCTTTATTTTCTTTAACCTATTTCCTTTTGGCCATTAATTTACTTCATATTTCTCGCGGGAGAAGGTTCTTCTCGAGTTGGCAAATCTGCAAAAGGCTTTCTTCTTGGACAAAATACATGCAAAAATGACGCAGTCGTGGCTCTATGGGTTGATATGAAGAATGCAGAGACTCCCGAGGAGATCATCCGCTTTAAGGCTCTGCAGGATGTGGCTTATGAAGAATACCTTCATCTTGAGGACAAGTACACCCAACACTCAATTCCTCTTTCCCGGTTCCTTATTAAAAATATTTCTTTTTTATTTTGCTTTGCTATGAACAACTATTTTTATTTTTCTTTGTTATGAACAACTTCTTATGGTTCCTTTCGTAATATTATATTTTCTAAAGTTTCGTTGTTGATCTCGCTTTATCTTTTTTCATGGTTTTTGTTTGGTTTAATATATCAGTTTAGTAATAAGTGCTTGCATTTATTCCATATATCTCGCTTTTTAGTCTATTTAATCATTTCATGCATTCTGTATTGCTCTGAATTTTATTGTTTTATTTGTATTTTTCTTTAAGTATTTTACTATTATTAAAGTGTTAAAAATGTATTTTTATTTTAGTTTTATATATTTTTATTTTTCTCGTGTTTTGCACGGTGTCTTTATCCGTTTTTGTAAATGTATAGGTAATAGTACCCAAAAAATAACTTGAGATGTGCAAAAATAAAGACACTGTGCAAATCAAGTTATTTTTTTGGCTACTATTATCTATACATTTAGAAAAACGGATAATTTTTTTACAAAATAATAAATAATGTGTTTTGTTAATTTTTTTACAATATCGTAAAATTATTTTTCTTTTTTATTTTTAATCATAACTTGCTCAAACACATTGAAACAATGTTAATTAATGAGTTTACATTTTTCAAATGCATCATTGTTTAGACTTATATATGTAATTTGACTGCTTTATGTGGTTGTTATGTGTTTTTGCACAGTGTCGATTTTATTATTCTGATTTTTGCACATGTTCATTATTTTTGCACATCCGGAAAATTTTTGCTACTACCGTTGTTTCTTTACGTTGTGGCTGTTTTTTCTTTAATATATTTGTTTTAGTAATAGGTGTTTCATACAATGTTACATAATCAGTTTATTGTAATCATAACTTGCATTTTTTTAAAGTATGTTAATTATTTATAATTTTCAAATGCATCGATTGCTTAGACTTGTATATGTAATTTTACGGTGTCTATTTTATAATTCTCGATTCTTGCACATGTTCATTATTTTTGCATATCCGAAAATTTTTGGTTACTATTGTTGTTTCTATAATATGCTTTGGTTGTGTCTTTTTTAATATATGGGAATATTTGTTTTAGTAATAGATGCTTTGTTACTATTTTTGTACAACTTGAGGAAAGGACTATGATTTTTACACATTTTGTGTCTTCAAGTTGTACAAAGACTCGACAATATTATTTTTAAACATTTTGTGTCTTTCTAAGCTTTTTTAAGCTAATATACATATGCTTAGTATCAATCGGTATATTAACAAAGCTTTGTTAATATAAAAAAAAAAAAAATCAGTTTTCAAAATTTTCTAAAAAAATATCAAAACCCCTTTTTGATCAAATTTTACACATTACACTAAATGAATTATGCACAACTCAAATAATATTGCACAACAAGAATAATAATATTTGCACATCTAAAATAATATTGCACAATAACACCAATAATATTTGCACAATATGTACCGCATTGCATAGTCATTTCTCAAAGCAAAGAAGAACATAAACATGTCTACGCAAATTAAGTTTAGATAATCCATAACGTATATTCAAAAGACGTGCATAAAATTTAAGGTTTTGCACATTCTAATTATCCATAATGATATCCAAAAGACGTGCATATAATTTAAGGTTTTAGCTAGGTAAAATATTTAGGTAACAAGTCATTCAAAAACAACATGTTTTCGTCCCAGAATAACCTCACCATTTTATATCTGTAATTTCCAGCTGATGCATTATCAACTCTCCTTTTTCGCTGGATTTTTGTGACACAAATGTTTCTATCAAGTTGCATACTATAACCCCGCAATCCACCGAATCAAGTCTGTTGCAAGCTTTCTTCCTAAACTGGTTCTATCAACTTCTTTCTAAGGAATGGGTGTGCTGGTCTATGCTTTGAAAAAACCTCTCGCAATTTGTGATTGACATATTTTACTGCTACAATTAATATATGCTTCAATTATCACACTTACTACCCAAAAAAAAGCCACCTATGTAAATCAAGGAATAATTACCACCAACATAGATCGCGGCCAAATGATGGTCTACACCTCCGCGACGCCTTGGACGCATTGAATTAAAAACCTCCATTCATTTTTTTCGCATATTAAGTTTCAAGTGGCCCAATGGTCACTCAAATTCTCTAGCCGGATCGCTTGACGATCCAACTAGTATAGGAAATAGCAAATACCCATATCCATAGCTCCTCTATAACTTTGTCAATCAAATGCGGTAATGCTCCTTTTGGATTTTTGAATTTGCTTTAATCAGGGACTACATTTACACATTATAAATAGGGCTCATAATCGTAAAGGCTACCGTAATAATAATATTTCAGCTTATATGGAACATTGAAAATAATACTTACCCAAAGAAGTGGCTAGTGAAAACCAATACATTCCTTGCTCCCGCTTACGTTGGTCGTACATCAAATGCATTATCTCGGCCCACGAATCAATTACCTGTTTGAACAATAAATCCGATTATTATTAATTTGGTTAGATTTTACATTATTAAAAATCCGATTATTATTACTGTTGGTTAGATTTTACATTGAAAGTAATATGCATTATTAAATTTGTTTAATGTTATACCCGACTTGAAATCATGTCATGGTGCATGATAGCAACCAAATCTTTTACAGCTTACTTGAGAGAATGGCTTCACCCTACCCATACAAGAGCCTGCACATTTCATAATTGTCCATGTCATTTAACTTTATGTAATACGTAAAAATATCAATAGTTTATATAAAGTACATATTACCCATCGCCATCGTTCTCAAACAGGTAATGTATCTGTTCCTTGGCATCTTGTTGTCACCTTCTTTACAAAGAATACAATTTTCATCTAGCTTGAATCTCTGCTTCGCATTCGTACCTCACCGTTTATTCCCTCTTCACCGTCTCTGTTTCTTTCTTCACCCTCAAGAAAAAGAACAAGCTCCCGAGTACTTGGTTGTGGTGAGATGACCACTTGTTTCCTATCTTCTTTCTCTGTTCTTCCTTTAACTCTACGTATCATTGTGCTTGGCGAAGGATAACTTTTTACTTGTTTTCCCTTGCCCAATGGTGTTCTCTCTTCATTGCTCGCACGTCGATCGAATTTGATTCGCATAACTCTATAATTTTCTTTCTCACCTTCTCCACTTCAAGTTGTGCAATGTGTAATTTTTCAACCGCTTCCAAATGTGCTATGTTCATTGGATTATCGTATAATTGTGTAGTCTGTTGGGACAGATGCTTCATCCAATTTTGTCTTCAACTCCTTGTTTTCATTTCTCGGCTTTAAAATTTCCAGCTCATATTTCAGTTTCAATTCCTTGTTATCGTTTTCAAGCTTCTCAATTTCGACCCATTCGTTCAACAACCGAATTTAAGTTCTCATCTTTCTCATGTCTCTCATCTTCCTTTGTGCTTTGTACTTCAATTTCGTAGAAACCACCATCATCCTCGAATTTAACTCATTTAAGACATTCCTTACTCGCTTCATCCTCAACATCTAACTCCTTAAGGACATCTTTTACAGCTTTTGAAGGGGATATTTCGCAGCCTAAATCTCGTGTAAGGTTAAGACTCGAATGTTGGGTTAGGTACATCAATCGAATCGATTTTCCTTCTCCATTCGAATTCATCATTTCACTTTTCTTCGTAATAGCCTCTCATCGATGTTGCAAGCATCAACAAACTTCAAGTCGAATCCCCCATCTCCATATATGTTGAGTTCTTAATAGAAATATCTTCTTCCATTGTAGGGACAACATCATCGTGGATTCTTCCTTTCTTCTTGAACATAATCTCAGTTGCCTCAACATACTCGCCATCGCTAGATTCTTCAACCACCCCATGTTCACGGCCAATTTGATCACCATCGTATCCATGTAATCATCTTTTTCTTTTAAATCATCCGTTTCATCATATTTTCTTTCCTCATCAAAAACCCTCTTTCTCAGAATCGACAAAGTACACCCATAACTGCTTTCTCAATCTTTGTTGCCTTCAACATAACCTTTACTTCCCTAAACAATGATATACATTAAAAGAAGTTTCATCTTAATCCATAGAAATTAGATTATTTGCTTACATGTTCTTTTTTTCGACAAATTTGATCCGATGAATACTCTTGTGAATCCGATTCATATCCCAGATTTAAAAACGAGGGAACGATGCATCATGTATTTTCGAAATAAGAACGTGTGCTCACACAACCAATACCGCAAAACACACCATTCGAATTACACAATGCTCATTTTATAATTTAGATAATAAAAAGTCAACTATTGTATAAATATTATTCTCTTACAGAAGTATAATTGCACAACCACCACTTTCATTTTCTTGCTACCAAGCAATTGATTTTTGAACATATCAACAATGTATGTGCTCCACTGTAATTGCATATTTTTCCCAGGATCTTCAACGTAAACAGATAAGTGGAACGAACATGATCCATTCTGAAATGGAGACAGGACACACGCCATAAAATAACAATGCACTAGTCTAGCAACATCATCTATATCCTCACCCTCATTACTCTTGATAATTGTCTTTATTTTCCGAATAAAACCGCTCCGTACATCACAAATGCAGATTCTCGTACTCTCAATCTCTCTTTTAAAACATCTCTTTATCCAAGGTGTAACTCTATATTCCTCACCCTTAATCTCTATCATCTCGGTCCCTCCGGTAATCCCAAATATTAGTTCTGCATCCCTATTCAACAATGGTATTTCCTCACCTCCAATAACAAAACACTTGTTGTCAAAGTCAAAAGTACTAACTATTTGTCTTATATCCTCTTCGAATTTGTGGCATTTCTTCATCAATTTCTCATGTTCCTTACTATATATTGCATCAAACAACAACCAAGAAGGTGTTAACTTCAATATGCTAATGTGTTCGTCTCTAAACTCAACACCTGCTCAACTCTTTCACCGCAGTCGTAGATTTGATCTATAATATGTCTCGCTTTTAACCACTTTGATAGAACCTAATAAAAAAATCCACATAATACATACTACATCGAATTTGAACAATAGCATGAACAGTTGCACAATGACACGAACATTTGCACAACAACAATAATATTTGCACACATCTCATAGTAATTTGCACAATCATATTCAAATTTTCATGCTCAAACTAATATTTTGCACAGCCACACGTAGGATTGCACAATACTTCTACTTTGCACGTAAAACATCACCGAATCGGTTTCTTGGCACGATGACCTTTCTCCTTTTCACTTTGGGGCTATCTCGAATCGCAATCTGATGACGAATCATACATAACATTCTTCGACACTTTCTTTTTCTTCCCTTTTACATCCGAGAATTGTAAAGAAGTTGTAAATAAGTAAATTCTAAATCAATTATAAACTTATACTATAGCATCGTCTTCATACCTTCGATTCTCGAATCACTGTTCTTTTTATGATTTTTACTCTTTCTCCGTCGGATTCGTTCAACAATAACGGTATCACTTTCGGTTTACGCCAAAAACCAATAATTTTCTCATACAACCTTTCAATATTGAGCTAATTCTATTCCCGAATACTGCTTCACTTGAACTATAAACGTATCTAACGACTCTTTTCCCGCGAAAATCATTTAACAACAACATAATATTAATTTTCATAACTAATTTGTATAAACAGATTTTATGAAATCTATAAAACCTTTCTTTTTGCTCGCTCCATCAACTAAATTTCGCTACGCAAACCTTCAAAATATAACAGAAATTCAAATTACTTTTACAATATAAAATTTTTAAAAAATCTAGAAATTCTTTACCTTTCTTTTCTTTTTGTCGTTCTTCAACGTACTTCCTTTTTCTGTTTGGTCTATCGCTACTCTGCTTCGTCTTCACAAAGATACAACTTCTTTTCGCCTCACACGCACCATATCCGAACATGTAACAAACCTTCAAAACAACACATTAATCAAGTAATAAACAACACAATAACAAAACATTACAAATGTAATTGTTTTTCTGATACCTTGTTTCGATGAATCTCAAAATCGCTCCGAAATTTTCTTCTTCACCGGCTCGTGCTCTCAATTTTGTTTTTGAAATGTCAAATGGAATTTTAGCGGCCTTTTTTACACTTTTTCGGATGAAAACCCATACAAATCCATTTTTTATGTGTGGGTCCCAATTTATTTCAGCTTTTCAGCGCATTTAATGCGCCAAATTTTTGCGGTATAGAAGGTAAACGGGCAGAGGGGTGTTTTGGAGAATTTGCTCCCTATTTTTGTACCAGTTGCAAGGATTTCATTGTTCATGTATTTAGTTGTAATTTGGGCCAATTTTTGTACCTTGTTGTAATGACCCCTATTCATAAATGGACCTCACAATACCCCCATAACACCCTCCCACATTGGAAATGAATCATCTACATTTATTTGATGTAATTTATTTGTAAATTTCGCTCTGAGATAAACACATAATAAAATAATAAGTGAAATACAAAAAAATGACCCTTCATTACTTTATCATGTGTTCAACTCGCTCCAAAATTTATAAGAAATTTATACAAAAAATGCATAAGATCCATAACTTTATACATAAACTATCAATATTTCTTAAAAATAGTGTAAAAATTTATGAATACTAATTTTGAAAGGAGGTAGTACATTATAGTAAAACAATTAATACTTTATAGTGAAACAACTAATAGTATTGTTTAGTGAAACAACACCTTTATGCAACTTCGATAAAAATGCATTAATTATCATCGGTATGACGACCACAACGTGCAACGCACATGCTAAAATCTAGTAATATAAAAAGTTAATATTATTTAATGATACAATTAATACTCTTCAAACTATTTCTCCACATAAGACTTTATCATTAAATTATTATTATACTCTCCCGTCTCAAATTAAATGTTTCATTTTGTCATTTTGAACGTGTTAAGTTAAGTGTTTAATTTTTTTTTTTTTGTGATAAATTGAGTCATCACCCTTCTTTAAAAAAAAAAGTGATTTGAAGCATTTTGTAGTTTGAAAACAAGTCTCGATGCGGACAAAAATGTCGGGCTCAACTACACGTAGGGCCCAAATACGACCAGCCCAATAGGGCTCAATGACGTTACCAGATACCCTAGATAAAGGGAGGAAAACCCGAGATGGGTCCGAGCCCGGATCGGCCGAAACCAGGCTACAAAGCCCTAAACCTACCTACGGGGGGCCACGAGGCCCAGCCCGTATGGAGAGGGCTCGTATGGAGAGGGGCCATGAGGCCCAAGCCCAACTACAAAGGGGCTACGAGGCCTAAATCCGAGATACGGGTCACGAGACCCTAAAACCAGTGCGCAGTGGGCCGGAGGCCCAAACTGGCTGTGTAGGCCGAGAGGCCTAAGCGAGATTTAGAGGAGGCACGAGCATTTGAGCAAGCCCATAGCGGTTATCTACCCGATAAGATCGAGAAGTGGCAAGCGGTTGAGATAATTGAGGCCCAAGTCAAGGAATATTCCCTATATTCCACATTGGCCGAGTCTAACCTCCATCTAGGGAGGGAATTCGTAGATATGATGCAGATTTCTTGAGGAATAAGTTATCCACGCACGACATCATGGCGTAACGTGTGGGATAGTGCGTGGAGACTGTGATGACGCTTATTGCTCTTAACTTACGTATAAGTAACACACCTGCAGCGAGGTAACGGTATCGAATCACTATCACTCTCACTTAGCTACCTTATACGTACTTTCTCGAGTGTTTTCGGTGATCCGACTAGAGCGTCGGAGTGCCTACGCCGGAGAACCCTCCGGCGTGTTTTGCAGTGTACGTTTGTTCGAGGGAAGCTAAGGATATTAGTGCGTAAAGGCTTCACCCACGTGAACCCGGGTGGGGAAACGGCTCAGTCAGTTTTACGCATCAATTGGCGCCGTCTGTGGGAAAAGAAGAGCCGAGACGTGAGTTTCGAACTTCTTTTCTTTTCCGATCATCCGAAAGAAGGACGTTATGGTGGTGAACGTACACCTATGAGACCGATTGCACTAGTACCGGTGGGGAAGGATCTCCCCGCAAACCCAACACAGGTGAGGTGCACCCCACCCCGTGCCTCCGGTGGCTATATCCAACACTGGGGGCCTCCACTGGTTACAAGATGGCGCAAGGCGAGAGCTCGACTCCGTGCCAACGCCATCCGGGAGTAGGAGCTGCTGTTAGAGAGGGAGGGGGAACATTTCTTCCCTTCTTCTCGCAAAGACTGGAAGGAATACCTATGGTAGGGATCCCGGAGCGGCCAATGCTCGGCCAGGGGATACCTTAGAGAATCTCTGAATCGCCTACCTCCGTCGCTCTAACTCGGGGCAGCTGGAGGATATGATAGCTCAAGCCGTGGCCAGTGGCAATGGCCGAGAGGGTGGACCCCCACCAGAGGAGGGACGGAGAACCAGATCGGGAATCCGCCCGCTCGATCCCAACAAGGGGGAGTAGGCGGGACGAGTATCAAGAAGAACGGAGAAGAGAGGTGGAGTCCGTAAACCATGAGGAGGCCCCGGGAGCTTAAGGAGCCCAGAGAGAAGGTCAGCCGAGCCCCTCGACCGAGGAGGCAGCCCCGAGGAAGCTGCACGGGGAAGGAGACAGCCTCTACAGCCGAGGAAGTAAGATTGAGGACCAAGAAGAGGGCACAGTGAGACACCCAACTGAGGCCATGAAGGACCAAATCGAGATCCTTGAGGAAACAAATGGACAACATGAAACATCGATGGAAAATCGGGTTAGTATGCCTCGACCCGCCACAAAGTTGCCAATTTATCGAAAATATCTTACAAGATGAATTGCCTAGCAATTTTAAGCCTCTTAACTATGAATATGATGGTACGACTGACCCCTATGATCATTTGGTGAGATTTGAAAATTCGGCCCTCCTCCATCGATATGGGGAGGGTGTGAAATGCAGTGGTCTTCCTTACTACTCTATCTAAGGCAGCCCGGCAAGTGGTTTAGCCACTGGAACCCAATTCCATTAACTCCTTCGAATAGTTGGAGGAGCTCTTCTTGCATCAATTTGCTAATGCAAGGAGGCAACCCAGCAGCTACGCTAACATTGTTTAACATGAAGCAAGGGGAGAATGAAAGCCTACGGGCCTTCATGAAGAGATTCAATCAGCGGCACTAGAAGTTCCAACCGCCACCCCGCAGGTAAAAATTAATGCTTTTACTAGTAACCTCCGAGATGGAGACTTGTTTTCCTCCCGGCTAAGAAGCCACCCGTGACGCTCGATGAACTACTAAGGAGAGCGGAGAAGTATGTCACACTGAGGAAGTGAGAAGCGCAAAAAGAGTCGAGGTCAAACCAAGTGGGCCCGAAAAGAAGAAGGAGTCATCAAGAAAAGCTCAACAAAGCGGCGAGAAAGCCGCAAAATCTGACCTCACCTGCATTTGACAAGTATACCCTCGAGCTTGAGCCAGAGAGCCGCTGGAAGTGGCATCCGACCATCCTGAAATGAAGTTTCCTTGGACACGGTCCAGGGGGCCTCAAAAGCCTAAATCGAGATAAGTTTTGTCGTTTCCACAATGAATATGGGCATGACACTAACAATTGTTTTCACTTGCGTGATGAGATTGAGAGGATGATCCAAGTGGACATCTTAAAGAGTTTGTTTACAGAGATCGAGTTAGCTCCAGTGGGCAAAAAGAAAAGAAGCCGATGATAAAGTCAAGAGAAAGGAAGGATGGTCGAAGGGAGGCAGGAGGAGAGACCCTCCCGTAAGAGAGAACTCATTCGCATGATAGTCGGAGGACCGGCAGAGGGAGACTCTTTCCGCGCTAGAAAAGCTGGAGAGAGGACCCTCGGAGAGAGGTAGGAGAGAACTGTCCGCAGAGAGGTGGATTACAAGGAAGTTATCCATACACCTCGAATTCACTTTGGACCAGAGGATGGGGGCACGAGGAAGGAGGACCACGGTGATGCACTAGTCATCACGGCAGATGTGGCGAGGATATACGGTAGCACGGATCTTCGTAGACTCGGGGTGCTCTGCAGACATCATCTTCTTGGAATGCTTCAAGAAGATGAATTTGAACATAGAAATGCAACCAGTGGATACGGCGTTGTACGGATTCACGGGAGGGGCAAGACACCCTCTGGGCCGGGTAACCCTCCGTGGGGCTAGGTGAATTTCCACGAAGGAGGGTAGTTATGGCAAATTTTTGATTGTTGATGTACCCTCATCCTACAACATGATTTTTGGTAGGCCGCTGTTGAACTTATTTCAGTGTGGTTATATCAACTTATCACATGAAACTCAAGTTTCCGTGAATGATGAGGTGGGTGAAGTACTGGAGATCACCGCAATCCGAGAAAATGCTACGTGGAGGCGGTAAAGATAGCCGACAAGGAGCTGCATCGTAGCTTGAAAAGAGACAAGGAGGTGGACCGAGAATCCAAGAGGTGCAAGATTTTCTCAAGAAATCGATCCTCCAAAGATGGAAGCAGACGAAGAGCTGATGATGGTGGAGTTGTATCCCGAAAAGAAAGGATACACAACAAAGATTGGAGCCAATTTGAGCCAGAGTTAGAAAAGGACACAGTAGCGGCTCTGCGAAGAAATACAGATATTTTTGCTTTTTCTTCTTCGGACATGACAGTATTCCCGAGGAAGTGGCTATGCATCACCCGAACGTGGATCCTAAGGTTAAACCAAAGTGAAGCAGAGGCTAAGGGTCTTTGGACCGAGAAAAAGATTCCATTACGAAGATGGAAGCAGAGAAATTCTTTGGAGGCGGGACATGTCAAACGAATCTAATTTTCCACCGCTATCCAATGCCGTGTTGGTGGCCAAACCAAGGGGGAAATGGAGAATGTGCATAGATTTTCGAGATCCGAACAAGGCTTGTCCTAAGGATCATTATCCCTTACCTGCACTGATCGGATGGTCGACTCTACATCCGGATTTGAGCTACTAAGTATGATGGACGCCTATCGGGGTTACCATCAAATACAAATTTTCCCTCCGTATATTCCAAAGGTTAGTTTCATTATTGCTAGTGGAACTTTTTGCTATATTAGAATGCCCTTTGGATTGAAGAATGCAGAGCAACCTATCGAGAGAATGGTGGATAAAATGTTCCGAGACCAGCTAGGGAGGAACATGGAAGTTTACGTCGATGATATGCTTGTGAAAAGCATAGAAGCCGGAAAACATGTGGCAGACCTAGAGGAAGCTTTCTCGGTGCTCGTGAGGAATGGCATGAAGTCAATCCAAGAAAATGTTCTTTTTGGAGTGAGATCCGGGAAGTTCCTGATATATGGTGACCCAAATGGGAATTGAGGTTAACCACCGCTAAGGTGAAGGTCTGTGCTTGATATGCAACCCCCACCAATATCAAGGAGCTACAGAGACCGAATGGGAGAATTACAAAGATTAAGCGATTCATAGCCGGATCTACAGAGAGGAGTCATCCCTTCTTTAAAATCTTGAGGAAGGGCTCCAAGTTCGAGTGGAATGAGCAATGCCAAGGCGTTTGAGGAGCTTAAACAAAGACTGCCTGGGCTTACCTACGTTAACGAAGCCTATTCCAGGAGACGCTCTACCTCTACCTCTCTCAGAGGTGGGGTCTCACTTAGTTCCGTGCTGGTGAGGGAGGAAGGATCGACCCGAAACCTGTTTACTACATTAGCAAGCTCATACAAGGAGTCAAGTGAGATACTCGGAGAGATAGAAGGCAGCCTTGACCATAATGGTCACGGCACGAAGGTTACGACCTTATTTTTTATCACATAAGGTCATTGTTCGGACTAACTACCTTTTGAAACAGTGATAGGTAGAGCTGATCTTTCAGTGGAGGATGGTCAAGTGGGTCATCGAACTGGGAGAATATGATGTGGATTTCGAGCCACGGAGGACCATTAAAGCACGTGCCATCTCCGACTTCATCCAAGAGGGTACACGTGCGCTGGAGGAAGGAGAATGGAAAGTATATGTTGACGGCTCTGTGTCTATGCAGGTTGTGGAGCCGGGATCGTGATCATTGATCCGCAGGGCCAGAAACGCAGGTGGCGGTGAGGTTTGAATTCATCACCTCCAACAACGGAGCTGAGTATGAGGCCCTAATTCGAGGAATGGAGATGGCCGCAGAATCGGGAGCAGGTCGGGTGGTCATTTATTCAGATTCCCAACTTGTAACCCAAAGAAAGTTACAAGGGGGTATGAGGCCAAAGATGAGAAGATGGTAGCCTACCTTCAAGTAGCAGAGTCAGCAGGAAGGTTCGGTTCCTTTGAGGTCGTGCAGATACCTCGAGAGGAAAACTCCAGAGCGGATAGCCTTTCAAAGTGGCGAGTTCCACAACACCGCAGGGAGGGCGTAAGATCACCCTCGTGATCGGCGAAGCCGAAGCCACGGCTCCCTCGGTAGGGGTCAACTGAGTCAAGATGATTGGAGAACCAACATATACCGAGTGTTGCAGAACCCGGAGAGCTGCCTGATAAAAGGAAGCTCAGACTGAGAATCCGATACACAATGATCGGGGACAGGATGTACCGGCGGTCCTTCACGCAGCCTTACTTGAGGTGTTTATCCCCTGAGAAGGGAGGTACGTAATTAAAGACATACACGAAGGTTGTTGTGCCGACCATGCAGAGCTCGGCAATAGTCCTAAGGCTTTGAGGGCCGGATATTTTTGGCCTACCATGACTCGTGATGCCAAAGACTCGGGTGAAGAGATGCGAGAAATGTCAAAAGCATGGTTGCCTCATCCACCTCCCTACAGAGGAGATGGGGACCATGCACTCTCCATGTCCCTTCGCGAAGTGGGGGATGGACTTAGTGGGCCCATTCCCGATTGCAAGTGGGCCAAATGGAAGTTTCTATTGGTGGTGAGACTACTTCAAGAATGGGTTGAAGCCGTACTTCTAGCGAGGATAGAAGAAGGTAACATAATCAAATTCTTGTGGAGATATATTTGCCGCAGTTTGGTATACCCTTAATCCACGGTATCGGATAATGGAACCCGGTTTATGGGAAACATGGTACGGGAATGGTGTGATAACCTCAAGATTGTCCAGAGATTCACATCGATGGCACACCCCCGTGCCAACGGCCGTGTGGAAGTCACTAATGTAACTATTGTGAATGGAATACGTGCCCGGCTCGATAATGCCGGAGGGAGGTGGGTCAATGAGCCGAGTCGACCTTGTGGGCTTATCGACCACCCCAGTGGAACCAACAGAGGAATCCCCTTCCACTTGGTGTATGGGGCACTGCAGAATACCTTCGAAGTGGGGATGGAGAAACATCGATTAGCCCACTTCCGTGAGGGAAGAAATGAAGAGTTGATGAGAGAGAACCTAGACATGCTAGAGGAGGAGCGCGAAATCGCCCACCCGAAAGCCGAGAAGTATAAAAGCCGCATAAAGGCCGCTTATGATCGTAAAGTCATAAGCCGGAGATTTGAAGAAGAAGACCTAGTCTTGAGGCAAGCGGACGCATTGAAGAACATTGGAAAGCTCGATCCCAAATGGGAGGGGCCGTACAAAGTGACCAAGGTCCTCCGAGGAGGAGCTTATGAGCTACAAGACATGGGGAAATCACCGGCCGCACCTTGGAATGTCTCGCCATTTGAAGAAGTTTTATACCGAAGAAAGTACTCGCCGCCGCAAGTAGGTGGTTCCTTTTATGCAAGAGTTATTTTATTCGTGTCATTTGATTTCGAATAAAGTGTAATTTCGCTCCACCGGTACTCTTTTTTCCCCTCCTCGCGGGTTTCCCACCGGGTTTTACCGCAGAAGGTTTTTTAAAGAGGCCGCCAGTTTATTCTTAACTTGCGTTGATCGATTATGGTCAATGGGGCAGATTTATGTGTTAATTAATGAAAGCGATTTTTCATTACCTATGAGTTTGCGAGTTCATTCTCTAGTAAAAACAAGATTGAAATAATTTGATCGCATACAATTGCATCACAACACACGATTGATTACATGAGAATTAATAACTTGCGAAAAGTTAAACAACAAATAAAATGCACGCAAAGCATTCCATGAGAAATACGATGAGCATTCACGAAATGAATTCACATCAAAAAGAAAGAAGCTAAGAGATAGCTTCAAACACTAAAGTTAAACCTACAGAGAGGGTTTAACCCACCTAAACCCAGAGAGGGTTACGAGAAAAAAGCTAAGAGATAGCTTCGAAACACTAAAGTTAAACCTACAGAGAGGGTTTAACCCACCTAAACCCAGAGAGGGGTTACGAGAAATAAGCTAAGAGATAGCTTGAAACACTAAAGTTAAACCTATAGAGAGGGTTTAACCCACCTAAACCCAAGAGAGGGGTTACGAGAAAGAAGCTAAGAGATAGCTTCAAACACTAAAGTTGAACCTACAGAGAGGGTTTAACCCACCTAGACCCGCAGAAGGGTTACGAGAAAGAAGCTAAGAGATAGCTTCGAAATAAACCTACAGAGATGGTTTTACTTACCTAAGTTCATAAAAAGGCCGTGAAAGAAGTTGAAAGACAACTTCTAAAGACTCGAATTTAAACCCGAGGAAAGGGGTAACCTATTGAGACCCAAAGAAGGGTGTAAGAGTGGAAGCCGAAAGATAGCTTTGAAAAACCCAAATAAACCTACAAGAAGGATTTAGCTAACTAAGGGTCAAACATGAGGTAGGGCTCTTAGGAAGCCTTGATCGAGCCTACGAGAAGGGCTCAACCGAACCCGCACCTAGGAGGGGTTTCGGGATTTGAAACCGCCAAAGTTTCGAAATTATTAGGTTAAACTTATAAAGTTTAGCCAAAGTCATGTCCAAGAAGGGCGATTAGACGTAAGGCTTTGCCACCTTGAAGCTATCAAGTCGAACTTATAAGTTGTCTAAGTAAGGTGGTCCCAAGAAAGGGACTACGAAGCGTAAAACTAAGGCATACTTGGCTATGGGTAAAATCGATCTATGGCAAAGGTTTAACCCTTGCAAGCCTAAGAAAATCCAAGAGCGTAAACTAAGAAATAGTTTCGAAACACCCCGCTAAACCCGAGGAAAGGGTTTCTATGAGAAGAAGCCCGAGCCTGTGAGGGCATATAGCTTACTCGCTCCCGAGGAGGAGTGGCAAACAAGTGAGAACCGACAGTTGGCTTCATGCCGCCTAAGTTGAGCATGCATAAGGGATTCACCACTTGAACCCCGTAATGTGTAAGAAAACGAGAACTAACAGAGAGTTTCTAAAGCCAACTCGACTCTATAGCAAGAGTCATGACTAAGGGAGAAGTCTAGGATATAAGGATACGCCTACAAAAAGGGCTCAGCTAGATAAGCACCTAAGAAGGGTGACAAGGATCGAAGCCGCGAAAAGATTCAAAAGCATGGAAGTCAAGCATGCAAAGTTTGACTAAACTCATACCCAGAAAGATTATATAAGTTAGGCACACGAGAGTCTAACTAATCCAAACCCAGGCAATTTATGAAGCAAAACTAAGAGATAGCCTCGAGGATATTCAGCCGGGATAGCAAGAAAAGGGTTTGGTCATACTAAATCTAGAAGGAGGCTTCAGGAGCAAGAAGCTAGGAAAGCCTTTCGAAAACACTAAGTGTAACCTACCAAGCAAGGTTCTAACTTACATAGCAGGAGAAAAACTGTCTGGAGAAATCCTTAGACTATGAGGTCGAGGGAAACCCGGAAAACCTAAACCATAAAACCCTAGAGGGAAAAAGGGGGTTTTCCAAATGATGAAAAATCAACATATGGGAGAAAGGATACATTTACAGTGGCAAACCGGTATTATGATCCTAATGACTAAGTCATGCGTGCAAGCTAACAGCTTAGAAGCTAAACAGTTTTGTAAGCAAGTAAACAAAAAGTGAATACGAGAAGCATAGATAAAAGCATGCAATGACGAGCTCCCTGCAAGGGAGGATAAGCATCGATTTAAAACTAACTCCCAAAGCAAGGGAAAATGTACGAGATAAGCAAGAATTAACTCCCGGCAAGGGAGGATCACATATAACCATAGCAAAAAGCTCTCCAAATGAGGAAGGAAACAAAATTTTTAAACAAAGAGTAAAACTCCCAACGAAGGGGAGAGCAGAATTCGGTGCCAAACCGGCATAAGAAAGAGAGAGAGAGAGAAGAGAATTCATTACGCAT
The DNA here is from genome assembly GCA_030762865.1 of Paraleonurus japonicus. NCBI lineage: Eukaryota > Viridiplantae > Streptophyta > Magnoliopsida > Lamiales > Lamiaceae > Paraleonurus > Paraleonurus japonicus. Next base: position 43,605,230 of record CM061056.1, read on the forward strand.
CACGGAAATATGAAATTATTTCGTAAATTAATCGGGGATAGGGAGGTTCCTCTCGCTTCATTGACAAAGTGGCAGCCATTTCCGCTTCTTTCTCCGTGGCTCGAGCCATACACGCTTCCTCTTGGGAGGCAGAACTTCTAGGGTAAGGGGGCATAGAGGGGGATCAGGGGTATCTCTCGCTGCAACAACCTCCGTCCGCACTAGCTCAAGAATCGGCTCGTTAAGGATTGGGGACCACCACCCTCCTCAATAGACCTTGAAGGGTTACCCTTGAAATGTGGGGAGTAGGCATGGAGGCTAGAGCCATTGTTCCTATCAAACTCCCCGAGAAGGAGGGATCGCCTTGCGGCCGCACGGCCGCATCAAACCCGTAGTCATAGAAAAAGCGGATGTAAGGCCCCATATCCCCAAGGAAGCCGGGGTGATCCAGTATTGCTCCCGTAATCTGGGTCATAGAGCATGCAGAAGTGTTGGCCAAAGCGGAGAAGAAGAGAGTCTGCAGGAGGGACTGCCCCTTCACCAGGGCCTCCCGGTGTACTTGAGATTCTTGTAGGGCATGGTAGACCGTCATGTCATTCGCTTTCCTTCTCAGCCGCCTCACGAGCCGCGCTGCTTTCTTCAACTCCTCCTCCAGCTTTTTAATGCGAAGGGAGGCGAGAGTGGCTTTCTTCTTCTCGGCCAAGAGCGAGTCCTCCAACTCCTTCAACAGTAGAGGGTAGCGAAGTTAGAGGGGCTCCATAGGCCGGATAGAAGGATGCCAAGCCGAGAAACCAAGACGAGTACAAATGAGAATGCACTGGCACATAGAAAGTAGAATATAGCGAAGATGAGATAATTAAGGTAACCGGAAGGGTGTTACGAGCAAAGTGGCTCGCATGACTGATGTTGCTGGTCGTGAGGGAGGCCGGTAAGCTTTTCGTAGTCGTCTGCAGTAAATCCGTTTGCTAAAAAACTTGGCCGGCGGAGGTACCCGAGGAGTAAGAGTCCACATCAATAGGGCTGAAGAGAGGCCTTGATCAAGGCCTAGTGGGATACTTACGACGCAAAGTATCCCGGAATGGAGAGAACCCGGTCAAGTGGGCTTTGCCCTTAGTGGTTTTCGACTTCTTCTGAGGAGGAGGGTTATCCCTGGATCTTCCCGGGAGTCATGAGAAGAGGGGGTGCATCAAGAGCATCACCTTGAGGAGCAGGAGTAGGTAGGGCTGACTCAAGTGAGTCGCTGGGACCTTCCAAAACCGTGGACAACCACAAAGCATTTCTGCAAGAGAAAACGATGTGAGTTAGATATCGTATATATTTATACGCATAAAGGCAATGGATTGTAATGAGATAATTACCATCCCGGGGTTCAAGAGGGACCCTTATTGAGCTAAATTTAAAGTGGGAGAGGATACGAGAATTGAAGCAGATTTCGGCAAGTCAAAATGCCCGTGAGCACGAACATGGGCATTTAGCGTAAGAATAACCCGACGGTTAGTAGAGGAGGAGATGTGACTAGAGGGAGCTGGAGGAGAAGGGTTTCGATAAACCCATTTCGATTTTGAAAAGGTCGGGGCTTATCGGGGTAATAAAGACGAAGTGGTCACCCCATTCTTTGTTAATATTGGGAACCTTCCCAATGAAAGAGCATTTCCTTTTACCCGACTACTTACGTAGTAGAAGGGTCCAACGGTTTTACAAGTAAACCGAGAAAAGAAGAGTTCGGCAGACGGTTTCCCTCCATTTCCTTTGAGAAGGATATAGAAGGCGACTCATCATCCCGATGGCGTTAGGAACAAACTCAAGGTTGAGAGGAACTCGGTAGAGGTTCGATATTTGGCACAGGAACTTGGGAGGAGGAAGACGTAACCCCGCTTCAAACCGGGCTTGCCGAAAGCTAGAGTCGGGGAGTCGCTAGGTTTGGTCGGGCCCCGATCGGGAGAGATAAACTCAAACCCGACGAAATGTAGTCGCCAAAAATGAGATCGGTTAGGGCTTTGTCGAGATTTTGGAGGGACCGGCAAAGGAGTCCTGCAACCGAACTCTATCCACCTTCGGAGAGAAGGAAGAGACGGGAGGAGAGTCTCTGGGGATTGGGGACGGGAGAGTGGTGAGAACTTTGGGAAGAATTCCCGTGTTAGAGACGGTTCGGGAAGAACCAGAGTGGGACATTTCTAAAGAACGCTCCTATAAGAGAGTCAAAGTGAGAAAAGAAAGATTTACCCGGTTAAGGAGAGGAAGTCGAGGTAAGGAGTGAAGAGGACGATCGCGGAGGACTTGCGTAAGATAAGGTCCAAAATGGAGCGAGAATTCGAGAAGAAAAAGAGGAAGAGGAAGTGGAACTGATTTTGAATTAAAGAGGGAGTTAATGGATGCGTGTATCGCAGCTAAAACCGAGGCGGATGCATGGTCGACACCGTCCCTCGCCGAAGCCAAGAGTCGCTAGACTCCAATAGATTAGCGAGAGGATGTACCGAAAAGCCGAAGCTGCAGGGAGGACATCTCAAAGTCGAAGCTACAGGAGGACATCTCAAAGCCGAGGCTGCAGGAGGAATGTGCAAATCTTCCTTACTTCAGTGAGCTCCAAGATCGCTCGCTAGAGTAGGGGGAGTGGTTGATGCGGACAAAATGTCGGGCCCAACTACACGTAGGGCCCAAATACGACCAGCCCAATAGGGCTCAATGACGTTACCAGATACCCTAGATAAAGGAGGAAAACCCGAGATGGGTCCGAGCCCGGATCGCCGAAACCAAAGCTACAAAGCCCTAAACCTACCTACAGGGGGCTACGAGGTCCAGCCCGTATGGAAAGGGCCATGAGGCCCAAGCCCAACTAAAGAGGGCCACGAGGCCTAAATCCAGATACGGGTCACGAGACCCTAAAACCACTGCAGTGGGCCGAGAGGCCTAAGCGAGATTTAGTGGAGGCACGAGCATTTGAGCAAGCCCATAGCGGTTATCTACCCGATAAGATCGAGAAGTGGCAAGCGCTGAGATAATTGAGGCCCAAGTCAAGGAATATTCCCTATATTCCACATTGACGTCTAACCTCCATCCAGGAGGGAATTCGTAGATATGATGCGATTTCTTGAGGAATAAGTTATCCACGCACGACATCATGTCGAACGTGCGGGATAGTGCCCGGAGACCGTGATGACAGCTTATTGCTCTTAACTTACGTATAAGTAACACACCCCGCAGGAGGTAACGGTATCGAATCACTATCACTCTCACTTAGCTACCTTATACGTACTTTCTCGAGTGTTTTCCGGTGATCCGACTTGAGCGTCGGAGTGCCTACGCCGGAGAACCCTCCGGCGTGTTTTGCAGTACGTTTGTTCGAGGGAAGCTAAGGATATTAGTGCGTAAAGGCTTCACCCACGTGAACCCGAGGTGGGGAAACGGCTCAGTCCGCTTTTACGCATCAAAGTCTAAAGTGTTTGAAACAACTATTTTAAAGCAAATTTCATTTTGTTGGGTTCAAAGAATCATGATTGTTAGGTGTTTATAAATTAAAACATGATTGTTAGGAGTATAAAAATGGTTTATGATAAGTTTATCATAAAATTGTTTTAAATAAAATTTAAGTATCAAATATTTAATTAAAAATATTAAGAATTTCATTAGCAATATTAACTCAAGAGTATTAACAATAATTATTTTTTTACTACTTAATATAAAATTACAAGACTATAATATTTAAGTTTAAAATATCAAATTTAAATAAAATATTTAAAGTATCGTATATTTAACTTTCACTAAAATATTAAAGTAGGAATTGTGGGACAATGAGATTGATTGGGCCACAAAAGATAGATTTATGGAACTCTACCTTTATTTTATATAGAGGTTAACTTTCTACCTTTATTAGCTTTTTTTTGGATCGAAATGTGATCTTGTGATTTTTTTAATATAATACCTAATTAGATTAAAATATAAAAAATGAGATGACATGTTCATATAAAACATACACTTATAATATTTGTAATGGAAGAATTTTATGTTAGGGCTCAATTTTTAGGTTGAGTCTCAATTTAGGTCTTGATTTTTGAAGTGTCTCAAATTAGGGTCTATTTTTAGTTTTTTTCTCAATTTAAGATCTATTTCTTCTCTTTTGGTCTCGATTTAAGACCGGTTAATTTATCTTTATTTCAATTATTTTTATAAAATACTTAAAGTATAATAATTTTTTTCTAATCAATTTTTTTAAAAATAATATATTAAATTTTTATTTTTCATGTTTTTTATTTTTTAATCGAGGTGATGAACGTGAGTATTTAGAATAAATGCAGTGGCAACAATATAAAAAAATTAAAATTTAAAAATATATAAAATATATTCCAAAATGTAGATAAGAAAAATTATACATAATAAAAATAATTCTTTATAAATGAATTAGCGGTGTATGATTAGAAATGAAAAAATAAAAATAAATTTTGGACCTTGAATTGAGAGGAATAAAATTGGATCTTAAAAAGATAAAACTAAAAATTAGACTCTAATTTGAGACACTTCAAAATTCAAAATCTAAATTGAGACTCATTGTTCCTATTTGTAACCCAACACACCGGTAATTCAGTACGATGGAGGTGAATTTGTTGCTTGTAGAACACCATGAACCCATACACTAATATATAATTGAATCCATTATTAATAGTGTAAATTTTCGAATCTAATGAATTAATATTATTCTCAATTCTTTATTTCAAAGGACGCCCATACTCCTTATCCAAAATAGCAAATGATGTGACAATGCCACAACATGGTTGTATGGAAACCTGATAATGAGGAGGAATGAAAATGGATCGGATATTTTTCCGATCGATCCGAAGCCGTATCCCTCGGTATCGAATTTGATAAAAAAATAAGTATCCGGTCGGATTCGGATACGAGATACGAATAGTTGACTTCGGATACGGAATCGGATACGAAATACATAATATCCGACCGTATCCGAGCTTTACCATATTTTATCGGATATTATCCGAATAAAGCAAATTCGATATCCGTTTTTTAATATATTTTATTTTATATTTTATATTAAAAATAATATATATAATAATATAATATTAGAAAAAATAAAATGTTAAAAGAAAGAGAAAGAGAACGCTGAACGCGTCTGTCTTCCTCATTTGATTTAATCTCCATTTTAAACCTAGGCTCTCAACCACCGCCGCAGCCGATTCCCAACCACCGCTGAAGCGCCGTCGTCGCCGCCGCCTCCCGCCTCCCGCCGCCGATTCCCAACCATTTAAAAAAGAATGATTCTGCAGATTCTGTCACCAAATCCCACCATCGACGTCCCTCCGTCGCCACTACTCAAAGGTTTATCGCCGCCTCTCTTCCCCCTCCCCCTTCACCGCTGCGTCGTCTTCCCGTCGACACCCTCGCCAATCCCTCTCTCCCTTCATTCCTCTCCCTCTCGATTGCTCCATACTTCCTCTAAAATTTTGATTGATTATGTTAGAGGGTCGTGAGAATCTGGATTATGCATTTTCGGTTCTTAATTTTAATTATTGATGTTCAATTTATGAATTTAAGCTTCTGGGTTTGATGTTCAATACATTTTTTTCTGGTAATGCGTTCTGCTAAAAGGGTATTCCTTTTCCTATGAAGTTGTACTTTTTTATATATTAATCCAATAGCTAATTTTTTGATAAAAAATAATTGAGTTGGTTGCAATGTTGATATGGTTTGAAGAATGATGGAGAATTTGATAATGGTATGATGAAGATGGAGATGGTGTGATGTTGGTAGGGGTGGGGGCAAATAGAATTTTCACAAATTTTTGCTATATTCTTAGGATTTATCTTGATCCACCAAACAACACATAAGATTTTAATTACATACTACCGTACATCAAATAAATTTATTTTCCGACCTACATCCATTAAAGCTTATCTCAATCTCCTTTTCATGATAATAATTTTGTAGGGCTACCAAATGGGGCCTTACACAAAACTCTATATATTACACTGATTTTATACATAGTTATACTAGTGTATTTTGTTTTTTGAAAGGTATACTAGTGTATTTTGTTTTTATTAATTTATAGGATAATTGAGGTTCTTTATGTCAAAATAAAATTTTGTTATTAATTCATGCTTGGGTTTTAATTTTATTTTTCTTATTCATCCGTAAGTAATTTTTTTATATGTTTCAATCACATTTTGATGATTTTCGTATTGAAATATATTATTCGATTATAGTTATTCGAATTCGGCCCGGATTCGTCCGATATCCGTCCCGTATTCGTATACCGAATAGTCCGACTCGTATTCGAATCCGGCTTTTCCGTAATCGACTCCGAATTTGAGAAAAATATGGTTTAGAATACGGTATAAGCACTATCCGTCCGTATTCGATCCGTTTTCACCCCTAATAATGAGTGTGTGCGTGTGAGAAAGAGAGCGCGCAAAATGTAGAGTTTAAACTTTAAAACTAGTATGAAATGGGCGGTGGCTAGCATAAGCAAAGTATTTACTCTGTTGCATGCACATGCATATTAGCTTCACAGACAGACACATAAACTATAATGTAACTACTAGTTTTTTAAAAAGTATGCAATTCTCAAATAAGAAATTTATGAGGTCCTGGAGGTAGTATAAATTTTAAATGTTAAATTGTGTAATGAGATGAATTATAATACAAATTTTAATTTAATTTATTTTGTCAACCTACTACCGATTAATCTTTATTAAATAGCTTTTACTACTATTTTCTTTAATATATAAAATAATTATATTGTATATACGTTCATTATTTAACAATTATTTAATTATGTCCTAAATTCACTACAAAATGCTTTAAAAATTTGACAGAACTTATATAATCGAAAAAATAATTAATTTGATATATGGTGTGTTAAAAATAAATTTAAAGTTAATTTAAAAAAAAATTAAAATTATTGATGCAAAAAAATTGAGCCGCTCTCCTATAAAGCAGTTTCATAGTGACTTGGACGTATTTTTAGCATACAATTGAACAATCAATACAAACCACAAGAGTATGGTATCAATGTAGCATGTAATTATTTAGACCAAGTATTTATCAAACCCAAAAATTTTAGGAGTGCAATAGAGCCATAAGGCTATGCGTTGGCATAATACTATAGTGATGAGCAAGACAATTTCTATACTAAGCAAAGATTAAAACGAAAAAACAATTAATTAACTACCACTAACCTTCTATGAAAGTTATAATACAAATTTTAATTTAATTTATTTTGTCAACCTACTACCGATTAATCTTTATTAAATAGCTTTTACTACTATTTTCTTTAATATATAAAATAATTATATTGTATATACGTTCATTATTTAACAATTATTTAATTATGTCCTAAATTCACTACAAAATGCTTTAAAAATTTGACAGAACTTATATAATCGAAAAAATAATTAATTTGATATATGGTGTGTTAAAAATAAATTTAAAGTTAATTTTAAAAAAATTAAAATTATTGATGCAAAAAAATTGAGCCGCTCTCCTATAAAGCAGCTTTCATAGTGACTTGGACGTATTTTTAGCATACAATTGAACAATCAATACAAACCACAAGAGTATGGTATCAATGTAGCATGTAATTATTTAGACCAAGTATTTATCAAACCCAAAAATTTTAGGAGTGCAATAGAGCCATAAGGCTATGCGTTGGCATAATACTATAGTGACGAGCAAGACAATTTCTATACTAAGCAAAGATTAAAACGAAAAAACAATTAATTAACTACCACTAACCTTCTATGAAAGTGCAAGAGAGAGATATATATTTTGAATGTTTTCACTATACAATCTAATATTGTGTCCGATAAAATTACAACCTATCAATATCTCTTTCTAGATGTTTGCTAAGAGCAATCACTTATGTGTGTAGACCTATCCCTTTGAGTGTAGACATATCCCTTTTGAGGCTCGGAGTAAACACGTGAATATATTAGCATCTAGTCAAATCCCATAAACTTCTAAGATCGTGAATACGTAAACACTTTCAACATTATTGCTAATGCCTATGTCTATTAATGGAGAATCTAAGCAATTAGCCCTCTCGGTGTAGCTAATTACTATCTAACTCAAATTAATTAATCAAAACCCTCACTCAAATACCTCCTAATGTTTACCCAACTCTCGTTGCAATAAACAATAGTCAATAAGAGAGCTACTAACAATAACAACTAATTAAGCAATCAAAACTCATCAAAAGAAGCATTCACATCATGAAATAAGCATAATTAAAGATATAAATTCATCAACACACTAATTTCATACATAAATTCAACACCCAAAGCAAATTAAATTAGTTCATAGTTCTAGAAAAGAAACCCATGACTAAAAAGGTAAAATAAGAAATCAACATTAAAGTTTAAAATTAAGGGGATGCTTGGTAAAATTGTAAGGAATGGAATGGATATAGGAATGGAAAGGGTATGGAATCAAAGTCATTCCACTCAAATAGGTGGAACTATGGATGATTCCTTTGTTTTTGGGTATCAAAGTCATAGTAGAGTCATTCCAAGACACACTATGACTTTGATTTCCATTACTCACCTCCTAAAGTAGTCAACCAAGTTCTAAATATATATATATATATATATATATATATATATATATATATGAAAACTGCCCTCCTGTTTACTGATACCCTCCTCCTTTTATGCGTGGGCCTTTTTCAATCAAAATATAATTCCTTTCTTTCGGTGTGTGCATAGCAATTTCTCACTCTTCCAAACTAAGTGGACCATGAATCATGATGTATAATGTATAGCTAGCTGCTAATTCCAATTGGCCACTGACTTTTTTTTTTTTTTTTTTGGGCTATTGCAATAAAATTGCAATTTCTTTATTTCCAACTTATCAATACGGATGGGCTTTCACCAATTGCTCACAATTTGGCCGTTAATTGATGGGCTAAAAATTAATTCAGCAGCCAATCTCAATTGCTCCTCGTATTTTGTCTCGTCCCTTAAAGTTTTACTTCAATTGACTTCACAAAATAATAGGCACATATTTTGCTCCAATTCTCATTTTCCTACAAATAAACAAATTAATACATTTCTCGACATTTTAACACAATTAGTCAACTTAGTGTAAGTAAATGCATGAAATCTTTTAAATTAAGCAAATTAAACCATGAATTTCTAGCAATTTTCACACTAGAGATATAGTATGAAATTGTTACCATTAGAATCACTCATCGATATCATTAGAATTATTCACCGATACCATAACTATTTTATAATGTGATATCAATACATAAGTGTAATGATATCACTAAATGAATATTATGTCATCACTAAATTATTCTAATGGTATTAATTTCATACTATTAAACTCTTTCACACTAGTTGTTTTCCAAAAAATTAATTGGTAAAACTAAATCACTTTTTAGTGAAGAGTGAGGCTCACTATTGCATCATGTAGCAAGTGCACTTCAATTGCTTTAATAAAAGTTACTCCCTATGTCTCGTACTTGATACATCACTTGTCAAAAAGGTTTGTCTCGTACTATGTGTATTATTTCCTCAAATAGCAATAACATAATTTTAGTTTTTTTATCTATCTCTCATAAACACCTCCAATATATATATTACATGTTATTACTTTTCTCACACTAACTCAATTTAATATTATTAAACAACTATTTTATTCAAGTTGAAAAAAACCCTCATAAAAAATAATTTTTATTGTTAAACAACTCTTAAATTAAAATCTACGTCGAACAAGAATGCTACATCGAGTACGAGACGAGAGAGAGTGTAAAGTGTAAGAAATTTAGCTTAATATAAAGGGTTAGATTATTAACACCCATACTTGGTAGGTGCACCAACTAACTTTTTTATAAAAATAAATAATAAAAAATCTAGTATACCCTTTGCCTAATTTTTGTCCTCCTCCTTCCCCAAAACTCAAAAGATGCAGGCAGCGCCTCCGTCAAATCCATTCTCTCACTCACGCAATTGCAACGAATTTTTGTATACTTTTTTTTAACGGAAAAATGATGAAGACAACTGCGATAATTGTTTGTATTCAAACTTAGGCTTTTTTTTTTTTTTTTTTTTTTTTTTTTTTTTTATAATTACAGGAAATTAGGGGCTTTTCTTTTTTTTTTTTTTTTTTTTCCAGAAAATTAGGGCTTTTCTTGGATAAGGCTAAAAATGAAAGTTTGTATTCAATAAATGAGGTGCCGTATAAATCGCAAATGTGCCTTGTGTTTGTGTATCTTTCTCCATTTTCATGCATGTTTATACCTGTATTAATTATTACATCATGTAATTAATGTGACATTTATTATTCAATATATATTTTAAGTATAAGAGTTATTTCTTTAAGAGATAGTTAGTCTTTTCAATTTTAATAAGAGAGTTTTTAATAGTATTAAATTGAGTTAGAGCGTGAAAAGTAATGATATGTGGTATAATATTAATATTGAGATGTTTGTAGGAGATTGATAAAAAGACTAAAGTTGTTTTATTGTTATTTAAAATATTGAATCTAGTACGTAACGTACTTTTTTTTAAACGATTCATTTAGTACAGATGTAAAAAGTACTTTATTTGATATGTTATCTTGTATAACTAATCAATACAATAAATCAAACCTTAGACTAATCAACTCCAAAAGGTGAATCTCAAACGTTTGTCTCCAACAGTAAAAATTTACTATTACTAGGATAGACTCTAATAATATTATAAAACACAAATAAGCCAACAATAAGTAATATCATCCTTGTTTGAGACCACAACTATGATCCTCATTTGATGGTCCCCTGTCATCTTCTGTTGTATTTGTACATAAAATTTCCGACCTCAAACGTTCCACAGATATCCCACTTGGTGCAGACAATCCTAAGGTAGGTAATGAATGTGGATTAGGTATTCCCAAGTGGCTCATGCCAAAATTATACGGAACAAGCACGTCTGCTATTCCCATTCCCATGCCACATCATAAAGGACGAGTTTGTTGAAGCGGATAAGTGAAAGGCGGGAACTGAATCCCTTGTTGCCATGGTTGAGGCATCATCATCAATGGAGAATGGAACATGGAATAACCTCCTCTTATCATCATTATCTAGTGTTTTTCAGAAAAAAAAAAATAATGTCAATATTTTTATACCACGAACAAACAACAACCGAACAAACTTACAATTACTCTTATTAGTGAAGGCTACGATTTCTTTTTAGGGGTTTTCTTAGGTCGATCAGTGTCGCGCTAACATTAAATCGTAAGTCTAAAATCGTGCCACGTGTCATCGCATTTCAATCGCATTGAAGAAAACCTGTTGCACTAATTTATTATATTTAATTTTTTTAAGTGTATTTTTTTAATTACTAATTTACCCTTATTTAAATAATATACGTAATTAATTAGTGATAATTAAAAACCTATAATTACGTGAGAATTAAAATCTATACATCTTCATTTTCAATGTTTCTCCTTCAAGAGCCACCGTGGACGGTGTCACCGCCAATAATGTCCTTTGCCCTACCAAAATTAATTGATTTTTCCTTCTTCCTCCAAATATTTCTGAACATGATGGTTCTTTTGAGTTTTAAAAAAATTATTATGACAAGTTATTGTTTTTGTTTGATTCTTTTAGATAAATTTAATGGTTTGGTGAGTTATATATATATATATATATATATATATATATATATATATATATATATATATGATCGTAGCTAGTGATAGAAGTTGACCCATAGTTTAGGTTGATTGGGTTTTTGGTGGGAGGTTTACATACCTATCTCATTTTTAGCTTTTATTTTTATTATTGGGAATTTCATTAATCATCTTTAATTTTATAAAAGGTTATAATCATTCATTATTCGTTGTTCTATTTTACCGAATTGTTGTGTTGCACTTATTCTTTTAGAGTGTTCGGATATATATTGCCCGTAATGTCTTGTTTGTAGAACTCAATGATTTATATTGGTTTTAGACTTCCGTCACGAGATTTTAAACATTGTACAGAGATTATAACTTAGAATGAAACACACACATGAGAACTCAGGTTGAATTGTACAAAGCATATATTGACAGATACGAGAGCAATTATACACTATTAACTATATATAATTAATATTTTTCAAGAAAAGTAATTAATTGTTCACGAAAAAGTTTAAAAATGTGTTTGAATTCACATAGACTATTAACTATATATAATTAATATTTTTCAGAAAAGTAATTAATTGTTCACAAAAAAGTTTAAAAATGTGTTTGAATTCACATGCTCGTTGCTATGATTAACATAAAAAAATGTGGATAAAATATAAATAAAGACTTTAAAATATTAGAAGGATAAAACATAAATAAAGACTTTAAAATATTAGAAAACAAAATAACAAATTGTATGACGTTTATAACAAAATACGTGATGTTTTGAGCAATAACGATTATATATTCTTTATTCATCCACTATTATGCACTTGTTATTACGATTAAGATATAAAATGTAAATAAAAATATAAATATAGACATTAAAATATTTGAAAACATTATAATGACTTGTATGATGTTTAGAGACCCACCTACTATAAAAGTTATGAGAATACAGGAATGAATAATATTATTATTGATAGTGTAAAGTCTTATATATACGGATGTATAAAATACAATATAGGAAATAATTATAGGTCAACTATTCTAGAGATATCTAAATAAATACATGAAAAATATATACAAGAATATTATCACTTAATACCTACTATCTTTAGTACAATAGAAGATTTCTTATGGTTCATGTTGTATGTTGTACGAGATGGTTTAGGTAGTTCATATCCTTCATTGTCCTCAATGCTTTGGAGTTTCGGAAAAAGATTTAAGTACCAATCGAAATATCATTAACGACTTGTGCAACATTATAGCGATGTGGGCACCGTTATGACCACTAATATATGAAAATTATTGATTTGTCAACCTTGCAATGATCCAAAATTGTTAAAACACAATAAATGAATGTGTAAAGTTAATTACGAGCTTGCAATCACAAAAATATATCAAAACGACATTTCATATCGTTACCACAAAAGTTATGGTCAAATGCAACTATAATAAGAAATAAAGATCAATCATTGACTCAACAAATCCAACATCCACTACTTAGGGTGACTCATCATCATTTTTCAGCATAAGATAAAATTTCCTAAATCACCTAATGTTTGCGCAATGCTAATTTGGGGTGGTTCTTGTTTATATTGTATAACTCAAAATTGTATTGAATATTTTTATTAAATAATATTATTAATATATTTGAATAAAATGATTAATACTCCCTACATCCCATATTAATTTTACACTTTCCTTTTTGTTTATCCCACATTAATTTTCACATTCCTAAAAAAACAAACCCCTTCCTAAACTTCACCCTTACAATATTCACATATTTACACAAAATCTTAAAAAAGAAACTCCTTTTTAAACTTCACTCTCAATCCAACCATTTTTTTCTTTAATAATAAAAGTGTAACTTTGCAAAAAGAATAATAAAAGTATACAAAATTTTCTCTCAATATTCCACTCATCACACTTTTTTTTTTTTTAAAAAATGTGTGCCCTTATTAATTTGGAGTATAATTTAAAATTACATATAAAAATAATATTTTATGGTAATTTACAATATCCATTTTTATTCGCATTGGATGATTATTGGAAGTAATAAAAATACAATCAACAATCTTTGCAATGAATGTTCTAGATGATTTATTGGGTGAAGTATACTAAAAGCCATGCATAGTCAAATATTATCAACCATTCAATAATTTCACGGTGAAACGTAAACATCCATTTCATCTTTAAATTATCTTTCTCTCTACTCATTATATAAACATGTGGTGATCGGTGAATTTGCATGAAATTTTATTAATTCATAGATTAGATATTTATAAGAGATTTTTACATTGAAAAGGATTGAAAGGAAAGATACTACACTAAAATGACGATGATCGTGAACCAGCTTACAAAACATGTTGTCAAAAATAAAATGCTATATTCAACTAGCTCTGTGACTTTTCAAGTCTATCATCTTAATATTTTTATTATTCCATGTTCTTGACATTTCTCTAGATCTGGTTGACATGATTTTTTTTTACCAAGGTGTGTGACTTTTCAAGTCTACCATCTTAATATTTTTATTATTCGATGTTCTTGACATTTTTCTAGATCTGATTGATATGCTATTATTTTTACCATTGATAAGGTGTCAGTGACATGCTTTTATGTATGAATGGCGATTGCCTATTCCTACCAAAATTATTTTTAAGTTAATCTCTAAATTCTTTGATTATTATTATAAAATATGTCTACTAGGATAAAATTATTTATTCTACCCTATCTCGGTTAAAAAAAAATCCTTAATTTTTTTTTATATTTCGATTGGAACATGTAACTTTAATATTTTCATATTTGTGCACTTTGGTTTCGAGGAAAACAATAAAGCAAAGCACGCTACACAAATTTATGGAGGGCGTGTAATTGCAAGTTAGACTATTAAATCATGATTTTAAACACATTAATTGTTCAATAGTTCTCTTGTTAAAAAAATTGTTCAATAGTTTTGCAATTTTGAGCAAAAACTAAAAGTATGACGAAATAAAAATTCAAAATTTGTATTCAAACATGGTGCAAATCCTACGAATTTTGTAAAATTACTTACCACACACACTAATTCTTGCTCAATTGTAAAACTAATTAAACTCTTGTTCTTGATTTTAGTTGATTGAGAGATCGAATTGTGAATTTTCTCGAAGTTAGTTTCAAAGAATGAAAATTTTCACGTAATGGTGGAGCAGAAAGTTGGTGTAGACAAGTTACTTTCACGAGAATGGAACGTGTAAGGAGATGATTTTCAATGGAGATGACAATCGTGTAACAAGAAGTTAATTTCAATGGAGAAAACGATGATGTAGCGTAAATATAATTTTCATTTTAAAAATCAAATTATTAAATTAAATTATGGTGGAGCATAATGTTGAAGACAATGGTGTAAACAGTTAGTTTCACGAGAATGGAACGTGTAAGGAGATGATTTTAAATGGAGAAGACGATGGTGTAACAAAGTTAATTTCAATGGAGAAAACGATGATGTAGCAGAAAGATGATTTTCATTTTAAAAATCAAATTATTAAATTAAATTATAAAACAGGGTGGAACGTGGAACGTGTGTGAGAGATTTTCTCATTTTTTAAAAAAAAATTAAATTAAATCATAAAAGTGCGACAGGCGACAACTATTGCGACATAAAAGCGATGACTAGTGCGACGCTTAGTGCAACAGTAGCAGTCATCAATTTTAAACCATTAGATTTTAGATCCGATGACTCATAAAACCTCGACTAATGTTAGTCGGGCGACACCGATCGACCTAAGAAAGCCCCTTCTTTTTAACAAAAATGGTATAATTGTCAAAATATTGGAGTGTTTAGTAATTTTTAGTAATTCAAGCATTTTTAGTAGGATACATAAATACGCATAGAAAAATATTGGAGGTGTATTTAGCCACGACCTCTCCCTCCCTCTATAGAAAATGCACCAACAAAATTAACATATCAACATTACTGACTCGAAAACTTATTCATGTAAACAAAAACTTGTATAAACTTTAGTGATTTAAAACTAATAATTAGGTATTCTATAAATTGGTTGATATTGAAGGCACATAAAAATATTATGTGTTTCACTAAACAAATATTGTTTTAGTTTATTAGTATCATATGCACAATAGATCAACTTAATATTGAATGCAATGAATTTAAACTTGTAGTACTACTAAGTAATAAAACCAACAGTACTAATTACTGAAATAAATTCAAATTAAATGTATCATATTCATTTATCAACTAAATTTTATATTGCATATTTTAATTTATCGACTAAATGGTGTATTTTGATCCTCAATTTGAGAATATATGAAAGAAGTGGAAAAGAGAAATACCTGGAGTTGAATCAGTTGATACTGTAGTGTAGTTATGTACTTTATGGCATCATACAGAATTGAAATGGTCCCTCTCTTAAAATAAAAAATGCAAATGCAATATCAAAACAACTGTAAATTAAGTAATTGGTAAATTAACAGATTAATTCTTTTTAATAATAATGAAGCTGTAAATTATAAGTGATTGGAAAATTAACAAATTAAATCTTTTTAGTTAATAATAATGAATGAAACCTTGCAGTTGGGGATCATTTGCTGGAGCACATTCACTTTCTCCCTTAATTTTTGCCTCCGTAACTGCAGTTCATACACAAATTTGAAAATATTAAACGCAAATTGAGATCGGGACGACAAAAGAAATGCAGAAGATCCATGTCCATGGAAGAATTACAGCGCAGTGGGTTGATGGGAAGGATGGAGAATTTTCGAGCTTATTTCATATATTACTGTAAAGCTAATTTACAACATATTTATTTCATATTATATGTGTGTCTTATAACTCGAAATCTATAAAAATAGAAATAATAAAATAAAAAGAATATGATTCATGCGATCTATTAATGTTAATGGTTCTTATCAATTGAAAATTAATACTAGTAAAAATATTTTATATGAGTTATATTATAATTAATTTCGACTCGGATATATTTATTCTACTATAATTTTTTTTTCGAATCTCCTACTAACGTAAGAAAATCAGATTGAATCTACCTGATTATATAAAAAGTTTTATACGATACTATTTTTCATATATCAAATTTTTTGATATGATACCGACAAAAACTTGTATTAAATCGGTAATGTTATGTAACACAATGATGTAATATCTCCAGCTACACATGTTAGATTAGTGACACGTGTTTTTAGGAGAGAGAAATTACGAGTAACAAAACACTCGTCACTGATCTAACAGTGTAATGAGATATGTTACATAATTATATTACACAATATTCTAGATCGTATTTAATGGATCTCATTATAATCACACATGGGTTGATGACTCCAAACTAATTATATTTAACCTAAATAAAATACAACTCAAATATTAAAGCGACAAGAGAACGTTTCACACCATTCTTGCTAATTCATATATCTAGCTTCACAAAATTTTCCAATACTCAGAATATTTAAAACAACGTCCATGAAATGGCTATTATAATATAAATAACAATCAAGAAACAATTAAAAATTTACTTGGATTAAAATTTCTGTTGAAAATTTCAATTACACAATGGCATATATATATGCAGTAAGAAATTCAAATTGAACATGTATGAGATACTCACTCGTTCATTGAGGTTATGCAGTTGAATGGAACGTTTTCTTTTTTGTATTGGGCAATCCTCTTCCTACAACCAATATAACATGATTAATTGTTAAATGAATTGCTTTTTATGTGTTCCAAATTTTAGATGACATGAAACTCTATTTATATTAAATCCTCTCATTTTATTTCAACACACGAAATTATATTTATTTTTGGTGTTAATGATCTAATAAGGTGGAATACCAAATGAAATACGTAGAGTGAAATAGAGTAACCAATCGACCTCTGCAGGAGCCCTTGAATCAAGGGGAATATAGGAGAGTTGTATAAATGAAAGTGATTTCAAGGCTCTTTACATTTTCAAGGTATAGAATGAGATGAAATTACTCTAATAACATTAATTCCTAGATAACAAAATCAAATTGTATGAGAACTTACATCATCGCCTTCTTTGGATCGTCTCATCTCCATACCATGCTGGTGAATAAGACTTGAAATATCATCATTTTGAAGCCATAAATGTTCCAGCTGATCAGTATCAACAAATATTGCAGGATCATTCATAATCATTCCCCATTTTTCTTGGGTATGAGAACTATTTCAATAACATATCAAATTGTATGAAAGGGAATAAATCAATTTAAATCATGAGAACTTACATCATTGCCTTCTTTGGATTGTCTCATCTCCACACCATGCTGTTGAATAAAACTTGAAATATCATCATTTTGAAGCCATAAATATTCCAGCTGATCAATATCAATATTGCAGGATTATTCAATAACATATCAAATTGTATAAAAAGGGAATAAATAAATTTAAATCATGAGAACTTACATCATTGCCTTCTTCGGATTGTCTCATCTCCACACCATGATGATGAATAAGACTTGAAATTTCATCATTTTGAAGCCATAAATGTTCCAGCTGATCAATATCATCAAATATTGCAGATCATTCATAATCATTCTCCCTTTTTTCTTGGGTATGAGAATTATCTCAATAACATATCAAATTGTATGAAAGGGAATAAATAAATTTAAACTTACATCATCGCCTTCTTCGGATTGTCTCATCTCCAGACCATGCTGATGAATAAAACTTGAAATATCATCATTCTGAAACCATAAATGTTCCAGTTGATCAATCTCATCTAGAATCATTTATAATCATTCCCCCTTTTTTTCTTGGGTATGAGAATTATTTCAATAACATCAATTCCTAGATAACAAAATCAAAGTGTATGCGTGAGAATAAATAAATTTAAATCAGTAGAACTTACATCATTGCCTTCTTTGGATCGTCTCACCCCGATATCATCAAATACTGTAGGATTATTTACAATCATTCCCTTTTTTGCTAGGGTACTATGAGAATTACACTAGGTGAATTTTTTTGTTGTGATAAGAGATCTTCTTGAGTGTGTAGTGTGAAGTGTATATATATATATATATATATATATATATATATATATATATAAAAAAGTAGTTTAGTTTGTGATAACATGAATTTATAGTATATTTTAATGTGGTCTATGAGGTTGGCAGTATTTTTACGTAGATAGTTTCCATAATTCGAAATATATAAAGAAATAAAAATAAAATTAAAAGTTGGTATGTTCCTTTGTCTGCAAGGAATCCTTTATTTTATATTATTATTAATTTTTTTCATAAACTTGTGATTTCACCCCTCTGACATCATTGGCAAATACAGTTAGAACTTTGTCTTCCTTCGTTGCTCGTCCGACACGTGAATCTAAGACTGATAAATCTCATGATTCTCTTTTAAGTATATATCCAAATTATTTTTTAAATTTTATGTTTAGTGTATTCCTATTAATTAGTGAAATTAATTCAATATGTTCCTATTATATCACTATGCCAAAAGCGCTACGACGACGGTGAATCCCCGTTGTCGTAGGGGTTTTTTCACCGTCGTCTATCAACCCGATGTCGTAGGGTCTGGGTATTCGACAACGGTTTTCACCGTTGTCGTAGGTGTTTAACACAACGGTTAATGAAGTTATGACAACGGTTTTTACCGTTGTCGTGAGGTATTTACCACAACGGTTAATGAAGTTATGACAACGGCTTTTCACCGTTGTCGTAGGTATTTACCACAACGGTTAATGAAGTTATGACAACGGTTTTCACCGTTGTCGTAGGTATCTACCACAACGGTTAATGAAATTATGACAACGATTTTTCACCGTTGTCGTAGGTGTTTACCACAACGGTTAATGAAGTTATGACAACGATTTTCCACCGTTGTCGTAGGTGCTTACCACAACGGTTAAAAACCGTTGTCATAACTTCGCTTCACCATTGTCTTAGGCTTTTACCACAACGGGTTCTACGACTACGCTTTTTTTCCGTTGTCTTAGCCATTATTGTAGATTTTTTCTGTTGTGAATTATCTAATTGGACAATAATATAAAATTAAAAATAAGCATTAAAATAGAAATCAATTCATCATCATACATTGTTTAAACATCAAATTAAGTCATAAAATGTAAATAGTCTAGTGTTAAACTACAATAACATGCTCAAATGCCACAAAAACTAAAACTAAAATAAACATAACAAACTTCTAATCATCACCCCCGTACTCAAAGGCAATCGGACCATTCCTTCCGCACGTCGTCAATTTCTTTTCCAGAGTAATCCTTTTGTGAAAACTATGAAAATACAAATAATAAAAATTAAATAAGTATTATCTTTTAGCCATCAATTCAACCATCCAATCAAATATTGACCAAAAACCACACACATAACTATGATGAACACAAATTATTCTTACCACTCGATTGCATCGAATATGTTCCCACCATTCCATTAAGTAACATCAACGAAACTGTGGGCCTCGGGTTCAACCTCTTAATGTTCTCATACAGGTTAATAAAGAGAAGAGAGATCGTTGATGAGACGAAAGTGACACTTTCAAAACTCTAAATTCATGAAGAGAAAAATACGAAGAAAACGAAACATACACTTAGTCTAAGCTCGGGATTTCTTCGGAGCATACTCTTGATAAGGCCACCGCTATAAGTTAAAAAGGTAACAACTTAGTTAAAAGAGAATTATCCAGATTAGTTTTTATTGTAGGCTTCAATATAAATGACTTACAATTATGTGTGTGTGTGTGAGAGAGAGACAGAGAGAGAGAGAGAGAGAGAGAGAGAGAGAGAGAGAGAGAGAGAGAGAGAGAGAGAGAGAGAGAGAGAGAATGACCGAATCCAATGATAAGATGTTTAACGAGAGAACAAAATTAGGCTTACAAAGGTTTTAAATGCAGGTCTGAAAGTTGTCATTTCATACATACTGACATCCTAAACGAAACGAGGTAAAATTTGTAGATCGTTAGCAAAAGAGTGTAAACTAATGTAAAAAGCTTTAGTGTAACATTTGGTTGCACCGGTTGCACCGACTAATACTGTTCAGTGAAAAACATTAACAATAATACCGACCAACTAATACCTTCAAATAAATCAACTCAAGAAAATCCTGGATAAATCTGCAATCTACATTATCTACTTACCGAGGAAGCTAGATCATCGTAAATCAATACTTTAGCAAGGCAATCCCCGAAAATATTAAGAAGATAGTAGTAAATTTAGACATAAAACAACACATCGAAATGAGTTTAAATACCAAGTAAATAATTAGTCACCTAATCGTATGTCCCGATCCATTGTCGAAATATATTTGAACACCGAAAAGAAACGAATAGACTTTAAGACCTTTAACACGTATTGTTTAGGGCTTCATACGTAAATAAATTAAAATAATACCTTGACATCACGATAGAGAATATGATTGGAGTGCAAGTAATCAAGAGCCATCAACAGTTGAATCAACCACTTGCAAAGCTTCGTTCATAATCCAATATTATATATTATAAGTAGAAAAGGATAATAATTTTGAATATTGAGAAATGTAACTACGGTGTAGGACAACCTCCTCGGAGAAGTGAACTCCATGGGCCTTTTTAATGGCTTCGGCCCTACATATATTGAGAAATGCAACATACTCTCAAACTGATTCTTAGGTTTAAAATAAGGTATGAATAATATCCGGTAAGTACAATTTCACCAGCAGACAACTTGCATATCTCCGCCTTCACAAGTAACCTATCACAATGCACACATAACAACCCTAAAGACAAAAGAGTTACATGTTAAAAATGAAATAAAAATCTAAGCAATAATAAAAACTCTTCAAAACAATTTACCATGTTGGTCATCCAAAGAAAGGATAATATCGTCGGCCATCCAAACAATTTATGTTTCCTATTCCAATGAGGTAATATCATTGTCCCCGTAAACTAAAAATATAAGATTCCATAAGTATAAATTTCCCTTCTAAAAGGATAACATAAAGAAAGTTATCTATTTTCATTTGTTAATTTGACACCAATGGTTTCTCAGTCACGGTTCACATACCCTTTCCACTCGGGAATCTTTGTACTCCACAATATATGGACTCGCGAACTTTAGAAATGAGCTCCATCTCGCACAATAGAAACGTGACATCGAATTCGAAATATACGTCATATGGAAAATAAAGCAAAAGTAAACCGAAATTGGAAGATTACGCTTTTAAATTATTAGATAGTGTCTATATCCTAAAAATTCTACTCATTGCACAAAATTCAAATGAAGCAGTCACCTCCGGTGAGCAGATCTGCGGGTTCTATTAGTTTGTCGAGCAAGGCAAATTTTCTTCATGACATACCTTTAGTGAACCGTAAAACGAAAATCGTAACAATTGGTGAAATGTGAGCTTTAGTCACAATTTTACAATCACATTATATGATTTAAAACAAAATCATTGGCATGTTAATTAAACGAAATAAATAACAAATTGTTCCCTTACTTCTTCTTCTCTTGTTTATGTCTAACAAGCGGTGCAGAGCCAAAAGAACCTTTACCAATCTGCTCTAGTACATCATAGTTCTCCATTTTTACAGTTTAGACTATCACCTTAGTCTCGAGTCTCCCAAGATACTTAATCGCAAAACACACCACCTTTAGAGTATCAAAAATAAAAATATCGGTAAAATGTTGTCAAAGAACCAAAACAAAGAGACTCAGAAAATTGGAACCGCAAGTTTACAACTTTACATAGTTTTATTTTTGTTAAGAGAGGTAGAGGTTTCGCATTTTTTAACTTCACAAATGCAGCTGTTTGAAATTTTTGATGCATTCCATGTATATCCTCTGCTGGACAAAAATAAGAAGTCATCACAAAATCTCTTAAGAAATATTCTCGCTAGCTATTTATACTTCCTGAGTAAAAGAAAGCTTCAGTGTTATCTTAATCAAAAGTTCGAGAGAAGCATTATTACCAGATGAAGAGAAAAACTTAAAAAACTCAAGAAAGAATAATACAAAAGTTTAAACTTGTGAATTATGATAATAGTATATCACGACAAAAACCAAAATGACACTCACATAATCTTCTCAAATTATAAATTAATAATCCAATAATTAAAATCATGTCATCACACATATATTTCAAGTGAATCTCAGACTTCGATGACATGTAGCCCTTGAAAATCCAGTCCTCACAAAATAGTCCACATACCTCATAAGAATATAAGGCACAATTGATAGTATATTAGTACAACGGTCTCTTCCACCATGTGTATTTAACATCATCGCATACATGATCTATTACAATCATTTCTTGTGATTTTCAGAGCAATGCATGCACATAAAAATATATTTTATCACAAACAAATTAGCAGCAGAGAGTATGGCTTGCAACTAGAGCCGTCAAAATGGGTTAGGCCGTTGGGCCACCCGCCCGCCATGCTTAAAATGAGGGTTGGGTTGAATTTTTTTAGCCCGTTTGGAAGCGGGCCTATATGGGCTGACCCGTTTGGGCCGCGGGCTTTTGCGGGTTGGGGCGGGCTTTGGCGGGCCGGGCCGCCTAATTTTTTTTTAATTTTTATTTATTTTTTAAATATTTTTATATACAATATTAACAATTATAATATCATTTTTAAGGATATCTTGTAAAGTTTATATTTATAGATGATAAATTTAATTTGTAGGGGACTATATTTTTTAGTTATTATGGTTAATGAATTATAAACTTTAATTTGTAAGAAGTTATTTTGTAATAAATGAAGCATGAACTTTATTTGTGAGATAAATATTATTTTTATTTATTTAAAGTGATAATCACCAACATAAATTATTTGATTATATTCGATTGTGATAAATTTAATGTATTAAAACTTTAAAATTATTATTTTTAAAATTTTAAAGAATAAAAAAATATAAAAAAATTAATGTGGGTTGACCCGCCTAAACCCGCGGCCCGCCAATAAGTGGGTTGGGTTGGGGGTTTTGCAGCCCGCCATATTTTTGGCTCGCCCGCCCGCCCGCCAAAAGACGGGCTTTTGCGGGTTTAGGCCCGCCCCGCCCGCCACCCGTTTCGACGGCTCTACTTGCAACAAACAAACAAAATCAGGATACTACATAGTGAATTAAACCTAGTGTATCATAACCATATTAATAAGATAGACAACAAGAAAATTTGAGGTATAAAACATTATTTTTCAAATTTTAAAAGGTCAAGTTGTAAAAATGCATATTAAAACATATTTCCTAACAAAAATTGTGGATATGAGTTAATATTCACCAAAAGAATCCTTTCTCAACACATTATTCAGTTTCAATTCTACATTCAAACACTTCTGCAACAAAAAGAGCATGCTAATATTTCAATCGGATGGACCAGGAAACTTCAAATATTACCTCTTTGATTAGTAGAGCAAATGCAAAAAGTCTATCTCATTGAGGTGGAGATCGTCACTCAACTTTAAGGCCTAACATTCAGTTTGATTTGGAATTAAACTGAAGGAAAAACAGGTCACAGTTAGAGCAGAATCAAACATCAATTTGATTTGGAAATTAATGAGTCAAAATAAGTAAATGCAGAGTAATATACTAGATTGTCGGCACTTTGAGGGATATACTAAAGAGTAAATGCCAGAAAATGCTTAAAGGAAATAACAAACAAAAATTGAGTTTCTCAAATGAAGAGCAGTAATTTGACTAACAAAATTTACACTGACCAGTTTCTGAAGTGTTTAGCCTTGCAAGTAACATGTAACAATTCGTTGATAGGTTTTTACCCATGGTTGATACATGCTTTGTTTCTGAATTCACATTAAACATTTTTACTCGGTCATTTTCCAACCAAAAACATCAGTCTTTTATTTCACCCACTTTAAAATCTACAAAACAAGAATCCAAAAACACAGTTGGACTCACTGCATAATTCACATGAAAGGCTGCTAAATAAGTTAATTGATGACAAGACACAATTAATTAAACAACTTGGAAATATGTACATATAATTGTTTTTTTAATTAAAAGGTACCTGAATAGGGTCTCCTCACGTTGGATTTAAACATTCTTTGCCATTTTGGGTGGGCCTCATCTCTATCATCATTCAGAGGCAACTTTATATTTATGAAACAGACAATGAAATTAAATATATAAATAAGAGTAGCAAGATTTCAAAGGCTTCCTTATTTAAATGCCACACAAGTTACACTTTCTCTTGCATGAGCAGTGAAAGAGATAACTCAAGATTGCAGATTTGCTTCAATAATCAATGAGTATGTATTTCCAAGATTATTTAATTAATTAATTAATTTCTCTACTATATTTATCTATTCTTGTTACTCTGAAGGCACTGATGAGAATAAGTACCTAAAAATGGTGTCCTTTACAAACACACAAGAATCAACAAATATTTCAATACTAAGAGAAGAAGGGCATAAAGAGGAATGGAAATTCACTAATTGTTGAATAAAGAAAGAGAAGAAGCATGAAACAGAGGAAGGGTTAAGGAAGCGGCTGCTGAGAGTGTCTTCATTTAGTTTTTCTGACCTATAGTCGCTCCAAGCAAATTGGGTTGTTACCTCTGTAAACCCAAAATTATTAAATATTTCAATACTAAGAAAAGAAGAGTATAATGAAGAATGGAACAACTAATTAACTAGGATTAAATTTACTGCACTTACTATGCACTGTAAAACCGTCTAGTTTACTTCTCAATCATGAAATTATTTTGAATAACCAAAATTTTATCAATGTAATATTTTGAAACGTAAAACCCCCAAATTCTTCTCCATTATACCAACCAATCTCCCACAACTGACGGTTGTGAAGAAGAATGAAATCATAGTATGTAGTGAGTGAATTTATTTACCTTTGTTGAATCACTGAACTCCTACCCGTCCAAGCTATGTATGGAGGCAAAGTTGCTCGCCCACCAAAATCACCTCCTCGTCGCCTTGCTCTTCAAATCGGACTATTTGCAAGATTGATTACTGTCACAACCAGAAACCTTAGAGGGAGAAAATGAGAAATAATCAACAAAATACGAATCCTCAGAATGTCAAAATAATTAGAAACTATGAACAAAATATTGTAACCAAAAACCCTAGAAAATGCAGAATATCGAGAATATTTACCGCGGTTTGGAAGAGATCGCGATTCTGAAGAGAGAGAGTCAAAATCATGGACAACGAAGGTGGATAATTGACGTTGCAAAAATTAGGGATTTAGAGACAAACCTGGCGCGGTGGGGAAGCGGCGGACAACGTCGACGCGAGGAACCAGCTGACGACAACGCTGGTTGGGAATAGCGGTGGTGGCTTCGGTGGTGGGGGACAGTGGCTGTGACGAGGAGTTAGGGCTTGTCGTGGGGAATACGTGGTGACGAGCGGCGGGGATGGCGGTTTTGACGAGGCAAGGGGAACGACGGTGGTGGCTCCGGCGACAGGAGATGGTGGTGATGCGAGTCCGAGAGAAATGGTCGACCGTGAGAGAGACGTTTTTTTGGGAAAAAAATTCTAAGGACGACTTATATACTCCCAAGTCCCGAAATAAAAAGAAAAGGAAAAGACGATAGAAAAGACAACAGTTGCTAAAATCCGTTGTCTTTTGGTGCAAACCCATTACCTAAGACAACGGTTTTACCTAAGACAACGGGTTTTATACTTAAGACAACGGTCAGAGCCAAAAACCGTTGTCTTAGGCCATTTTTGGCATAGTGTATGCATGCTGCATGCAGTGAAATTGTACACCTCTATTTGTGTATAATTAGCATAAACGCATATCATATATATCTTTAAAATCATATTGTGTCGTGTAAGTTAAAAATATAATTTTTGTGAAGTAAAAATAATTCTGTTAGAAATACTCATGTGTGAGATGATGTTTAAATAAAATATTTAAGTCATACTTCTCTTTAAAATATAGTTTGGTCGGAACCCGTGAACACATAGATTATATATTATAAGTAAATTTTTGTCAATTTTATTAGGTATAGACGGAATATTCTCAAAACAATAAATTTAAATTTTACTTCATGTATCATTAGTCCTCAAAATAAGTTTTTTTTTTTTTAAAAAAGAACATAAATATAATTACTAATTAATATATACAATTTATATCTTAAATTTATTAAAATATTTTATGAGATGTCATTAACTTATTACAATAAGCACATAATATGCACATACGAACTATGAAATATACACGAATGAATCGTGTGCAAAACATCTCAGTATATTGATCGTACACGAATTTTGCACGAAATGCATGTGCATATACGGATAGTGCACAAAATGTGCACATATCATTTGTATTTTATCTATTATCATATCTACACATATCCATTACGTGTAAAAATATTAAAATAATAGAAGGTTTATATGAACATGGTTCATGAACCACTATTTAATTTCATGAACTACTATCTAATTCTTAATATTTTGGTTAAAATACTAGATACTTTAAAAGTTTGTTTTTATAATGGAATAAATTTAAACATAAATAGTATTCCTTCTATTCCGTACTTAATGTGATATTTATTATTTTACATATATTTTTAAATAAGAGTTGTTTAAATTATAGAGAAAATTACAAATAGGTTCAAAAAAATTCAAAATTGTAAATAGGTTCAATGTGTAAACATTTTGTGCTTTTATGCAAATTTTTGAACCTATTTGTAATTATACTATCCTTTTTGAACATATATGTAAATGATCCTTAATAATATAAGTTATCTTTTGATGAGGGTAGAGTAGTTTTTTCAATTTTAATAAGAGAATTATTTAATAGTATCAAATTGAGTTAGTTGGGAAAAAATAATGACACATGTTATAATATTGAGATATTTGAGGGTGATACATAAAGAGGTAAAATTGTTTTCTTGCTATTTATAAAAATGATGTATCTAGTACGAGACAAACCATTTTAGCAAAGACAAACCATTTTAGCAAAGACAAACCATTTTAGCAAATGATGCATCTAGTACAAGACAAATGGAGTATAATATTGTGTTATTATATCAAATATGAAAAATTTAAATAGTAAAAAAATATTATTGTTGATATGCCTAAACAATTATGATATTATTGATCCTAATTTTTATTTTTTACGATGAGATTCTTAATACTCTTAATCAAATACTTTATACTTTAAAATTTTCAAAACAAATTCATGATAAGCGTATCATAAACTATTTTCATATAGGGACACTCTTGTATGAGACCGTCTCGTGCATGAGACGGACATGAGACGAAATTACTTTTTCATAAATTGTTATCACTTTTCAATTTGTTATCACTTTTATATTAATTTGTATCATTTTTAAAAAAATAATAACAATTATTAAAAAGTGATTCGGTCTCATGCATGAGACCGTCTCATACAAATTTTTGTTTTTCATACAATATTTTGTCTGGAAAGAATTTGTAATATACATCTAAGTTATTACTAGTATTTTTAAAAATTATTACCATTATAAATATTTTTAGATTGTTGAAAAATACAAATTTAAACTAAAAATAATCAATATTGATGTATTATTGCTATACTTATTTGTCAAAATGCTTTAAATAGTATTTTTTAGATGATTTGTCTTATACTTTCTAATCATATTTTCCATTTGTGTACAATGTGTAAATTACTATATGAATTGTTGATTTTTAAAAGACCATACTTTTTTAGTCCGAGCTTAAAACCTATCAAGACCGGTTTTGTTTAGATTTATATATTTTGGGAATAATTATGCAAAATAAATAGAAATACTGACACATATAACAATTGCAATGAACAACTAAATTTTATTTTGATAAAAGCTAATGAACTCGAAAAAGAAATGAAGAAAGAAAATAAAAGGAGAGAATTGCATGAATTTGGAATATAAGTTGAATACAATGACGCCTACACTGACATAATCAATAATGCAGCCGCCTTTCCTCGAATTTTTCACAATTTTCAATTCATGTATATGTATAAAAGTTAAAAACAATGTATTCTATAAGATTATGTTTTTACAAATAGTATGTTATCTAAATTAATATTTCAACATTGGCATATTTTACATTTAAAATAAGACATTTATATATATAAAAAAATTAAATATCAAGAATTCATAAAATTATAGCATAAATAGAAAATTTACGGATCCTAAGCTGAATCGGCTTGGGATTAACGGATCTTTCAAAAAAATTGTACAAAGATAATATAAAAATTCGCTCTCAAATTTTGTTACTAATACTTACTATAAAAACACACATATTGTACTATTATAAGAGCAAATATATGTTACTATAAGAATAAATAATACAAATTTATTCTTACGAAATAAATATTTATCCTTAAATATTTGTTTATGTAAGAGCTACTAACATACATATGCCCTTACAAAATTCTATAGTTGTCTTTATAGGTAACACAACAGAGAGCGAATTTTCTTTTTTTTCTTTTTTTGCGATTTTCATGAAAAATTTTATTTTACCCGCTTAGGATATGTGTTTTTTTTTTTTTTTGCCCCTTCTATTATTGTATATAAAAAATTTCGTCAGAGAGTTGCTCTTAAAATAAAAAAATTACCAAATATATGATCTATGACAAAAGATTTGGTCTCTTGTGAGGTGCGTGAATGTATGCACTTAGGTTTTGTAATGATACTTTTCAATTAATTTTGCTATCACATTTCACTTTTAGTTTGCACGATAATATTATGTTATTATAACTGACTTTTTTATTTATAATAAGTGACATTTTTAGTTATAATATCTAGCATTTTTTATGGCGGGTCCAGTGTATGCATGAAGTACGTCTTACGAGACCAATCTATAACAAAAACATATATATCTAATTATCTATATCTATATTTATATATTTATATATTGTATAAAGACAAACTTTTGGGAGTTTATGTGACAGTACCACAATCCTCTATAACAATTATATTCCACCACATTATTTTGTTTGATAATTTCTGCATTCTAATTAAAAATTACTTAAAATTTTGATTTCAACCAAAAGTATTAAATAAGAAAACTATGCACTAATGCATCTCATTGAGGAAATTGTATTCTGTTGGTCAAGTAGATAATCTCCATTTATTTTTTCTAATAAACAATCCAAGTCGTGCACTATATTCTCGATCTAATCAAATTAATTTCAACCATTTAAATCTATTTTTTTAGTACTTGATTTATATTTTCAATTAACATAAAATATTGATAAGAAATAAGTATTTAAAAATATAATTGTAACTCCTATAATTTTAATACAATTATAATGATATGATAGTCAAATTAATATATAATAATTATAAACTTCGAATCAATACGACATATAATTTGAAATACATTATATTTTACAATATATATTATTTTACAATTTAAAAATAAATAAAAAATATAACACATATACAATATTAAAAAATTGAAATGAAGTAATTAAACGAAACAAATATTTAAAATATTTAATTTGAAATATATATTTTTTTATTCCATGTAATATGAGTTATTACGTTTATATGACACATTTCACACTTTCTTTAAATTCAACTTCACATTTTCATATCTGTAAATGATAGGTCAAATATTATTTTTGATATAAAGATTAAGTTTCGAATAGTGTTTAGATACTGTTTGTTTTGAGTGATTATTAAGGATATAATTTGTATTTTTTAAAAATCAAGTTTTTATCATTATTGATTTGTATTATTTATAACCTAGAAAAAAATTACAACCTATGTTTTTTCATTTTCGAGTGAAATTATATCCCTCTCTTTATGAGGTGTTGAAATTATGAGTAACACTTGTGTGAAGCGGGTGCATACCATAAACTCTACTTTTATTATCACCGTAATGCACATTCACTATTACCGTCATGCACAAACATTATCACTGTCATATTTACTATAACAATGCATGTACATGTAATGTTGATAGTGCGTATGTATAACAATGATTGTAAAATAGTTGTCATGGTATGCACGCGGTTCACACAATTTTTGCCTAAAATTATCACCCACTACATTATCATGTTAAGTGACAAGAATATTCATTTTTAAGCCAACAAAATAGAGTCAATTGCACTTTTGGTCCCATAGGACATGTGATGTTTTGGAAACGGTCCCAATATTCTCTTTTTCGTCCCAAATAAAATTTTGCTCTCAAATATGGTCCCACCGTTAATCGAGCCGTTAAATGCACTTGCACATATGGTCCCAAACGTTATATCGATTAATTAAGAATTGATTAAGCGAGAGAACCACACTTTTGGTCCCACAAGACATGCTATATTTTGGAAACTGTTCCAATACTCTCGTATGCCGTCTCAAATTAATTTTTGTTTGCACATTTGGTCCCGCCACAACGGTTGAACCACTTTATTACCTCCAAAAGGATACTATCTATTTTTAAAAATTTTAATATGTGTTCATTTTTTTAAATAATAATAATTTTTTTATATAAACTAATTTTGATTTTTTTAAAATTAATTTTATTAGTTTTGTAAAAAAAAAAAAACTAAAATTCTATTTTTGAAAAAGCTCGAGTAATTTTAAATTTCTAAAATCGAAATAAAATATTAAAAAAATATTTAGTAATTGAGATTTTATTTGTTTTTAATTTTTTTATAAATTATTAAGATTTTATAAGAAAAATACTCCATCCGTGCAATTGAGATTGCTTTAAATGTAAAAATGGATGTTATAATTTTATTTTTTCATACCCAAAATAACACAAAAATACCTATATTCTCTCAAACTAAATCTTTATAAACATCTCTATTTACATCTACAAATGACAATAGGTCGGGCCGAGCTAGGTCCGATTGTGTTTTAGGCCTACATTTTTCATGTTCAACCCGGCCTTAGGCGGGCAATTGAGTTAGCGGGCAAATCGGCCAATTTTTTTTTTTAAAAAAATTAATATTTTAAATTGAAACACTAAAATAATTTATAATAACTTCAAATAATAATTTAATAATCCATATTAAGTTTACACATACAATTCAACAATTCATATCAAGTTCGATTAACGATTGTACAAACAAAAACCAAACAACTCAAAATAAATGAATTAATAAGTCCGGAATAAATTTAAAATTATTTATTTTTTTAATATTTAATTAAATAAAAGATGTAAAAATTATTATGATTTTTATAAAATTTTATAAATTCTCTATATTTTAAATAAAATGTATAGTAAATTATTCCAATTATGCAAATAAAATTTCGTATGGGACCAGATTTAAAAGTATCGGGACCGTTTTTAAAATATTAGATGTCTGTGGGACCCAAAGTGCAATAAACTCTAAGTTTTGTAATATTTAACGGGCACGTGACGCTCACATGTATGCTTGCCGTTAACATCCGTAAAATGGGGTTAAAAGTGAGAGTGAAATTCTCTTTGGGACCATATTTGAGAGCAAAATTTTATTTGGGACGAAAAAAAGAAAATATTGGGACCGTTTCCAAAACATCGCATGTCCTATGGGACCAAAAGTGCGATTGACTCCAACAAAATAGTATTTTAGTTGAGGTATAATTGTAAAATTTTAATTTAATAATTCTCAATACAAACATTTGTAAATATTATGACTCATGTTAAACTATGTTATTACGTATATATATATATATATATATATATATATATATATATATATATATATATATATCCTCATCACAGGCTGTTTGCATAGGTATTTGAATCTGAAAGTTAAGAAAATGCATTTTTGGAAGTTCATCATGAGTAAGTGAAGGGTATAATTGGGAAAACATGTGTATGCAAAGAAAATGCATTTTTTGGAAGTTCATCATGAATAAGTGAAGGGTATAATTGGGAAAGCATGTGTATGCAAAGTAAAAGTATAATTAATTGGGTTGAAAAAAATAATGACATTAATTTAAATACATGTGTAAACAAGCTGTGAAGGTGTTAAAAATAAAAAGATATTTCTATTTATAGGTATGCAAACAAGTGTGGGACGGCGAATAAGATAAGTTTGCAAACATCAATACAATAGAGGGAGTATAATTTATATAATTTAATACAACATACCACACTTAGAAAATCATTTTGTAAAAATATCCTGTTTAATATATGTAGTCGTGTTTTGTAATTTTTTGTGTGAAATAATTTCGATATCCAACGATGTCGGCTCAACAAAATTTATATTTTATGAGGATTATTAATTAGTATCTCTGTTTATTCGCTAAAAATTAGTATCTCTGTTTAACTGATTCGTGTCAAAAGGCCACATCTACGTGTTTGAATGATTGTGAAAAATTTAATGACTTAATACTTAAAAAAGAAAAGGAATCAATAGGTTAATATTCCAAAGTTTTATCTCAACCAAATATTTTTCTATTTTCTGACATCATATTTCTTCTGGTGCAGTCGTGCAGGACTCGTGTCAAACCATCTCACGAATTTTATTTTGTGAACCTATAATAAAGTTATATACCAAAAGTGATATATATAAGTGAAAAGTGACAATATTATTATAAAAGTTAGTTACCGATAAAAAAATTATTATAAAAAGTTAGTCACTTTTAATGTATATATAAAATTTAATTTTTAGGTGTTCCATAATTTTTCAATATGATTATAATTTTTATAGACTTATAGTGTTACTCTCAAGTAAATGACTTCATCAACTAACTTAATAATATAATGATACAATAAAATTAATATAGTTATTTACTAAAAGTGATAACGTCATTGAAGTGGAAAGTGACAATGTTTTTATGAAAAGTAGCGGCGTGTTGGGCTTAAGCAAAAGTGCGGGACAAATATATCGTACCACAAAATTTAATTTCCTTCAAATTACTATATTTTTATAAATTTTATTTAAATTATAATTATATATGAAAAAAACTATAATTTGTAGTGTCACTCTTTTTGTGAATCGTCTTGATTTACTAATCGTCTCTAGTAACTTTAGTTTGTACATATTATAAAATTATTTATAGAAATAAAATATTCGATAGAAATATATATATATATATATATATATATATATATATTATTTTAAAAAAATTGTTTCATATAGTAGTAAATATAATATATTATTTTTATGTATTCTATATATTGCATTAAATTATTTTTAAGTCCTGTAGCACACATAATATTGCACACGTACAATACTCATGGATAAGAATAATGTAACATTTTTGGTTGCCCATGCACAAATTAAATTATATTAGATGAAATGCACCACTTTCTTAATATATGTGGTCAACGTCTCATCCATGTATTTATGAAATTAAATTTGATATTTATATACTACTTTGTTTAATAAAAACTTGTATAGTACGTACCTTATAAATTCTACTCCCTTTGTTTGAATATATGACTAAAGTATATTTATAAAAGTAAATGTCATAAAATCAGAAAATAAAATTGTAGGAATTTAAAAATACTATCAGTGTTAAATATCCCTTTATATATTTTATGAAATTAAAAATTAAATTATGTATAAATTTATGAAATAAAATTTTAAATATCTATACTTCTTTGTTTAAAAACTCCTAAAATACTAATATGTTTAAATAAATAATTGAAAAATATTCATATAAAATAAGTTGATTTCATATATAATTAGAAAATAAAAATTACATCAATAGACTTAATAGCATTTGACAATTAACGTTGCAACCACTAATTTTCTCCAGCATTAAATGGGTGTGTATTCTCAAGATGACTTAATTGATTTGTTTTTGGTGTGATCGTGAGGGCCAAAAACTTTCATTGGTTTCAGAGGGTTTAAAATATATTGTTTTATTTATATTATATATAGTGGTTAGATTACTCATTGGATAATTGTAGCATTCTCCGTATATTTATAGTCACAAAATCGAATTTGGGTGGGTGAAAAATTAATATATGAAGTTGAAATGTCATAGTATTACTCTTTATACATTAAAGTATTGAAAATTGTGAAAATTAACTTCAGAGTTAATTATTTGGTTGATGTGAAAGTAAAACTACTTTGTAAAAGTAGGAAATAGTTAGAAGAATTCAAATTAATGGGTGGACTTTGAGTGGACTTGGACTAGAAGCCCACTTGTCTTTTGGAGCTTGAAAAATGGGTCTAGCCCATGTAGAATAAATTTGGTCCAAAAGATGAAAGTCCAAGCAAAATTGGATTTGTCCAACGAAAATAATTCACATGTTTGAATTCAAATTTCAAATTCATACATACGTGAACGCTCGGGATATCCGGTACATGTAATTTCAAATTCGTACATATGTGGACGTCTGAGATTTCTAGAGACATCGACATTACAAGTCAAATGTAATCGTAAAAAATTACAATTGTCATGATTGAAAATGATGCGAATGTCATGATTGTGTTTAATGTCCATAAAAATAGCTTGAATGACATAATTGTATTTAACATCCATGAAAATGACATGACTTGTCAAAATAGTATGCTCTCACATGTTGATTTGGCTCTTATATATAAGGCCACTTGCATGGTGATTGAACGCTCGAGTTTGATGTTGCTTTTCGCTGAAAAATTATGTTGGAAATTACTTGAGATTCTATAGAAATGATTTTCAACATATGTGTCTGCTTGTCTCGCATTAGCATATAAAGTGCGGTCCAGGTTCCTCACATCAATTCGGTTCGTTGAAACTTTGCTACAAGTCTAAAGACGAAAGTCATTTTACTTTTGAAAATATCACATGACACCGTGAACACTAGGGGGACGTTCATTTTGCGGGCAAAGGTCTAATCTTGACTCGACTTTGGCCTCGGTTGTTATTGTTCGTGTTCGGTCGTGGTTGTTGTTTTCGAGACCTACCAATTTCAAAAAGTCGCTAAAAATTGAAAACCTGCTAAATCGGGTAAATATAATTTTCGATTTCTTATTTTTATTTATTGTTATTCCATTACATTTGTAAAGTTATCATTAGTGTTCCTATAAACCAAAAGTCTTTTCAATTATCATTAACCGATCTTGTAAGAGATCTAGAAGCATAATTTGCATTATCATGATTTACATCATGCATTGTCGATATTAGATTTGGTGTATTGAGTTTTGGGTGTTTTAAGTCGTATTCAAATTCTATTAAACTACCTGAAATAACCATCTGGTTTATTATTGATGAGTACCATGTCAAAGTTTTTATAAGATGACCATTGATAGATAAAAATAAGAATTTCTTATCAATTGAAATATACAAGGAGAAGAAATTCGATGATAAGTTATTTTTTGGGATAAGACAAAAAT
Source organism: Paraleonurus japonicus (assembly GCA_030762865.1). NCBI lineage: Eukaryota > Viridiplantae > Streptophyta > Magnoliopsida > Lamiales > Lamiaceae > Paraleonurus > Paraleonurus japonicus. Next base: position 43,640,983 of record CM061056.1, read on the forward strand.
AGCCGATGATGAAAGGATCGGAAGGATTACGATCAAATCCCTAATATCCGAAGGTCCAGAGGACACGAACCGAAAGATCTGGACCTTTCTCATCTCGGGAATCGAAGTGGTCTCGAGGGGAGGACTGTTATCACCAAAGGAGATCGAATATCAAATCTCGTCCTAAATTCGTAGATCGGATCTCGAGAGAGAAGAAAGGAATGAAAAAGAAAGTCTACATATCTCTGCAATATAGTACAAACATAGCCATTTTTGTCATAGATAATTTAGAGATAAGTCACACCATCCTTAACGCATATCAAGAAATCTCTCGCAAAATGACTGCAAAAGTGTTAGAACCGTACAATGACGTGTCTAGGATTTTAGGAACACTCACAAGCTAAATGACAAATTTATCCTTTCATAGGAATGTGTATATATACTTTCTTTTTCATTTGGTGGGTTATCTTCTTTACTTTTTATTTACAAATATCTCGATATTTTTTATTGATGAACGTAAACTGACTTAAGTATGGGAGGGCCAACCCGATTTTCTTGCAGGATTTATCTAAATTATTGGAGAAGATGACAAATTATTTTATCCTTGGAGGATTGAAGAATATTGTTTAGTTACTATTCCATTTATTCTTATCACTTTGTTAATATGGTCTGATAAGGATCATATCAATTATATTTCTTATCAAACAAAATAGTAAATTTAATGATTTTGTAGTAATTTTTATAAATTACTAACGTAATCATATTTCTTATCAAACAAAATAGTAAACTAGGTCACAAATTTATGTTCTTTATATTTACGTTTCTGTTAGTTTTTATAACCATAGATTAATTTCTAACGTAATGATGAGTATAAAAGTACCTCTCATGTATATCCATTGTAATTTGGCGCAACTATCAACTTTTAATAAGATAAATTAATATATTTTAATAAAACAATTAATATATAAAAAAAAAAAAAAAAAAAAAAAAGAGGCACACCCCAATTGAACTAGAAACTAGTACATGCAGATTTTTGCTCATTCGAAATAATTAATTTGCTGCTTATTGCTTCAGTTACAGGTAAGAGTTAAAGTTTGCCTTTTTTTTTTTTTTTTTTTTAAATAATTACAGTTTCTCAACCAAATATTTCCTTAAAAGTTTCAATTATTTTTAGGGCAATTTATTTTATCATTTTATGTACTTTTAAGTTTATTATCTAATCATCTTTCTCACTCCTTCGCTCATTTATTCAAAATCCTTACAGCTATGTTCGGCGAATGAATATAAACAAGGTGAACAATTTTTTCGAAATATACAATAAAAGTATTTTTATTTTCCAAGGAAAAATCATTAAAAATAATTGATGAAAAGTAGTTAAGGCTCCATTTGGATTAAGTGGATTTGAAATCAAGGGATTTGAGAATAATATAACATACATTTACACAAAATAAAATAGAAAAAATCTAAATGAATTGATTTGATTCATTCAAATATTAAGCACAAGTGGGAGAAGTGAAAGGATTTGCAAATGACTAGGTTTTGTTGGGTATTTGAAATTCTCCCACTTATAAGCAATATTTGTGTGAACCAAATTCATTCATTTAGTTTTTCTCCTTTTTATTTATAAATGTATGGTGTATTATCCTCAAATCCCTTAATTTTAAATGACTTCATTCAAATGGAACCTTAGACTTTTCATTATATTTCATGTATTCATAATGTAACCCTAGATTTGTAACCTATATAAAAGAATCTCTTATACTCCCTCCGTCCAACAAAAGTATGCTCACACCGTTTTTTCAATAATTTATTTTGCTATACCATTTAACCATCACTTAATTTTTTCATATGTTGTCGACTTAATACTCATAAACAACCACTTAACTCATAAATGGACCACACAATACCCCAAAATACCCTTAATTTATCTATTTTATCTACATTTTCTTAAAACCTGTCAAAACCAAACGAGCATACTTTTAGTGGACGGAGGGAGTATAAAATAATAATACAATCTCTCTTTACGCCTACTCACGTGTCTTCCCTATTCTTTTTATTTCTATATAACTTACGACACTTTATCAACACGAATGCTCTACATATTACGACGTTGAGACTCACGGTCCTTGCCTAGAAAAGGCTGGAAATGCAATTTGCAATCAGATTGAAATGCTCACTTTATGAATTGAAACAATCTAGACGGAGATGGTATACCCGTTTAAGTGACTACTTTGATTGATTACAAGAACAATGAGCAGTGATCATGCGTATTTATAAAGAAAATAAGTATCAGATATGTGATTATAACAATTTATGTTGATGGATGAACATAACAGGCACTCTTAATGAAATAAAAGAAACCATGAACTCCTTGAACTCCGATGTTGAGATGAATGATCTTGGAAAAACTCAATTTTGTTTAGATCTTGCACTAGAACACCGAGCTTATGAAATATTTATCCACCGATTGCATATGTCCGAGAAGATGTTTAGACGATTTAACATGTACAAAGTGAGTCTCGATTAACATTCCCATGATCGGTCGACGTTTGAATTTAAAGAAGATTCATCTCTTTTAAAGGAAGATGACGAACAACTACTAAGAGATAAAATTCTCTATTTAGGTGAAATATGCGCATTATTCTACTTAACTCAATGCAATTAACCATACATTACTTTCTTAATAAACTTATTAGCTAGGTTCAATTCAGGACCAACAAAGCATCAAATAATGTCAGGAATATACCCTAATATTTAAAAGGAACCATTGATTGAGCATACTATTTTATTTAAAAAAAAAAAATATTGAAAGAGACCACAAATGGAATTGTAACCCTTAATTAAGGAAATATTGAAGTTATCCCTATATCTATACACCAAATAATGTATTATTTGATTTTGTTGATGTTGGTTATCTTTTGATCCACGTAAATCGTTCACATACTAGTTATGTATTTACCATGAGTAACATCAAGTTTTGTTTAAAGTACAAGTAACTCAAGTAAGCTTTTAAAGAATATATGGTTGATCTACTTACATAATCATTGCCCAACAATCTTTGAGAATCATCTAAAAAGAATTAAGATGCATAGACTTTCTAAACTCACTTGATAACATGTACTTGTAAGGTGAGAGGTGTAGACTTTAGGAAAAGTCTCAACACAGGTGTGTTGTAACTCTTTTTCTCTTCGACTAAGGTTTTTCTCAGTTGATTTTTGTTACTTGTCAAGGTTTTAGTGCTAAATCCACCCTTTTAATTTGGCATAAAAGGGAGTATTGAAAAAAAAAAACACACATTACTAATATATCTTCGTCAAAAATAATTAATAGTCATTATATTTCATGTACTTGTTGTAATCCCAAATTGGAACATATATAAAGAAATCTCTTATCTCTTACATTAAATAATAATACAATCTTTCTTTAACTCACGTGTCTTCTTTATTCTTTTTATTTCTGCATATCTTATATTTTACCGAGACTGTCACATAAATTCTGAAAGTTCTTTTTTTTTTTCTTTTTTGAGTGGAGGATACAGTAGGGGTAAAAATGGGTAGAGGATTTGTATTGAATTTTTAAATCTGACTTTAAAATCGGAAAATAAATTTGAATTGGGATATCAAAATTTCACATTTAGATCAGAAAAATTCATTCTAAACATAGCCTGCGTGTTGAAAGTTATTTTTAGAGTTAAAAACATTCATAGCCCGTAATTTTCATCTTTTAAGTAATCATTCCAAAATAGTTGAAAAATAATCAATTTATTCTCTTTATTTTATGCATTACTCAATTTACATCTAATTTTAGTAAAACGCCATCATTTTTGCTCATTTTTGTCCCGTTACTTTCTTTTTTTTTTTTTTTTTTGCAACTCGTCGGAAGGCATGTGCCAAAACTATCTGACAAAAATTAAACGTAAATTGAGTAATGCACAAAATTACGGGCTAAATAAATTTGAGTGTGTCTCTTGTAAACCAAGTTTCACGGTGAAACTTGATCCATATTAGAAAAAATAGGTCAATTTACTTTTCGATTATCCCGACTAATATCTTTTAGTAATATATATAATACTCTTCCGTTATCATAACCGATACTCTTTAATAATATAAGTAATACTCTTCGATTATCACGACCGATACTCTTAAACAATATAGAACGTACTTTTTAGTTATTACGTGAAACCTTTTAGTAATATAGGTAATAGCGTTCGATTATTACAATCTGATACCCTTTAGTAAATGATCAAGTTTCACCGTGAACCCTTGTTCACATTAGACTTTGTCAATGAATTTTTAATTATCTTGGAGACTATCTAAGAAAAAGTTGAACGTTACCGGACTAAATATATTTCTCTCTCTTTATATAGTCCTTCTTTCCTGTTGCTTGACATCTCATTCGTACTTCCTAGAGCACATAGTCATTAAAATTTGGAGATTTTAATAGAATTTTGTTTAAATGAATATTATTGTATTAAACATAGATTAAAGAGAGCATAAAGTATACCTCTACAGACCTGGGACATCCATTAATTCACAATATATCTTCAAGTTTGAAGGGCCTGCAGGAAGAATGTGTTGAACCAACTCAAGAATCTCTGTCAATGAGCGGTTCCGATGATGTAGAGGCACCGTGAATCTGCACAGGGCTCATTTGTTTTTGTGTATACGACGCCCAAGTCACCAAATAGAGCCCAGCTATAATGAATAATCCTCCAAGAATGCTGTCACAATACAAGCATGCATGTGAGATGAGCTGCATTATCTCTTGTTCCTAAAAAGTGTTTCGACCCTTAATCCAACTGTTGGATTGTAATCGAAGAACCCGACCCTTTAAGTGTTATGGTTTAAAGGAGGAGAAAATTGAACAAGAAATATAACAAGATATAACCTTCCCAAGTAAATTGGACCTCCAAGGAAAATACTTGATAAGAAAGCTGAAGCAACAGGTTGAAGTGGAATATACAGAGAAACCAAGGCGGGGCCAACGGTCTTATTTGACCATGTCATAATGGCGTAGTTTATTGCAGATGCTACGACTCCCTATACATACAAGTGTTAAGGGAATTAATATAAATGAATTAATTTCATACCCCTGTACAAGACAAACTTTTAGATGAGATGAGATTCTTACAATAAGGATATATCATCAACTCATCTGACACCAAGTACCTTTAAAGCTCTTACATGGAAAGAAGAATGGGGACGAGTCAAATGAGTTAGGCTACTTACAGCATAACAAACTGCAAAAGCCTCCGTTCGTGTGAGATTCCAGTCTGCTGATTCATTAGTCATAAGGAATGCAGTAACTACCATAAAGATAGCACCAAAAAGTATGAATAAGCCGTCACTGATATGCTTGCAGGATTCATAGCTAAAAGTGGAGCCTGATCGATACACGACAATTAAGCACAAATTAGAGTTACTTCGTAATGAGAAAGAAAAAGGTACAGCATCAGAACCGAAATCAGAATGACAGGTGCAAGAGCAGCAATATGAATGTCTTCTAAACTTAATCAGGTCGGGAAGAATGGAACCTTGAACCTCCTCTCTAAGAGAGCAACTCTAATGAAGGTTAGTCAACAAGAAGAAATTAAAAAACAATTGTTAAAAACATCCTCCGAGGTAACACGTAATCTGGTGTATCGACCAATACTTATAAATAGAAGATTATAGAGTTAAGAACCAATAAATTGTAGCCTACAATTTAAGAACTTAATTAAGGTATGCCAACCTTCTCTCTCTGAATTAGTCGAATCATAATGTTAGTATACAACAACATGAACTAAGCCTCAATCTATGTGGGTTAGTTGGCTATATGGGTCCTATTTCTCAACCAAGTTCTGTCAAAAATCATGTCCTCGGTCAATTGTATTTTCAATTTAATCAAAATCAAAACAAGAGAAAATACAATTTCTTGCACTACATATAACCTTACCTGAAAGGCAAAATAAATGGCCATGCACATACAGTTGCCGATTAAGCATAAAACTCCAAGATGCCAACTGCCAATCACTAACCCAAGAAAATGAGAATTGGCACTAATCTCACCGGGTGCAGCATCTAACCCCTTAGATCCAAACACAGCTGGACCGCGGAAAATAGCCATTAGAATGGCGCCAGAAACACAAACAACAATACCACCTAACTTTGCTTGACCTTCAGTTTTCCGTAAATTCAAGGTTTCTGTACTAAACATAGAGAAGATACAAAAACCATGGAAATACATGTGACTAACAATATTGTACAAAAAGTAATCAACATACAAGGAAAATTACACAATGTAGTGGTACTGCGTGCGAGGGAGAGGGAGAGGGAGAGGAGGGACAGAGATTGAACTTTTTGTAATATCCTAGAGAGATTCAACTGACCCCATTATTAGAGCCAGTATGAAGGTAAAGACTGGAATAGCAGGCTGTACGGCGGCAGCATAAGTCGGATTTGTGTAGCTAAGACCAAGAACAAACAAAAGCTGGTTCCCAAAAATCCTAATCAGTAGCAAGGACAGCAATGCAAATGGGGAAAATTAGCATAGTAGGGGCATAAAAAGTGCAAACAAAAAGGGCTATATTCCACTTACCCAGTAAAACCAAGGAATGAAACGGTCACCAGAAAGTGTCTATCCAATGGCAGTCTTAGCCTTCTGCAAAACACAAAATAAGCATTGTTAATTGTTGCGCTATTTACATTCACCATAAAATTGTCAAGAAAAATTTCACAAGAACAGAATTTTATATTTCACTAATTTATGATATCACTTTAAAACTCACGTGTAAAATTGGCTCAAATTTAGATGAAAGCAAATGCATTTGATGCAGATCAGCAATTTTAGCTAATTCGAGATGTAGATCCATTCAAAGGTCTGCTAATTATCTAAGCCAGTTTTGATTACATGAAAGCTGGTAGATAAAAGTACCCTTTACAACATGCCCAACGATTCTTTACGGGAATGGAACACAGATAAAGGTAATGTAAGCCAAGGTACATCAGCATTTGTCCTTTTGAAGCTCTTGAATAATTTTACCCTACAATGCACATTGAAATACAGTTGCATGACAAATGATACATATATGATTATCTTAGACAGATTTTCAGTACACGTAACAGCCATAATCATATAATCGAACACAGATAGAGGTTATGCAAGCGCCCTTGAATCCTCCCCCAATTGTGTTCCCAATTCACCGCCGTAGATTAAACACTAATTCCTGAAATTTCTCATAAACCTTTACATAACTTCAAAAGCATAAATCAAAACTTCGCATCAATGTATTCATTCATACATACGCATATACATACAACCAATTTAAGCGACACGCACAAGCACACAGTGAAGGAGAAAGGAGGGTAATACAGACTTTTCCCGGAAATAGGCGACGGGCGCGAGAATAGAAAGAGCAATCAGGTCGCGGAAGACGCAGAAGACGAACTGGTTGGCGCCGATGTTGAGCGCCACCTTAGTGATGACGTGGTAACCGCCGTAGAATAACTGCACCGCCACCAGTCCCAAGTGAGGCCGCCAGGGAACACCGCCGTTCGCCGCCGCAGATGAAATTGCTGCCTCCATTGTGTTAGATAGGAATCTCGTTCCCGTTTTACATGAACAGATTTTTGATCGAGCTTGTTGTATCTGTTGACCTGTTGAAGATGGTGCAGTTGTTGAAACCTGCTGCTTTTGCTTTTCTTTATGTTTTTGCTCTGGAGAGAGATTATTTTATTAAGCAGAAAAGCCAAGGAGAGAAGACGAGACATCTTTATCTGTGATAATGCACTTCCTTCTCCATCTAACGTTCATTCTCACAAATTTTATTTTGTGAGAGGGATATATTATTATTTATTTTTAATATATTATTATTTATAATGTAAAATGTATAACTTTTTAATTTTTATTATTTTTATACTAATTAGTATTATTTTTTAAAAAGTAATAACAATTTATTAAAAGTGCATCCATCTCACAAATGAGATTCATGGGACGATCTCACACAAGTTTTTATTGTAATTCTTTAATTCGTGTATATTAGTCGTCCATACTAAATAAATCATTTTTAAAAAATATTTCTTCAGCCCCATATAAATTTTCATAGGAGAGAGTATCCATACTTTAATATAAAAGAGTAATGATTGAGGTTTTGAGCGTAGTTTTGCTAATTTTTATATATAAAGTAAAAAAATTTATTGATTTTTGTATATGTATGAATTAAAAGATAATATCATTTTGTGTAAATTAGTGGAAATTGGGAGGATGAAGTTTATAAAGGATTTTTCATTTTAAAGGTGTGAAACTTAATAGTGGGATAGACAATAAAAGAAAGTATAAAAAGTTTTATGGGATAGAGGTAGTATTAGTATTTTCTTACTCTTCACATTTTTTTCACTAATTTACGCAAAATGTCATTATTTTTGGATCCGCACATACAAACAACTCAAGATTTTTTTTTACTTTATACATAATAGTTTACAAAACTATCCATTAAAGCCTCAATCGTTATTCTTCTTTTTTAACACTTTCTCCTATAAAAAGTTCTATGGGATGGTGGGATTAATATTTTATATCATTCAATTTATAATTTTATTTCAAATATTTTTATGCGTTTGTTCAAATAATTTTTATGATTCTATTCAAAATTTTTGAATTTATTTATAATTAGTCTATTTTTTTAACCTATATTTAAATGGTTCAGATTTTAAACTCATTTTTAAAATAACTAGTTCAATTCTTACGGATAAATCTAATTCGCTGATAATAAAATGCAGAAAATGTTACATTGCTATTCCATACAGTTTGGGTAGTGTTATTAAAAGGCATTTTCTGCTAAAAGTTTTGGTGGGAAACGAGAAATTTCTTTTTCAAATTGTACGAGATCATTTACCATTGTCCCTATCCAATCCAAAATAAAATTTAAATTATTTTTAAATGAATTAATAATTATTCTAAATATATTAAAGTACATCATAATATCATAAAGAGCCACTTCCCTATGAACAGTTTCACAAGATAAAATTTGTATCATTACAATCATTTATTAATATCATTATAATCATTCACTAATATCATATTATTTTATAATGTGATATAAGTTTATAAATATAATGGTATCATTAAATATATATTATGATATCGGTAAATGAATATAATGGTATTAAGTTTATACTATGAAATTACTTCACACTAGATTTTGTGTATTATTAAAAGTAGATTGCACTCCAATTTATTTACTTTTTAGCTTTTCAAATTCATGCTTTCATTTTAATTAGATTGAAAAATACGATCATTCTGTCGTCGACCTTTTCCGTACTTTTATATGATGTCCCACACATTTACACGTCCGTCTTCTCGGTTTTGAACTCCAGTAATGAACTCCGATTTCAAAATATTTAAACTTTCAAAATTTTGAACTTCTTCTTCTCGGATCGGCCGCCGTCGCATGGTTGACTCGGCGGCAAGGACCGAGACACTCGGTGCCATTGTCACGCAACAATTATCGGCAATCCTTCCAAGGGTGATGTCCAGTGCTTGCAAATTGCTCATAATTATGGCAAGGTACGGGATGATGCGAATACCGTGACAACTTGGGGCAATCAACGGTCGGAGTGCCCTCCTTCCATGGCAGTCTTATTTATGCTAATTTCGAATCTTTGAAAAATATCCCATGCGTCGCGGCATAGCGATGAATAGTATGGCACTAGTTCCCGGATAAATGCCGCCCACGCCGCACCCACCCGCTAACCCTAATCTTGGCTCTGCCTCGTGTCACTTCTGAGATACCAACATCAATCCATTGCGCCAACATCGGGCCTTATCACCACACATTCTGCGCGGTTGCGGGGGTTTTCACTGCCGCATACGTTGCTCTCACCGAGCATTTATCACCGTTCTTTGGAAAAAGGATCTTTTCGAGATGTCATTTTGCCGAATGCGGTCGAGCCCGTGATCAAGACTACGAGCATGGTAGTGTGCCAAAATGGAGATTTCTGCCAAGATTGACGATGCTTTGATAAAGCGGGAGGTGGATCGGTTGCGAGAACACTCTAATTGGGAAAATCACATTATCTGTTGGAGATTCACCTTATGCCTTACGGGAATTAAAGACAAAGCTTCAGCAGTATGGGGGCTATCTCATATTCTAAATTTAATCCCACTTGGAAGAGGATATTACAACGTTCGACTAGACCGCCTTGACGATAGGAATCGATTCTAGATAAAAGGATTTGGGCGCTTAAACCGGGGTTGTTCGGGGTTTAGAGATGGATCGGGAATTTTAATCCGTACAAGGTGAATACGTCCTTAGCCCAGGTATGGGTTCGATTCTATAAGTTGCCAATGGAATTTTTCCAACCTAATATTATCCAGGCTTTTGCCTCGGCACTAGGGACTGTAATCAAGATTGATGAACGCACACGAAACCGCACAATGTGTCATTACGCTAGGGTGTTGATTGAAATCGATATGATATATGGATGTGAGGACTTTATCATGTTTGAAACGGAGGTCGAGGTTATGTTATCATCATTGAAATCCGAACAACTCCAAAAATTTTGCAATCATTGGAATCGTGGGTCACTCCTAGTTGACTACCGCTTGGTTACATGACACGCGGGAGGGGATATTAAAGATGCGAGAGCGGCAAAATGACACAATGTTGGACGCCACGATGGGGAATGGAGTGCGAGAAGAGGAAGGTTCAAATTATTGAGGAAGAACATGGGTCACAAGAATAGGTGATGGATGAGCGGCATCGGGGCTCCCATCAAGTTCTAGGCTTTACTACAAACAATAATTTTGCGCCATTAGCTGATTTAGGGGAGGAGGTGCAAGATCCCCACTTGCAGGCACTAATGTTGCACGTGATGACACATTGTAATGGAGGATGGGATGCGATTGCCGCCTCCTAGTGATGTGAGAGAGAATGTGGATATTGTTCAACTGGTGGAAGCATTTCCGGTGGAGGCTAATGTTCAAGTTGCGATTAACAAGTTGGGGGATGCGGCAATGCATCATGAGTTCGTCTTCGAACTTTGTCACTCACTTGTGCATGCCTCTAAAGTCGCTACCAAAAAAGGGAAAAAAGGAACAAAGATGGTGATATCTCGGGATTATAAATTGCGAAACAAATCTAGTTAGAGCGGAATGCGGACTTCGTCTCCTTTTGACAGCGGCTACATGATTACCTCAAAGGTTGATACGGATGTTCCAAAATCAATGCGAGTTGTGGCTTCTAGGAGTTGGACAGGATATGTGTCGGGATGATCTTCCATAGCGGTAGGAAGTTATGACAACATGTGTTTGAGAGGCACACCTTTGGATCGATATGTGATCTTATGGTTTTATTTTCTTTCTTTCCTTTTTATATAAGAACTAATTAGACACGTCCGTCTTCTCATATTGTTTCTTTGTTAATTGATTTTTTTTTTTAAGGAAATACCCTCCCACGTAAAAATTTGAGAAAAAATTGGCCGGAAATTAAATTTAGTAGCTTATATTCCAAAATTCGATTAATTTGCACATATCGGTGAAAAAAAAAAATGCAATTTGATAATTTAGGTACGAAATCGATAATAGTTTGATGAGTTTAATGCAATAATGTCTTTTTGAAAAAATGCAATAATGTCTATTTTTATTTGAAAAGTGTGTGTATCTAGTGCATTGCATAACTATGAACATAAAATGGAATTCATATACATCGCTAAATCTTATTCCAGGCTTTAATCTCATTCTCTATGCATATAATAAATTCATTATCTTTAATTCAAAATTCAACTTAATATTAAATTAGTTTTCCACCTCTTATTATCGTAGCAAGTTATAATATATATATGGCAAATCCTAGTGTGAAGTAATTTTATATTATGAAATTAATACCATTAGAATCATTTATTAATACTATAACATTCATTTAGTGATATTATTACACTTATAAACTGATATCACAATATAAAATAGTTATGGTATCGGTGAATGATTCTAATGGTATCAATGCATATTATGAAATCGCTTCACATCAGTAACTATATATATATATATATATATATATATATATATATAGAGAGAGAGAGAGAGAGAGAGAGAGAGAGAGAGAGAGTGTCACTCTCCTATGAAGAAGTTTTATAGTATGAAAGCTGGTACCATTAGAAAAAATTATGAAATCAATTTGAGACACGATCACGGATCACCTAGCCACAAGCTAACATTGAGAGAGTTCAAAAGAACCTCTCTACAACTAATCCAATGTCATATTCTAATCTTAAGAATGCTAATCACCTTATCAAGCACAATCGAGCCATTCTTTGAAGATAACATCATTTTTAAGATTCCAAATAGACCAAACTACTCCTAACCAAATTGTAATTGTCACTTTCATGAGTTTTTTCCTCCCCAACGCTTCCGAAAATTGCAAGAAATAAATAGATGGGTTAATATGCATAATCACCTTGATGTTTAGCCAACTCATTATTACATACCAAACTGCCAAGGAGATCTTACATGTGAAGGAGAGGTGTTCAAAGCTTACGTTTGTTTCCAAGCAAAGTGGGCGCAAGAGGAATTAAGAACTACTCCTCGCTTTGATGAGATTTTCTCCGTTGCCAACCTACCACGTAGCGACTTCCAAGCACAGTAATCGTTTTCCTTGGTGACCACTATTTTCAAAGTCTCTTGAAAGGAAGTTGAGCGTGAATTGGTGACGGAGGGGCAGCCGACTTTTGCACCTAATGTTCGGTATGAGATGCTTGTGCAATAGAGACCATTAAACGAACAGCTCCAATGCCACCGATCCTCACTGCGAGAAGGCTTGCGGTTTGCAATAATAGATAGTAATGCATCAAGAGAGTCCCTATTTCTACCCAAAATCTCATGACTCCATGGCAATTTTCACTCCCAACCAGACCCCCAAGCTCCCATTTCCAAAAACAGAACATAATTTTTGCCTACTCAATCCAAAAGTCTAGGAAACTTAGCCTTAAGGTTCTCCTCACAAACCCAAATATCATTGCAAAACCAAGTACCCTCCCCTCGACCCAAAATTCTAATAAAATCACTCTTCATCCCATTCCCATTAAGACCCCAAAGTAAAGCTTACAGATATCCCTCCACCATATGGAACAATTCGACCACTCCTTGTAATTTCCCATCATTCTACCCGCTTTCTCTAACCTCCCATATTTTGAAAGAACAACCCGAACCCATAGTCCCTCCGATTCCCCAAGCAACCTCCCAATCCATTTCCCTACTAAAGCTCTAATGAAGATTTCTAAGTCCCGGATCCCCAACCCCCTTCGTTCTTCGGTTTACATATATCACCCCAACTCACCCAAGAAATTTTTGAGTTATTTGCATTTCCTCCCCAAAGAAAGGCTCGTTGGATTTTCACCAACTCATGAAGGATGTTTTTGGTAGCAAGTAGAAGGACAAGTGATATATCAAAATTGAGAAAAGGACTGATTGAGCGAGTTACTCTATCACCCATTGCAATATTACGCGATTCCCAAGCTGCGATTACGCTTGAACTTTCGAATAAGCCAAGACTAGTCACATTACGTGCGTGAGGTTCAATCCAATCTTCATTCCTAAATAGGTAAGATGCCCTGTCTCCACTCCACAACCCAAGAGGCTTGCATTCCTTTGAAGTTTCTCCTCCTCAACAATTAAGCCCATAAGTTTGCATTTGTTGAAATTTTACTTTCAAACCAGATATCAATTCGAAAAGTCTTAGAATACGCTTCAAGACAATCAGATTTTCATCTTCGCCATTACAAAAAAGACGACGTCGTCAGCGTATTGCAAATGGAAGATTGAGACCCTATTAGAGCCGATCAATGCCGATTTCAACGTCCCCAAACCACAGTACTTCGTGAGGCGACTCGAAGCCTTACGCCGCTAAAATGAAGAGAAAAGGTGACAATGGGTCACCTTGCCTCACACCTCACTTTAAGATAAATTCACCACTTGGGCTCCCATTTACTAAGACCGAGGTTGTCGCTGTTTCCAAGCGAGTTACGATCCACACCCTCCATTTTTCACGAAGTTAAAACCCCTCAAGATGCCATCCAAGTATCCCCAATCAATCGAGTCAAAGGCCTTCTCGAAATCAACCTTAAAGAAGTACCGAGCCCTCATTTTTCCTGATAGCTTCGTCAACAACCTCATTCAAAATAAGAATGCCATCCATAAAATGTCGTCCTTTGATAAATACAGTCTTGTTGTGCGACACCACCGAGTCTATTACCTTATTGAGTCGGACTGCCAAGAGTTTTTGCAATGATTTTATACGCACCGCCAATTAGTGAAATCGGACGGTAGTCTTCGATCTTCTGCGGAGCTTCCTTTTTGGGATTAAGCGAGATGAAAGAGGGGTTGAAGCCCTTAACCAATTTCCCGTTTCCATGAAAATCTTTCATCATGCGCATAATTTCATCTTTGGCCGAGTCCCAGTTATTTTTGTAGAAGGCAAATGTGAAACCATCGGGACCGAGGGCTACTATTTGAATTAATGCTCCAGATCACATTTTTAATTTCGTCCTCCGAGAAATCAGCCGTTAGAAAAGAGTTATCGGTGAGTTTCGAGAGAATTTGAAGAGTGACTCACGCTAAAAGTGGGGTGGTTGAAATTGACCGCGTCAAAGCATTTACGAAAGTCTTGGAAGATTTCATATTTTACCCCTTGTACCGAGTCCACCCAAACACCATTTACTCTAATGCCTTGAATTTCATTTCTTTTATTCTGCATGTTAATCCATTTATGGAAGAAGGCTGGAATTTACGACCCCCTCGGCGATCCATTTGAGGCGTGATTTTTGTTATAGTTGCGCCTCTCTCGGGCTTGATTCTTTGAGCAAATCATCCATAATTAACTCCCGATGCTTAATCTCATCCTCCTTTAACCCAAGAGCATCATCAATGATGTCGAGCCTTTGAATTTCTTCTTTCTTTTCCTCAATATTTCTATCCAAGTTGCGAGTAGCTGACTCCATGTTCTTAATTCGGCTTTGAGAAGCTTGATTTCTCCTTGATGGCGAAAGAGCCCCGAGGTTGAAAGACTACTATTTGTCATCCATGAAAGATTTGAAGGAGGAATGATTTATCCAATGGTTAAAAATTTGAAAGGGGTAAGGGCCCCAATCTTTAGCCACGACTCCACAAATATCGGACGGTGGTCCGATAAGGACCTTCGACCTCCCTTGAGAACAGTGTTCGGCCACTTGCTTAACCATTCCTCATTAACTAGCATCTGTCAGACGACTCTTACACGACCCATCTCGCCGGTACCAAGTGTAAGTCCTCCCGTTTAGATTCAAATCCACCGGGTTGTTTCTCACAATAAAATCATCAAAATTAGCAATATCGATGCGGTTCCAAGAGCTACCTCTGCCATTTCTTTCATGATAAGAACAAATAGCATTGAAATCTCCTATTATGCATAAATAATCCTCTTTTCGCTGGCTTGCCAAAATAGATAATTGATCCCGAGAGAACATACGAGAGAAGCCAAATTCGGTGCATAAACATTAATGATTGTACACCTTTTGCCATCTTCTACGAAAACTCCATTAACCATGAGGGCACATGTCTGCTGGCTCCAAGAGCTCAATTTCGCAAAGGCAGTAGGATTCCAAATCGAGATGAGGCCTCCGGAATTACCTTCTGATTTTACAAACTCCCGATCGCAATTAGGATTTCCCCAAATTGATTGAATGACCCTCGATTCACGGCCTCTAATTTCGATTCCTATATGCAACACATTTCCGCCCTTGACATCTTGATCGGATCCCTAACTTCCCTCCTTTTCTCCCTCTTGCTCAAACCTCTAATATTGTATAGCTTGCGATTATCATTGGGATTTAGATGAACTTCCCCTCTTCTCTGGCTCTTCTTTCTTTTCCTTTTTCCTATTTCGCACATCTTGCTTCATAAGGTACTCGATTCTTTCCTCCACCATTTCGTCACTTTCGAGGTGATAATACCTAAGCTCTTGCCCGGTCTCCATGTTTCCTTTGCCTCTAGACAAATAAGTCCTAATTCCTCCGCCTCAAGGGAGTAGGCGTGGGGTTCTATTAATTGATCACCGCTTTTCGAACTCGATTTGGGATTATGACTCGAGATCTGCTTTGAGATATCTTAGGAGCCAAGCGGGGTTGACGCGTGAGGCTAAGATTGGCCCCGATGGGCACGAGAGGTCGAGGCTAGATTTCTTTCGTTGGGCAAGCACCTTAAATCTATTTGAAAGTGTGATTGGTTCATCCGATGCGGGCTTGTTTAAATCGGGAGAAGGACTTGGGTCGTTAAAGGGCCCAACTCGAGAAGATTGGCCCATTAGAAGAGATGCATTATTTTCTAGTTTTTAAATCGGTCCATCCGCCAATGATGAATTGGAGTCTTGCCTTCTAAGAATTTTAATGACCCCCCGGAAGGGCCCACAGGACGAGCGGTTATTGCTATGTTCCATATGCGCCGCCAAATTAGGAGGAGTTTTGGGAATCCGAGAAGCGCATGAGGATTACCATGATGACACTTTTCAGAGGACCCAATTCCTTCTCTCTCCTTGGAACGTGTAGAAAAATTCAAAATTAGAGATTCTTCGGCTTTCATCGGCTCAGACGACCTCACACTTGATCGATAGGCTGTCGGAAATAGAATTGTGGTAATCTAACTCCTCGAGATTTTGATCAAATATTTTTTCCCGACTATGTCAACTTCCACCTCGAGAATATAAAATTTTTTTGCAAAGGAGTCTTGATCGGGATCCAGCCCCTACCGAGATCACTTTTTAAGGCGGTGTTGTCATCCAACGATATCAATGTCCCAAATTTTGCGTAGATAATCTTAAAGAATCTAAGGCACCAAGTCATTAAAGGTACCCCAACCCAAGATGTCCGGATCGTTCTCCTGCCATTCATCCATGCATGCAAACCATTTCTTTACCCAAGCATTATATTCCTTTACTTACGGCGGTGGAACCTCTAGAGTTTTTGATAAGCACGAGGTCCCCACCCCGGATATGATACGACACGAAGTCCGCGCTTCGCGTTGAATATCCTTTCCATTTATTATACAAGTGACTCTATCCTTTAAGGCCAACTAATGCTCCTTCCAACCGAGAAACATTCATCTTCCGAAGTGGTGAAGATGCAATGTTGAACTTCCTTTGTCCTATTACGACTGATATGGCATCTGCATAGGAGACATGCTCCTGTTTCCATCTTGGATTCTTAATGTATTGTGGGATTGAAGGTCTATGTGGCGGCGTAATCTTGTGGGAAGGTGGTAACTCATTTCTCGCAAATCTTTCCAGTTTCACTCTGAGTTTGTAAGAGCTGTTCCATATATCATCCAAGTCCTCCAAGAGTCTGCCGATGTTTGAACAATTTCTGAGCGGACAAAACCAAATTTTCCCCGACTTATCCGACTTTGCTTTGGGATGTAGAAGTTGATCATTTCCCCTTTCGAAGCAAAGGTTTTTTCAAAAAGTCATCATTGCTCACCATGGGAATGTTCCATACGTAAAGGGTCACAATAGAGCTAGAAGCAATCTGTGGTTCTCTCAAAGGTCCATTTCCTTTCAGCCGATACATCTTTGGTCCATTGTCTAATGAGGCTTACGGTGTTGCGGGAGCAGTTTTACGCCTTACCGTTGGTCTCTCGAAAAGGTTTCTCTCAGCCCACCCCGCCCCCGGCCCGACTCTCTCTCGCAAACGTCTCTCTCTCATCTCTCCAAAATGACTTCGTTGTTGATACACTTTAAGAAACCTTTGTTTAAATACACATGTGTTATATATTGTTTATTGATTTTTGGTTTGATGTACTATTCATTTAAAATCTTTGGTTCTTAACTTTTTTAATTTGTTTTTATCTTTTGCCCTTTTTATTTATTTGATTAAAAAATAATACTCCCTCCGCCCCATAAAACCTTTCACATTTTGTTTTCGTCCGTCTTACTATAAGTTTCATACGCTTAAAATGAAAAACTCTTTATAAACTTCACCCTCATAATTTCACTAATATACACAAAATGTCATTACTTTTTACTCACGCATACACGCAACCCAAATTTATACATAAAAGTTTACAAAATTATCCCTTAAAACTCTAATCATTACTCTTCTTTTTAATTTTTCTTAGTTTTCGTGTCCCAATAAGTGTGAATAACTTTTTGGGGGAATGAGTAATTGATTTGACCATTAGAAAAACCATTCTTTAAACTTGGAGCTGTTAGGCTCATGATGTGATGGAACAATTTGACTTGACATCACTCCTCTAGCCTCTAAACCATGCTAGAGTGACCTCAACCTCAGCAAGCTCGGCCCGGCCTTGACTTGACAAGCTCGGCCTGGCATCGACTCCGGGGACCTCGGTGCAGCCTCGGCGGTATGCGAGATCAAGCATATTTAGGAAAGAGATCTATGTAATGTTAACATACCTAGTATGGAATCAAATCTATGTAATATCGGAAAATCTCCCTCCGTGCCAACCGATAGAACAAGAGAAGGCCATATTCTGCCTCAAGTACGAGAATATGATACAACCTCCATTTAAAAATTCATGCATTTAATGCATTCCAAGAATCATGGATCCTAGGCAATACTCTTGTCCTATAAATAAATGGGTCTTATAACATTAAATGCATTAGAACATTTATTGTTCTAATCATTTGATCATATATTTATTTTATCGATTTATCAAGCTACATTAATCACAAATTCAACAGATTTAGAATGGGTAACAACATGAGTGTTTTAATAATCTTGATGTTTGTTTACTTTGAGGGTTATTCGGGGATAACCCGGGATAACCATCAAAGTAAATGGGCCTATACGATCATGTTAGCAGTGATTGTTGAAATGTAAACTTCTTGTCAAACAAATATTCCCTTCATCCCAATTATATATACTTATTTGACTTTTCACAAATATTAAGAAATTTTATTGGAAAGGTAAATTGGACAAATAAAACTTCTATTATAACTCTATTTAATAAATGTTATAGTTTTCAATGTAATTAATGCATAGGATTATATTAGTAAATGATTAAGAAAATATTACTCTATATGGAAATAAGCCTATATAATCGGGCATCTATAAATGAAAAACTAGTGTATATAATTGGGACAAGGGAGTAACATTTTAAGCAAACCTGAGGAATGATCGGACACTATTCGTTTTTACTAATCCCGTTGTAGATTGAAATCCAGGAAGAATGTGTGTATGAAGTGTTGGAATTTTTGGGTGAATGGAAAGTCACCTCAAAATAGTGTGTATTAGACGAAGAATATGTATGAGTGAATAATATAAAGTAAAAGTTGTGAACTTCATGAAAACCTTTGGATCATGTCATTTGGTGAAATGATGCAAGTGAAAGATTTAATCCAAAAGATGTACCTATTCGCATGAGATGTCATAGAGTCTATAAATACACCCTCTTATTCCACAATTCATAACTTGAATTTTTATTTGGACGTAAAACTTCGAAAGTGACTAATAAATTCATAACTTCAATTCGTATTTTGCCTCCAACTTGGAAAGTGTTTCATGAGTCTTCTTGATTGAAATCAAAGTTTTCCTATTCCTTTCTCTCGTTTCGTACTCTACGAAGAGAGTTTGAATATTGTTTGGTTCGCCGATAGCTTCGATTCGTAGTGCAACAATTGAAAAGTCATTGTATCTTGGGGGCGATTGTCATGAAACCGTATTGCACTGAGTATGGGGCAATATCGTCTTATGGAGATAGAGTCAAACTCTAGTCTCGACTTATTTCATGGCAGTCCTATAGTCATCTTCATCTACATTCAACTAATTTTTTTCCAACATGAAGATGAGAAAGTTAGGTTCAATAGCTCCAAGAAATTCTCTTCATTTTGAATCAAGTTCATTGTTGTTGCGGCATTAATCTCGAAGCTGATGACAATGAAAATAAATATTCATCATGAGAAAATCAAATGGTGAAAATATTATAAATATTTATATTCTAGTTGTCGTTTAAGCGGCTTGCTTGTTTGAAAGTAAGATAGGGCATCTGTTTATCATATTACTTGTTAGAGTGATGATATAAATAAATAGGATTATAATTTCTCTACAAGTTTGAATTTTTAGATGAAACATAGTTCTTTCATGGTATAAGTTTGAACTTTTAGATGTGGCGGAATTTTTCATTAAACATGCGCAAAATCTAGTGTGAAACAGTTTTATAATATATATATATATAATTAATGTCATAATATTTTATATTGTTTACATTTAGTGACCATTATACTTATAAATTGATATCACATATATTATATAATAATTCTCACTTTCAACATAAACATTATCACTTTTTAATTAATCCTCATCACTTTTTGATTTGAAAAGCGCAAATTTTTAATTAAAAAGTTTGTAAATGACAGTAAAAAAGAGATCAGATCCATTTTACAACCCTATATAAACTTAAAATGTTGGATTGCAAAAATTTGTGTGATCAGGCATATATATGTAAGCCAAGAAGAGCAATTAGGTACTTTGATAAATGAAATAATATATTTTATAAAGATAGCAGGACTTGAAGATTTGTGCAGATCAACTCATCGGAAACTGGCATTTGAGGTATATTACTTGTCAAAAGGGAGGAATTCAGAATTTCGTTCTAAAAGAACAAAATACTACATAAAGTAAGGTGGATAAAAATTTATAATTTAAGGGGGTGAAATGACAAAATATTATTAATTTAATGTATAAATAAATTAAAAAAAAAAAAATATATATATATATATATATAGTAGTGAAAATTTGAATCCGGTGGAGGTGACCACCCCGTTAAATCCGTTTCTACTTATCAATCACGAGGTGAAGAAAAAGTTAGAAATAGAAATACAATAGAGATGAGAGAGACGCAGAACCGAGAAAAAGAAAAGGTGAGGAGAAAGTGTGTTGTGAACCAAATTTAAGTAAATATAGATTTGTTTCACCCTAATTAAATCTTATATATTTAATATTCTTGCTGATAATTTTTAAAATTTATTTTTTATTAATTTTTATTTTTAGGTATTTAATACTTACGTATATATATTTGATATCTTTACTAATATATTTGATACTTATATAAATGGTGAGATCCGTCTCAATCTCATGAGAGTTTTTGTTATATCTCATAGTAGATGAGAGTCGAACCATATATATGTATACGACCTTATGCGTGGACCTTTGAAAATTGAAATTGGATAATAATTAATAATGATGCGATAATAAGTCAAGTCCATGGGAAATATAAGTTTGGATGAATATTACTAATTAAAATATTTTTTTTCGTTTTTCATGCACAACTTGCTTGAATGGCAGTGTTGCCTTACGTGATGTTTTCTTTTTTCTTTTTTTTTTTTAAAAATTAAATTATGGATTTTTAAATTTAAACAAAAATAACAATCTTTACCATGTAAGTGGTCTATGAATAGAGCCAAAGAGTGTGATGTGATTTTTTCGCACAATATCAACACATTTCTAAGCTATGTTGTGTTAGCGTAGGGAACAGGGGCGGGTGCGATAAGATACATGTGCGGGAATATTACTTTTTAAAAATTTAGGGTTCAATAGTACAAGCATACGTCTATTTATTTAATATATAATACCTATAAAGTATGTAAAAATAATCATTCAAATATCATCATTCTAATACTCTTAGGTAGTGTTTACTTCGTATGTAATGGTTAACCTTGGATAATCATAGTGGGGTGATAAGAGGGTGTTAAAATAAGGATATTCTATGTTTACTTCATTTGCTACGTAATAGTCTTGGTACACTTATACCATATTTATTTTAGTGGATTAGAGGGTGATAATTGTAAAATGACTAAATTGACCCTCACTAATAGAAAGAATGCGGTTAAGCATGTGGTATATATACCTTCTCAATGCAATGTTTTTATTTTTCTTTCCTTTTTTTTCTCTAATTAATTTATTAGTTTTATTTTTACTTTTTTATTTATTCTTAAATTAATTTATTAATTTTATTTTTTTACTTTTTTATTAATTCTGAAATTAATTTATTGGTTTTTTTTTGAATAAGTTACTATTAGATACTACATTTCACAATTTATTCTTGCTAGATACAACAAAAATAAAAAACTCTATCGGATACAATCACTCTAGGTAATATCCCATTTTTACCCTTATATGGGGCATTTGTCTTCTCGGTACAATAACACGTGACTCTCCTTCTCTCTCTCACATTTTCCTTCTCGATTTAATTAGTCAAAACGGCAAAACACTCCCCCTCTCTTTCATTCATGTCCCTCGCTCTCCCTCTCCCCCACCGGTTCCGCCACCAAGCCGTGCCGCCACCGCACATATATGGCGCCGCCGATAGTGGAATAGGCGATCTCGGTGTCTCCTCTCTTCCTCGTCGTCGCCACCGGCCACATAACGCAACCGCATCGGGAAGGTAGGGAAGCCGTCGGCGGTGGAGCGATTGATCGGAGAGTCCGGCGGCGAAGGAAGGTGAAGGCGGTGGAGATCTACGCCACGACCGCTGCGGTACCACGAGATCGGAGAGAGAGGGGCGAAAGAGCAGCGGCGCCCGATCGGCGACCACGAGATCGGAGAGGCGGCTGGAGGTGAAGCTGCCGGTGCTCATTGCCGTCCTCGGATCGGCCTTGGAGGTGAAGCCATCGGTGCGGCGGAGAGGGGCCACCTGTTGAAGAAGACGAACTTAGGTGTGGTTTGATTTTTAA
Organism: Paraleonurus japonicus; assembly: GCA_030762865.1. Taxonomy (NCBI): domain Eukaryota; kingdom Viridiplantae; phylum Streptophyta; class Magnoliopsida; order Lamiales; family Lamiaceae; genus Paraleonurus; species Paraleonurus japonicus. The sequence goes on from CM061056.1 coordinate 43,663,649, forward strand.
TTTAGGTTTTCTTATTTTTCTTGCAAATATGTGAAGAAGAAGAAGAAAAAGAAGAAAAAAACAAATTTTAAGGTTTGATTTGGTTTGATTCTTAATTTAGTTTCTATCTTGATTCTTGTTTCTGCTGGGTTTCTTTTTTGATTTTTGGAATAATGTTGATTTTTAATTACGCACATGTGCAACAAAAATTTTCCAATTTTTCTGCACATGTGCAACAAAAATTTTCCAATTTTTACGCACATGTGCAACAATAATTTATTTTGGAAGCTGTTTGTATGTTTTTTTTTTTTTTGAAGGTGTTTGAATCTTCTTACGCACATATGAACAATAATTTATTTATTTTTATTTCTTGAATCTTGTTTTTTTGTTTTGGAAAGTATTTGTATCTTTGTTGGAACAAATAATGTGCGAAATTTTTCTTCTACACATGAGCAATAGTAAAAATGAATGCGGGTTTGAATTTCAAATTGTAGAAAATGTTAATTTTTGATCGATAATGAGCGAATAATAAACAAAAATTAATGAAAGCAATCAGTATCAATCTGTGAATGAGCGAATATTATTTGTGTGAGTGACGGTAAATGTGTCTTCATTGGGAAGAGAAAAAGTACCTTTGAAACTGACACAAGGGTAAAATTGAAAAAATTGGTCAAAATATTGTATTTGCAAGCAATTACAAAAAGGTTGTACCTAGTAGTATTAGAGGTTCTAATATTGTACCTCATAATTCTTGACTCTTTTTTTTTGTTAATTTATTGATTTTCTTTTTCATGAATTGACGATTGAACAAACACGTGACGCATACAACAACGATTAGTGTTAACAATGCAAATTAAAACTCAATATTTTTTTCCATCAATGTGCAACGCTACCTCGTCGGAATGACGATAGACTCGATTAAAATATTCACACAATAATATCGGATAAAAACACAAAACAACAAATTCTTAATACCCTCATAGTATCACGACAAAAAAAAAAAAAAAAAAAAAAAAACCACCATAGTATTTTAAAAAAGTACTAATGCCGACATCAAATTTTTAAGTTCAAAATACCAACAAATTTTTAAGTTCAACCTACCAACAAAAGTTTTTAAGTTCAAAATAGCAACAGACACCACAACAAACATGGACACATTCTCGGACTACTACACCTCTCCTTTTAGCATCATGAACACCATCCCTTCCTATTGTATGTGCCTTTGATCAACAATGGGTTGTGGTCGAACTAGCAATAACGGGTGTAATTGAATTATAGCGTTTAGGACTCTATGGAAGTGTTTGTTAACGGTTCTACCGAGATCTTTGCAATTGGATCTAACAATGCGATTTTTGGTGTGATGAGCAAGAATAGACAAGAAAACAACCACTTGTTACGGTATTGTGCTAGTACGACTAGTTTGTAGGCCACCTAATGTTTCTAACAAATGACATAGCTAGGAGAATACAACTCAATTAATCCTAAGATGATTGAGACACTCTTCATCGAAATACCAGTCACAAGATGCAAAAATTGAATTTGTTTTGGCATTCTACTTATCAAGCTATATCGGATAGCATTTTCGATGCATTCATTTTCCAAAGTACGATGCCTACGAAGAAAAAATACACTAACAATTGTCATGAAACCCACAAATATATTAAACATTTCATTTAACACAATAAAAACTTCTTGATCCCTAGATAATTTGGGTCTCTGGTTGACATCCATCCCTACGCCAAAAAAAAAAAAAAAAATTCAAATATCATTGATTTTTCTTTCAACAATCACAATAATATGTATTCTTTAAGATAAACAAAAATTTAAGAAGGAGATATAGCATATAACTAGATTTAAATTCCAAACATTGTTGTGACATGGAATATAAGCAACTATCAAAGTTCGCGACTCGCAAGAAGAAGCGAGCATCTTAGAGACCCGGCCCGAGAAGCCCAACTATCCTGCGAGCGGGTCCCGGGGACTTCGCGGGTGAGGAGTCGAGCCCAACGACTCGATCCAGCCGCGAAGAGTCACACAACGAGGACCGAGGAGCAACGAGCAGGGGTAAGACCATCTAAAAGAGAAGAGATCTCACCGCAGGTCGTAGTCAAAGAGTTCATCCCCTTAAAGGGAAAAGATCTCGCCGCCGCAGAGATCTCTGCCAAATCGCCACATTGAGCGCGCCCGAGTGGGCCATTTCACTTTGCCCGTCCGTACAACATCGTACAAAGGCATTAAATATTGTACTCTAGCATTAATTACATCCCAATTTCTTGGGATTTAGTAGCCATGAAACTACTTGTATAAATAAGCCCTATTGGGCACAATAACAAGGATCGAAAAACATCCACTCTTAAGACCGAGACTCACCCTCTCGGCAATTCCTTGTGTATTTCTTGCTTTCGGCATTCATTTAATCATTATTTCCTGCATTCAACGCTTATCATTGGCATTCAATATCTACCAACTTCCAAACAACCACACTTGACTAAAGCAGCTGATTAACACCTCTAATACGCTATCGGTAAGGATGCTTAATTGGTGTAACAACAATTGGCGCCGTATGTGGGAAACAACACGAGAAAACAACATTCAACTTGTTCATCCTCTCCCATCATAACCTCAATATGACAAACAACAGAGCCACTAGCAAGCATGCTAGTTATGGAGGTGAAGAACAACGAGGACCAAAATAGCCCGATTCGACTTGTCGAGGACCGAGATCCCTCTTCCGCCTCCAAGAGTACCAAACTCCTAAGCAAGTGAGCGGGGCCATCCTCTAGCTCCGAGGCGCGAGCTCGTAGCTCGAATCTCGGCTAGACCTATGGCCGCCCTCGGCGAGGGCCCTTCAAGGCCACAAAAGGGAAAGAGGAAGGCTGCAAGCGGGAGGCCAAAAGCCGAGGACCGATCGGAGTAAACTTGCCCGAGCACTCGGTATTCAACCGACTAGGCTCTCAAGCGCGGAGGCTCGACATCGGTGAGCAACCACTGCGTCCCCTCCTAGGGATGCCGTCCGCCGCAACCCTCAAGTAGTTGCGAGATCCCGAGTCCCTATCCTCGACCGCATAGGGCCAAATGCGATCCACCGGTCTGCATCTCATCCCGACCCCGCTCTGGTGGCCCTTCGGCGGAAGCTTGACCTGATTGAGGGTCGAGTGGACGCCAGGACGGAATTCCAAAAGGACTGCGGTGAACAAGCCCCTCTCCATGACCATCGAAATGGTGGAGGTCCAGGACAAGATTCTGCCTCCTAAACGACACATTATGAGGGGAAGATCGGCCCGAGGTACACCTCGGCAAGTACCTCACCTATATGGTAGGCGAGGGCAATTGATGTAACCAAGTGTCGTTTGTTCCCTCGACAACTGGCGAGCTCGCCCACAAGTGGTACACCTCTCTCCTCTCTCACGATCGACAATTTCTCCGGCCTCGGCGAACAGTTCGTCTCCTACTTTGCCTCAAAGATTGCTTGCCACAGAAGGCGACGGAGGCTCATGGGCATCGAGACGAGGCGAGAGAAAGAGATGGACGAGGAGTACCTTGACCGCCTCAACGAAGTTTTCCTCACGGGGTAACCCATCGGGGATGAGCTACGGCTTCATGCCGCCATGAGTGGCCTCGTGGCGGACTCCCACATGTTACGCCACATGACCAAAGCAGTATCCCACCTCTTACGCCGAGTTCGGACGGTGAGCCTGAGACTGATCACACGACGGAAACTCCTCGCCAGCCTTGGCGAGGTAAAGGCCACACCGATCGCCGCTGGGAACCGTTGCCCCATCACCGAAGAAGTCCCACCAGCCCGAGAAGGGTAACCACCCAGGCCACAGGCACCTTCAAGAGCTTCGAAGGCGTGGAGGTCATCGAGAAGCTGAAACACTCCCCGCTCATGTTTTCAACTCAATGAAGGGAAAGGGTTCTTCACCCCACCAAAAGCTCTTAAGCACAACCCCGCATTAGATCCTCCAATAAGTTCGGTGCCTTCCATGACGGCCCACAGGCTGCAACACAAGCGAGTGTAGGGACCTTTTTCGCCAGCTCACGGAAGCTGTTCGAGGAAGAAAATTTGAGCGAGTACGTCGAAGCACATGCCCTATCCGCGGCATGACGGCGAAGAGCGAGGCCCCGCTCGCGAGGAACGGGGCGGCAGCGTGCACGCCCGAGCGGCGGCGGTGGTCGCGGCGGAGGACGAAGCGGGTACAACGGCAACGAGGTCCCCCACCTAACGCCGGAGGGTAGGTCTAGATGATCCAGGCTAGAGGAAGCGGTTTAGGCGGGTGATCCCCGTCTGCACCCTATCCAACCGTAGCGGAAGGTGGAGCTTGGCGCCATCGACAACGTCCACATCATCGCCCCCTTCCCGAGCCGACAATCTCCAAGTCGGCCACGATCAACTTCTCAAGCGTTGATCGCGAGGGCCTTATGTTCCCAAAAATGAGGCCTTGGTTATCTCTGCCAAAATCTTGGGGATGATGTGGAATGGATCTTGATCGACAATGGGTACTACTACAACATCATCTTCAAGACCGCCCTCGATCAAATGGGAAACTTTGGGTGAGGTTCATCAAACCCTATGACCCTATGATTTTTAGTGAAGGGATTCGATGACACAAGCTGTGAACCCTTACGGGAAGATCAAGCTATTAGTGGAGCTCGTCGACTCCCGAGAATGAAAGAGTTAGAATCACTAGGCCTCTAGAATTTATAATTATCGACCATTGCCAAACATCTATAATGGCTTCTTTGGTCGCCCATTTCTAGAAACTTTTGATGTAGTTGCCTCTTCTTACTTTTCTTGTATCAAGTTCCCCACTTTCGAGGGTGAAGTTGACATCTGTAAAAGGTAATAAAATGGCAAAGAAGTGTTTTAACTACTCTAGTCTTGATTTCTTTTCCGCACCATTTTTAGATTTACAATGTAATACAATAGTTGATGAAAGTTCGGAGAGATCACTTGATCAATCAAGGCGAGCTCGAGGTAGATCCTCTCACGATCGCCGAATCTTCCTCCGATTGGTCCGCCATGGATCTGCGAGGATTTGGAACCAAGACTAGGTTTCGCACCTGCAACCATAGACACGGATCCAAGGGGCAATGCTCACGACCCCATGGGCCTCAAGTGGACCGCTTGATCGAAGAACTCGAACACATTCCCGTGTACCCAACTCGCCCCAAGGTCACCATAGGGGCAAATGTCCCCGCAGAAATGAGGGACGATCTAATCGACTTCCTCAAGAAGCAAAAGTTCTCTGGAACAAAGAAAGCCAACTCGCCTTCAAGAAGCTCAAAGAATACTTGAGCGATCCCCAACTCCTTGCCAAATCGGTACCGGGAAACTCTCTTTCTATACCTCGCGGCCTCGAAAGCAGCGATCAGCGCGGTCCTCGTGTGAGCAAAGGACAGCAACACCTACCTATATATTACATAAGTCAAGTGCTACACGATGCCGAGCTCGAGATATTCTCCACCGGAAAAGCTCGCATATGCATTGGTCATGGCCATAAGGAGACTTCGGGCATACTTCTTTGACCATTAGATCCAAGTACTCACAACCATACCTTTGCGCCGGGTGCTTCATCGACCAGACACTAGTGGACGCCTCTTGAAGTGGGCATTAAAGTCCTATTTCTCGTGTAGGCTTCTCGGCTGATGGGGATACCCGGCCCCGATTATCCACAACTACCTTTGCTCGTGCCTTCACCGTACATTAGCTCGACGATGAGGAACTGGTGGCCGCTTGGGTGGCAAGTTGGATGACGCCACCGGCTATAACTCTGAGAGTGCCGGCACAGTCAGCCACATCTGAATTGCCAGGCCGTCCTTGCGTCGCGCAGCGGGCCCTCCGAGCTAGCGGCGAGGACATGCAGCGGTTCTAGCGCCGTAGGGAGGAGAGGAGGTCACTGGCGACCAAGGCCACCTGCTGGAGAGGCAGTGGGCGAGGCGACCGCTGCTCGGGATGAGGCCATCGTCGCCCTTCGCCATGCCCAAACCGCCCACGAGAATGCGCTCGGCCGAGCGCGAGAAGGCGGAGGTGGCTGAGACCTCGTGGCACATGCTGGATCGGGCCCGAGCCCAACCAGGCGGCTGACTCGCCGCCGCCCGGAGGGGCTGCGAGGCCGCGACCCTCCGAGCTGGCGAGAGGTGAGGAGGCCGAGTCTCGGAGGCCGAGCTCACCGACTTCGTATGAATCCCTGAAGGATGCGGATGTGATGGGCGAGCTCGCCTACTACCTCGCCTTCGCGGACGCCATCCGCAACATGAAGAAAGCCAACTGTCCTCCGCCCCCTGGAGAAATCATTGAAGGACTATGTCCTGGATCCTCGAGCACGCTGTCCCGGGGACCATGGATTTCCCCTTCAAGGATTTGGAGACGGTCTATGGGGTGGACTCGAGCTGGTTCCCCCATCGGGCAACGCTCTGCGATCCCCGAGAGGATGAGGACGAAGAGAGGGGGCAAGGCCGGCGAGGCGGACGTGGCGGCCCGGTGGTCGCGGCGGATGGAGCGGCCCTAGCGGAGACCGAGGCGGAGGTGGGGCAATGGGAAGGGTAACCCAAGCAATGCGATAGTAGCGCGGCCCAGTAGGGCCTTAATAGATAATGCAGATCTACTTCATCATTTTGCAATGATTCATGTTGTCTACCCTTGAAGGGTTACGATAGATGATGCGAGATCTGCTAATAGATGATGTAGATCTGCTTTTGCATTTTGTTTAGGGTTTAGGGTTTAGACTTCGTACTCGGTAGGACTTTTTATACTTCGGCCCTTGGCACGCCTTTGACTTATTAATGAAAGTTTCTCTTTTCGCAATTTCTTTATATTTACGCTACTTAATAAGCTCACACCTTGATATGTCCGCATTTCAAATATTTTCCCGCTTTAAGTATGCAAGTATTTTTCGCTCACCGCGGGCTTAGGCCTCATTGGGAGACTTTGTGTTGCTCGCGTGGGCTTTGCCGCATCGTGAGACTTTTGGTGCTCGCGGACAAGGCAATGTTCTCGCGCGAGTCTTTATGCTACTATGGGTATAATCCCTTGTAGACTTTTATGCTCACCGCGGGCAAAGGCCGCCAGGGAGACTTTTTATATTCGCGTGGGCTTTAACCGCATCGTGATACTTTTGGTGCTCGCCGGCGAGGCAATATTCTCGCGAGTCTTTATACTACTATGGGTACCATCCCTTGTAGACTTTTACGCTCACCGCGGGCTTAGGCCTTGTCGGGAGACTTTTAGTGCTCGGCGAGTGTGAATCATCGCGAGTCTTTGACAATTTTCATTGGAAATAAATATTTTATTAAATTGAGAAATTCTATTACATTCTAAGAGTTTAGCCGAGGCTTACATATGAACTATACTATTGATAGTATTTCTTGAGGTGGCGAGCATTCCAAGGGTATTGGTCGGAGTGCCTTCGGGGTGTTCCATTTCGTACGCCTCGTTGGGTAGCCATGCGGATACCTTGAATGGGCCCTTCTAGTTCGGGCCAAATACTCCATTGCTCGGGCCACAGGTCCTTTTTAACACCAGCTCGCCCTTTGCGAATTGTCCGACTTTGACCCTAGAGTCATAGTATTTCTCCGAGCTCGCTTATAAAGCTGCATTTTTGTGAACGAATGCTAAATGACGTTCCTCCGGTGTGTCGAGATCTAAACCTTGGCTGTCTCATTCTTCTCGCCGAGTATCTGCGAGGTTCGATAGGTTAGAATTGACACTTCGGATGGGATGACTGCTTTCGTGCCATAAGTAAGAGCGAAGGGGGTCTTTCGGTGGAGTTCCTCGTTGTCGTTCTATATGCCCAAAGGACGTCGGAGAGCTCCGGTGCCCATTTTCCCTTTCTATCTTCAAGCTTGGCCTTCAAGGTGTGCTTGAGAATTTTATTGATCGCTTGACGACCAATGGTTTGGGGGTGGTAAGGTATTGCGAATAGCCTCTTGACTTTCCAATGCTCGCGAGTCGAGATTTCGAGGCCGTCAATTTCCCATTATACGAGACAATTGCTTGTGGGAGCCCGAATCTACATATGATGTTTTTCCAAATGAACCTAATGATGGTAGCTTGGTCGATTTTGTTGAGGGCTCCGCTTCCGCCCACTTGGTGAAATAGTCAACGGCGACGACCGCGAACTTGCAGCCACTTGGGGCCGTTGGCAAAGGACCAATTAGATCAATCCCCCATGTGGGAGCGGCCACGGGCTGAATATAGACTTCAAATTTTCAGGAGAGAGTTTAATATTTAGTGCCATTACTGGCATTGGTGGCATTTCTGGCAAATGCAATCGCATCTCGTCGAGAGTGGGCCAAAAGTACCCACGACGCATAGTCATGTACACGAGGAATTAGCCACCTACGTGGTTGCCGCACACCCCGTTGTGTATTTCTATGAGGACTAGTTGTCCATCTTCCGGTGTGATGCATTTCAAGAGGGGTAGGGAGAAAGCTGCGCTTGTAGAGGTGACCATCTAGAATTAAGAATCTCGCCGCTCGGAGGCTGCAGCGGCGAGATTCAACCACGTCCTCTGGTAACTCCCGAGTTGAGATACTTTATGATTGGGGTCATCCAATTTTCTTGCTCCTCGTCGATGGTTGCCACGAGGTGTTCGTTGATTGAGGGGTGGGCAAGTCTAGTCATAACTATGTTGGACATATGCGTCACCCTTAGATGTCGCTAGCTTGGATAAGACATCCGCTGCGAGTTGTGTTCCACGAGGGATGCATTCGATGAATACTGCTGCAATTGCTCGCAGAGCTTGACGACGAGCTCATGGTACTTGATCATTTGCTCGCCCCGGCTTCGTATTCGCCCTTCATTTGATTTACGACCCGAAGCAAGTCTATGAAGACGTGGAGGTGACGGACTCAGACAACTTTTGCGAGTTTTAGGCGCAAATGAGGGCCTCGTATTCGGCTTCGTTGTTTGTGGCCAGGAAATCAAAGTGCCTTTGTGTTCGTGAAGCATTGGCCCTTTGGTCCGATAAGGGCGACTCCTGCCCCTGCGCAGGTTGTCGTGGACGATCCATCCACATAGAGCTTCCACGGAGGAATTTTAAGTTTTGTTGAACTTACTTTGGGAAAGTGAGCTTTGCGAAAAAAGTCAACCAGCGCTTGCCCTTTAATCGCCGTGCGAGAGCATACAAAATGTTGTATTGAGTGAGCTCCAGTGCCCACTTCAAGAGGAACCCACTAGTGTCGGTCGATGAAGCACACGGCGCAGAGGCATGGTTGTGAGCATTTGGATCTACGACGGTCGAAGAAGTATGCCCGAAGTTTCCTTGCGGCCATGACTAATGCATATGCGAGCTTCTCCGGTGGAGAATATCTGAGCTCGTTATCGTGTAGCACTTGACTTATGTAATATATAGGTAGGTGCTTTGTTGTCCTTCTGCTCACCACGAGCTGCGGCGATCGCCGTTTACGAGGCCGCGAGGTATAGGAAGAGAGTTTCCCCAGTACCGGTTTGTGAGGAGTTGGGGATCGCTCAAGTATTCTTTGAGCTTCTAAAAGGCGAGTTGGCTTTCTTTGTTCCAGGAGAACTTTTGCTTCTAGATTGCTGCGAAAAAAGCACCTTTCGAGATAAATTGGCTCAAAGCCGCGAGGCATCTGGTCAACCTCGACCTATTTTCGACTTCGGTTCTTCCATGTCGAGGATGGCCTTGATACAGTCTTTGGATTGGCCTCGATACCCCTTTGGCTAACAATATGGCCGAGGAATATCCACGATCTTACTCCGTGCATTTCTTCGGATTGAAGCTTCATTTTATATTTCTCTAAGATGGAGAAGGTCTCTCTTTAAGGTCTCTCAAGTGATTTTCCTTCTTCAGCTTTTAACGACTATGTCGTCAATATACACTTCCATCGTGTTCCCAATCTGATCGGCGAACATCATGTTTACTAACCTTTGATATGTCGCTCCGGTATTTTGAGGCCGAATGGCATCCTAGTCCAGGAATAGATGTTCTTCTCGGTGAGGAAGGAAGTGTGCTTGATGTCATCTACCGCCATGGGGATCTGGTGGTAGCTGCGAATGCATCCATGAATGACATCATCTCATGGCCCGCGGTCTTGTCGGCGAGGTGGTCGATGTGTGGCATTGGGAAGTGATCCTTGGGACATGCCGCGTTGAGGTCGATAAAATTAATGCACAATCTCCATGAGTTGTTAGCTTTTTGACTAACACCGCATTCGCAACCCACCGAGGCTCGTCTTCAGAGCTCGATTAACTTGTTGTCAAGGAGCTTTTTGGCCTCCTCGGTGAGAGCGGCATACTTCTCTGGGCCGAACTTCCTCCTCTTACGGGAGGCGGTCGCGCAGGAGTCAATCTTGAGGTGGTGGCACGCGTGCTTTGGGTTGATTCCCACCATATCTTGGTGCGACCATGCATACACACCCACATTGTTCTTGAGGAAGTCGATTAGATCGTCCCCCATTTCTGCGGGGACCTTTGCCCTTATGGTGACTAGCGAGCGCATTCTCATCGGCATTTTGGGCATGACGGAGGCGACGATGGCCTCATCCCGAGCAAGCAGTCAACTCGCCCACTGCCTCTCCAGAGCGGCCTTGGTCGCCGGGATCTCCCCCTCCTCCCTGCAATGTTGGAACCTCTGCATCTCCTCGTCGCGGGCTCGGAGGGCCCATTACGACGCGAGGACGGCCTCGGCAATTCGGGATGTGGCTGACTAGGCCGGCACTCTCGGAGTTATAGTCGGTGGCGCCATCCAACTCGTCGGTCCAAGCAGCCACCGAGGTTCCTCATCGCCCGAGCTAATGTACGGCGGGAGGCCGGATATAGGTCCCCAACACGAGCAAAGGTAGTTATGGATTATCGGGGGCCGGTAGCCCCATTAGTGAGAAGCCTACACGAGAAACAGGACTTTAGAAAAATGGAAATGGAGAATGCACCGATGTGTACAAGTGTCACAAACTTAAACTTATCGGCCCTCCACGGTTGAATCATGTCCGAGGAAGGTTGGATCCAATGGGTCCTTCGGGGTATCCCTGCCGGAGCGAATCGCGCCCAAAGAATAAGGCCCGGCCGGGGGGTGACATCATGCCTCGCCTTCTTGCAGGCTTCGCAACAGAGACCACCGGACCTCATTGTCATCCGTGTCCTGCGGCGTGCTCGGCCCTCCCTATCTAAGGACGACCCAAGAGCCCGCGAAGACTCCCGAGAAGTAGACCGAGCAGCGGCCACGGGGCGATCTGCGCTCGCGGTGGTGCCTCGAGCTCCCGCGACCAACCGATGGGCGCGAAGTCTGGTCACCGGGTGGTCGCGCATCCTTCTTGGCCGCAGTGCAGCCTTGCCACCTCCCACCCGTTGAGACAACTTCGGTTTGCCCATGATCTCGCGGGGCAAGTGCCGAAAACCGAGATCGAAGGGGCTGCGAGAAAGAAACCTTGTTAATTTTCAAAATTACGTATAGGTAAGGCAGATACGAAAGGGTGCGAGGAGCTACAGGTTGATATCGACTCGCGAGGAAAGCGAAAGCGTGCAGCCCTTACTCGCTCGATGGTAAGGATCTTCTTCCAATGGCGCTCGCTTTCCGGGAGTTTCTTTATCCTCTTCAAGCAAAGCTGGAAGTCCCAATTCAGTGGTCCGCTCATGAGAGAGTCAAGCCTGCGAAGAAGAAAATAAAATTAGATTAGTGTCTTTCAAAGTAGAAGGCGAAAATGTCTTACTTTTGCATTTATGGTCAAAGGCATTGGGAATTGCTAGATTAGTGCCGAGGGCAGTCCAGCTTGTCGCCCAAGCCCCGCTGACCTAAAATCATCGATGTTGCCAGTCGTACACCTTATTAGGGATACCAACGATCGAGCCCCATGTAAGGTCACAGGGAAGTTGACCTCGCTAGCACTCGGCATCCTGCAGCCGTTGCTTGCCGAAGAGGACCGGGAGGGCCATCAAACGCCTCCATCCGTTGGGTTACAGCTGAATCGGGGCTACCCCGGGCATTGAAATAATACGAGATGCGGGGTGGGAGCGGGAAGTGAACACCGGCCTGCATCATCGCAATGTTGGTTGCGATCATCCCGGTGGAAGTTGATCCTATAGCGCCCCGGTGATGCTACTCGAAGAAAGTACATTTAGGGCAAGAAAGATCAAAAGATTTTAATATAAAGGGGCTCAAATGGAAGATGTCATCATAAAAATACGAGAATTTTTTTAAATAAATTAAATTATTTAAGTGCCTAACCGTGCATGTGCCTAACCCGTGTCTTACCCACATTTCTAAGTCAAACACTTACTTAATTAGACATTTGCAAAAATAGATCATCAACGTGTGAGAAAACTCATAATTAGCTCAACATAACAAAATATAATATAGTAGGCATATGCTAGTCATGCATGCATATCATTTTAAAATACTAACAACTTCCTAGTAGTTTGAAGGAACTCGACCACTTGACCTAGTAATTCATACATGATTTAGAAAACTTAAACTATAACATATGTACTATAGTACTAACTTCGATTCTTACGTAAACTTTAATTTGTAGTAAATTTATTTAGAGTAGTCTACACGGTGATCACACGTCCGCCTCGTCGTCAACAGACTGAAAAATTTAAAGTAATATCATGAGTCTTCCCCGGAGGAGAAGCAACCGAGTACACGCCAGACACATAGACTCGACTCAATTCACACGTATATAGTCCGTAGACCTGTCTTGTTTCACACAGAGCATAGTCCGTCGACTAGCCTTATCACACAGAGCATAGTCCGTCGACTAGCTATAATTCACACAGAGCATAATCCGAAGATCTCGCCTACTCGTACACACACAGTTACTCTAAATAATGCAAAAGTATTAAAAAGGTTGCCCACTTTCTTGGTATTTGAACGTTTCAAGACAGCTTCACGGAATCCACTGTCTCAAGTGCACTCGATACATTTAGTCGTCTTTTAGTCTTATAAGCATTAAGTTATAACTTTGCACTTAACGTGCTTTTACTAACTTTAATTAGTATCTAATACATATAAATATATGTATCTATAACATATACCTACTTGTAAACTTAAACATACTTCAAAGAAAAAAATTTTATTTACTAAGACTAGTTAAGTACACATAAAAATAAATTATAAAATTTCTTCATATATGTAAAAGAAATTGTAAAATCTTATAATATGCTCACAACAAAACCAATTTATTCATTAAGGTTCACCTCTACTTTCAATTACTTAGGTGACTAAAGAAAATAATTTACAAACTCACATTTTATGTAAAACTCCTTAAAAGACAGCTCGTAGAAGATAATTTATAATCAAATATAAACACGTTATAAAATTATTAAATTTATATAGTAGATTCAAAACACATATAGCTACATACCATAAGAATCTCACATGAAAATAATCTCAAATTTGTTACTTATGAATTTTTCAAGTTAGATAAAAATAATTTCCTAAATGAGGTTATGCTCCATCTTTTTATAAAATTTTGTAACACATGAATATAAATTAAATAAAATCAAGTAAAAATATATAATATCCTAAGTATCAGTAGTATCACTAGTAAAAATATCACATTTTAAATCTTCACATTTCCTACTTGATCATGCATCGTTCTAGAGCTCTAAAACTGTCCGTTTTTACTAGAAAGACACTGTTTGCTATAAAATTCATTAAAAATTGAATATAACTCCAAATGTATCAAGGTAAAATTATTATGAAAGCTATGACATATTAGAATAACATAGTCGAAAATCATTTTCAAATATTAATTTTTCCGCTCACAGTAAATTTTGCAATAATCGCCAAAAACAGGGGCATTTTTCTTCTATACAACACTTTGGTAGAAAAATCATATTAAATCGAAAATAGCTTCAAAATCTGAAATTTTTACCACATATTCTAGACTTTCAGAACTTCAGATTGGTAAAAGGGGTTTGAGCAAATTTGATCAGAAAAGGTCAGAACACTTTTTGAAAGTAACATACAATTACATAATAAATTTCAACAACAAAATCTATACATACAAAGCATAGTTGGGGCACCCAACTTGATTTAATCACCAAAGAATCACCAAATAAGTCCTTACACCATAGAAATAGAGACATGCAGTAGGAAAAATAACTTAAAAGTCACATGCAATGACATATAACACATGCAGTCCATGAATCAACACAAATGAGTCATATAGTTAGTAAATCCAATGAGATAAGTCAAGATTTCTAACAAAAATATAAAATCACAAACCCTAAATTATTTTAGGTTTCAAAAGCAACATTTTGGAACACCATTTTACCAGAAATTTCAGAGAAATAAAAAGGAAGGAGAAAATAAATCCAACGTAAAAGGTAAATATCGTTTTCCCCCTTTTTCTTTAAAGAAAACTTATTTGGGACAAAGACATGAAATAAAACATTCTTATGTTCTTACCTCTAAAAGACTTGCACTTCACTGGAGATGAGGTAATAGCAGGTTATTGAAAAATTTTAGTGAGAGTGGAGAAAGAGAGAAGGCAGAGAAAAGAGAGAAGACGCTGTGAAGAAGAAATGAGAAATGAAACGTCACTCTGCGTATTCTTTATGCGAGACTAAAAATATATATATCTTTTTTTAAAAAAATTCTTGAAAAGAAAAGACTAATTCAAAATAAATTTTGAATCTATCTTAAATTTTAAATTTTAAATTTTAAATTTTTTTCTTTTTGTCTTCTCTGTTTTTTTCAAGTTATAAATATATATAAGTATCTTATTTTAATTAATTTTTCACTATACTTCATTTTAATTTAACTTATCTATTTTTCTTGTTTACTTGTGTCGAGTGAGTTGGGATCATGCTCGTTTTCCTTAGTAGGCTATCCTGCAAAACTCTTTAAAACTTCATTGAAAATATTAGTTCTTAAAGTGCATAAATTATAAATTTTCTTTTAAAAACTAGGGGATAAATCCAAAAATTTAATGCTTAGTAAAATAATTAAATTGGAAAATATGAAATGCAAGTTTTCTAAAAATGGGGTGTTACAACTCTTCCCACCTTTAAAAAAATTTCGCCCCCAAAATTTGCACCTATTTTCCGAATAGCTCAGTGGAATTTGCTTAGTATTTCTCCTCGCGCTCCCATGTCACCTCCGTTTCTCCATGTCTATTCCACCGCACTAGGACTAATGGTATGTCTCTATTCCTCAAGGTCTTTGCTTTTCTTCCAAGGATTTTTAGGGGCCGCTCTTCGTAGGTCGATCCTTGTTAACTTCTAAATCTTCAAGTTTGATGTGGTGACTAGGGTCGGGGACGTATCTCTCAAGCATCGATATGTGAAAGACATCGTGAATTGCAGCTTCTAAGATTTCAAACGGTCCCACAAACTCCGGGTCTTAACTTTCCCTTTTCCCAAATCGGATTATTCCTTTAATAGGTGAAACCTTTAGAAATACTTTCTCACCCTTTTCAAATTCCGTGTCATTTCTTCGTAAGTCCGCATAAGACTTTAGTCGATCCTGTGCGATCTTGATTCTTTCTCGGATTTTACCGATTGCTTCCACATGATTTTTCTACTAGTTCTCAGTACCCAATATTTTTCTCACTCCGACCTCATCCCGGTGAATTGGTGTCCCGCATCTCCGTCCATAAAGCGCTTCGTATGGTGCCATCCCGATGGTAGATCGATAGCTATTATTATACGCAAAATCTGCTAAGGACAAGTAATCTTCCAAGCTTCCTCCAAAGTCTATGCCCTTAATAAATCCTCTAAAATTCGATTCGTTCTTTCAGATTGTCCATCACTTTGCGGATGGAAAGCAGTACTAAAATTCAATTTTGTGCCCATAGCTAATCGCAAACTCCTCCAAAATTTTGAAGTGAACCGCGGATCACGGGCAGAGACAATCATGCAACCGTACTACCTCATCGATGTACAATTTGGCCAATCGATCCATTGGATAGTTCATTTTGACAGGTATGAATCGCGCTACTTTCGTTAGTCTATCGACTACGACCCACACAAACTTCATGTTGTTTTGGACTTCTCGGTAATCTCGTCATAAAATCTATTGTCACATGTTCTCATTTCCACTCTGGAACTCCAACGGTTTTAATAATCCGGTTGGCCGGTGATGTTCGGACTTGGTCATTTGGCAAGTGAGGCACTTCCTAACGACCGCGCAATGGATCATTTCATGCCCCTTCACCGTAAACTACTCTTGAGATCTTTGTACATCTTTGTTTCACCAGGATGTGCAAGATACGGTGTGTTATGAGCTTCTCTCATTATATCATCCCTCGCCTCCTCCCCTTGGGCACACAAATTCTATCTTTGAACATTAATGCCCCATCTAGGGCTGTGGAAAAGTTCTTAGTTAGATTCTCTTTCACCTTATTGCTCATTAAGCGGAGGAATCGATCGTCTTTCCGAGCTTCAATTATTCGTTCTCTCAAAGTTGGTGAACTATCATTGTAGCTAATATTGAGGTTGACTTTCCCGTGGTGACGATTGTCGAACTCATCTTATCAAATTCCTCAATCAAACATTCTTGTTGAGTGAGCAAAGAAAGCTAATTGACCTTCTTTTTCCTACTAAGTGCATCTGTCACCACATTCGCTTTACCCGGGTGGTAAAGGATAGTGCAATCATAATCTTTTACCAATTCCAACCATCTTCTTTGACGCATATGTATTCAGCTCTTTTTGTGTGAAAAATACTTCGACTTTTATGGTCCTGTGTAAATTTCACACTTCCCGCCATACAAATAATGTTTCCATATCTTCAAGGCATGTATGACAGCGGCTAACTCCAAATCGTGCTTCGGATAATTCTCGCTCGTGCACCTTCAAAGGACGTGATGCATAAGCTACAACCTTCCCATGTTGCATCAAAACACATCTCAATCCCGTCTTAGAGGTATCTGTGTAGATCACAAATCCTTCCGATCCTTCCGCACTGCGTCAGATCAGTGTCGTTAGCTTTTTCTTCAATTCCTGAAAACTAGCTTCGCACTCTACTGTCTACTCAAATTTCTCACTCTTCTTTGTAAGGTACGTGAGAGGTTTTGCAATACGAGAAAAGTTTTGAATGAATCTTCGATAGTACCTGCAAAACCAAGGAAACTACAAATTTCATTCACATTGGTTGGTACTTTCCAATTTAGTACAGCCACGACCTTAGTAGGATCGACTTCTATCCCCCGTGCCGTAATCACATGCCCCGTAAAGGCTACTCTATTGAGCCAAAATTCACACTTTCTGAACTTAGCGTACAACTTCTCTCATCGCAATACTTCTAAAATCGCTCTCAAGTGTGCCTCATGTTGTCCCACATCTTTCGAGTAAACAAAAATGTCATTAATGAATACGATGACAAATTTGTCCAGGTACTCATGGAACACACGGTTCATCAAATCCATGAATACTGCGGGTGCATTTGTGACACCGAATGGCATTACAAGAAACTCATAATGACCATATCGGGTCCTAAATGCGGTTTTAGGGATATCACTTTTCCCGACTTTGAGTTGGTGATACCTGCACTCGAGGTCGATCTTGGAAAATACACCCGTATTCTTCAGTTGATCAAAAAGATCTTCAATCCTTGGCAACGGTATTTATTTTTTATTGTCAACCGATTAAGTTCTCGGTAATCAATGCACATTCTCATTGACCCATCTTTCTTCTTCACAAATAAAGCCGGCGCTCCCAAGGCGAGGCACTGGGTCGGATAAACTTCTTATTCAACAACTCCTCTAATTGTTCCTTTAACTCTTGTAGTTCTTTTGGTGCCATTCGGTATGGGACCTTTGACACCGGTGCAGCTCCGGGAATAAGGTCGATAATGAATTCTATGGATCGATCCGTGGAATTAGGAAAGATCCAATGGAAAGATATCGGGGTAGTCCTTCACTATCGATACATTAGCAGTGTCAATTTTGCTTTCTCCACCTTTACAATATTCACCAAGTACGTCGACACTTTCCTTTCTTCAATAGCTTAACCGCCTTCATAGCGGACATGATAGGTACACACCCTCGTTTATTAGTTCCATAGAAAGTGAGATGTTGACCATCTGGTGTTTCTAAGTCTACTTCCCGTTCCACGCAACGAATTACAGCTTTGTGCTTATTCAGCCTAGTCCATTCCCAAAATGATGTCAAAACCCTTCATCCCTATCACATGCAAATCGGCCGGTAGGTCTTTCCCATCGATATTTAACCTAACACCCTAGGCTAAGATCTTAATTCTAATATTTTCTCTATAAGACACTCTAACTTCCAAGTTGACATTCTTAACGCAATCTAACCTAAGTTTATTCTTTAAGGTATCGAATACGAAAGAGTGCGAGGCTCCGGTATCAAATAAGACATATGCAGGCATATTTGAGACAAATATTGTACTGCCACTTCGGTTTCATTTGCCCCTTCACCTTCCTCAAATTGCTCTTCCTCCGGGTACTCTTCTTCCTCGGTGTATTCAACATTTGGCATCGCATTCAACTTGGCCTTACCCTTTGGTTTGCTGATTGGAGTAGTTTTTTCGGGTAAGCGTTATTAAGACCAATCAATAAATATCGAACCCATGGAAAAAGTATGCACATAAGGCCCTAGAAATACGAGTTCTTAGTGACTATTGATGCAACAAGGGATGGCACTAACACCTGCCAAATACTTACAAAATACAAACTAAACTCAAGCAAACAAATGATCGAACACTTAAGATGCGAGAACAAAAACAACAATAAATGGTGGGATAGAGGTGCTAGGATTAACATCCATCAATGAATCATCAATCAACAAGCTATAATTGAATCAAATTGCAAATAAAAAAATAGAAAGCATAAAACCATCATGAAATTAATCACTCCATTAAAATCACAATGCCTAATGTGAGTATTCATAGTCTTTCCCATTTCTCAATGTAGAAATCCCGCTTCATACAATCATGCAAAATTGAAACCCGATTAACACCTAATCACGTTAGCTCAACTCTCGCCTATTGCTAGGGTGATCAACCATTAATCTAAAGAGGCAATTTTACATAAAGCACAATTAAGAATCACAATTAGGAGACAAACTAATGTGAGTATCCTTAGTGCAACTAATCTCTCGATTCCGAAGCACCCAATCCACACATTCATACACAATTATAACTCGATTAATCCGGATCACGTTAGCGCAGCTCTCGCCTATAGCTAGGGTGATCAAACACTAATCTAAAGAGATAATTATGCATGAAGCACAATTGAGAATCACCATTAGTAATCAATCTACTCATTTGATCTCCAATCATCAACAATCATAGCATAGTCAACCAAATCATCATCAATTTCAATTAACCCAAGCACAAGAGAGTTAGCCAATGGTACCACAAACAATACCCATGGGAAGAAGATAGAAGTGCACAAACACAAAGGAAAACACAACAATTACAAAATTAAAGAGAGAAGAGAGGAAAAACATCACCAAATGATCTTCAATCAACAAAAATAGGAATGCTTGAGTGCTCAATACAAATCTCCAAATGAAATCCAAGCTTGAATTGAAGGAATTAACAAGGATCTAAAGCTAATCTAATGTTAATCTACCAACAATCAATTGAAATCTAATCCTATTTCTTCCAATCTACTCTACCTAAGGAAGAAATGGCTTGGGGCTGAGAAATCGCCCCAAAACCGCTACTAACTGCTATTATCAATTGTCTATGTGGATTGCTCTACTTCAGCTCTTTAAATACCGAAATTCTGAAAATTCTCTCCCTCGAGTCGAGGGTCAGGCCTCGACTCGAGGCCCTTGCAATTCTCCACTCCCTCGACTCGAGGGTCAGCCCTCGAGTCGAGGCTCCCGCCTTTCTTCGAATTTTGGTCTTTTCGGACGACCCTCGACTCAAGGCTCTTGCTCCTCAATCGAGCTCGAGTCCAGGGCACTTTTCTCGAGCGGGGCTTCGGCCCCGACCCCGTTTTCGTCCGATATGTCCGTCTCTTCATTCTATGCCTAACGGTACTCTCGGATTGGCAAAATTCCACCGAATTACCTGCAAAATGGACGAAAAACATCAAAATCTCACAAATAATACTTTTTAAGCAAAAGAGTGATACTTTACACATTTAGGCACAAAAATCAACACTCTAGCTCACTTTTTGCACTAAAATAGGCCCTAAAAACATGCATCAATTCACTCCAATCATTTGCTCCTCGAGGATTTGATACCTTTGCCAATCTTGGTCCAAAGATTCCTCTCATTCCCAGTGGTTACTCATTGCCTTAGGGCACGTGTTGGCAGGTGACACAGTTCCGGCATAAACGGCGGGTGCGCGTCCCTAGGAGGCACTCTCCGCGGTGATTTTTATTGCAAGTTGGGCATGGTGGAATCGTCCTTTGGGGTATGACCCCGGAAGGCCGGACATTCCCGATGACAGTATTTCCTCCGAAAATAGGTTGCGGTGACCTTTTCTCTTAAATTGATTCGTCACAGGTCGTTGTTTATTCTCTAAGCCCAAACTCATTGACACTATCCTTGCCCTTTCGAAGACATCCCTAAAGTGTGGTAGTCTCAACCCCGATACTATTCCTCCCACTTCTAGACGTAGCCCCCTTTCAAACCTTCGTGCCTTATGATCGTCTGTGTCCACCAAATGTGGGGCATATCGGGAGAGTGAATTGAACTTGCGCTCATATTCTGTGACAGTATTGGTCCCTTATCGGAGATTCATAAATTCTATCTCCTTTTGGTCTCTCGGTGCTTGTGGGAAGTAGCGATTGAGGACAATCTCTTTGAATTCCTCCCATCCAAGGGCACATCTTGCCTCTGTTGTCATGGTCCTTTCGTGAGATTTCCACCACTGTCCGCGTCCTCGAGACGGTTGGAACCTTGCACATGAAACTTTCTGCACATCGCCGATTCCATATGTTCGAAGATCCTTTCGAGGTCGCAATCCACTCTTCGATTGCCGCTGGTCCTTCCCTTCCATTAAATCTGGGTGGTTGGAATCGTCTGAATTGTTCTACCACCGGTTTTGTCCTCAAATTTTGTTCTTGGTTGTTCGTGAGCTGGTGCAGGTGTTGTTGGTGCATGAAATCTCGCATCTGCGCGAAAAAGTCTCTTGTGAAATTAGCACCTGCATTACGCCCGACAGTTGTTCCTCTTGGTCTACGTCTCATGTCGGTGAGGCCATAGTACTTGCTCTACAAGGGTAAAAGTAAAGTCTCTTATTCATTAAGGTCAATTATATGTAGGCAAGGATAAGTAAACAATCAAATAAAGTACTTTCCAACGGAAACGTTGAAAGCACACTCGAGAAAGTATACACTAGATTCACCAAAATAACCTTTCATTTCATATAATGACATCCACATAACCGATGTAAGTTCGCAGGCGTTTACACAAGTAGAACCAAAAGCATGTTAGGGTAGTGGTCGGTGCACATGACTACCGCTATACAACAAAAAGAGGGTAGCATACAGTCCCTACGGTCAAACCGGGAGGTCTAATACGCCTTTCAACCGGTATACAAAAGATACAAACACAAAAGACAACCCTACGACTCCACTAATAGCCCATGATCTCAAACTTCATCTCCACCCTCATCAAAACGCTCAAAACGAAGGCGCTTTGCAGCACGCCCAATGTCATCACGAGGTAGCTAACTCGGCCTCGCCTTATCAAGTCCTGCCCCAACTCCTATAAATGTGAGATCCGATCATCACGAGGGTGGGAGTTTGTGGTGTACTGCAGTAGTGCAGCCACAACAGAGTTCCCACCGCCCACCTCGGAATCATCCTCACTCTGGAGGTATGCGCAAATGGCACCGGCTCTCTGAAGAGCCTCCGAGCTCTAGAAGTGTACGTCTCATGAGGCCCCGCTCCTCCCGTAAGCGATTCTCTAGCCTCCGGATACGAATCTCGACTCGGCCGCGCGCGAGGAATAGCGCTTACCCTCTGCCTTCATCGCCATCATCTCTCCTACCTTAGTGTCGCGTCTCTCTGCTTCATCCTGCAACTCCAACTCATAGGTCTTGAGGTCGACCTCCGTGGTCCCTCTACAATGTCATAGATAGTACGTATCGGAGGGTCCTACGTGCTACCCCCCGGTAGTAGGTATAGATCCGGTCCCTTAGGTGTAGAGCCGCATCATAATCGCCTCGATCATGCCAAAGGTCTCGTGCCTTCCACCGGGCCTTTCTTATGCAAGCTATAAATGCATCCATGGTCTCCTAACCTTTCTCGATAACAGTCTCGGTACTCCCTCTCGTAACGCTCTCTACGTGCCTCATCACGATCCATCCTAAGCAATCATTTCTAGGCCAGTTTGGTTGCACAATCTTAGGGGTTTCATTTAAAATAATGCATGTAGTATCAATTTTTTTTTCCAAATTCAAAATAGTAACAAAATATTTGCAAATGATGAAAATGTAATAAAATTGAGCAAATTTATCAAAAAATAATAAATAAATAAATAAACATTTACAACCACCTTTCCATTTCCATACCTCTTCAAAGACATTTCGTGGGAATTTTCATCATCATAAAACGTTCTTTTAGAGACATAAATCTTAAACACAAATGTATTTCAATAAATCTTTCCATAAAGTCTTTCAAGATCTCAATGGTTACCTCAAGGCAATTTGGACGTGTCTTGTTGTGGACTCCCTTTTATCAACCTTTTTTTCAACATATGAAAACGTCTATGTATAATTTTCATGCATGTCGATGTATTTTGAAAACGTTTGACCTAGAGTCCATGGAGGAAAAACCCAACCTTGGCTTTGATACCACGCCGTAGCGCCCGGTGACGCTACCCTGAAGAAAGTACATTTAGGGCAAGAAAGATCAAAAGGTTTTAATATAAAGGGGCTCAAATGGAAGATGTCATCATAAAAACACGAGAATTTTTTTAAATAAATCAAATTATTTAAGTGCCTAACAAGATTTGTGCCTAACCCATGTCTTACCCACATTTCTAAGTCAAACACTTACTTAATTAGACATTTGCAAAAATAGATCATCAACGTGTGAGAAAACTCATAAGTAGCTCAACATAACAAAATATAATATAGTAGGCATATACTAGTCATGTATGCATATCATTTTAAAATACTAACAACTTCCTAGTAGTTTGAAGGAACTCGACCACTTGACCTAGTAATTCATACATAATTTAGAAAACTTAAACTATAACATAGGTCCTATAATACTAACTTCAGTTCTTACAGTAAATTTAATTTGTAGTAAATTTATTTAGAGTAGTCTACACAGCCGATCACACGTCCGCCTCATCGTCAACAGACTGAAAAATTTAAAGTAATATCATGAGTCTTCCCGGAGGTAAAAAGTACTAATTTGATAAAGTAGATAATTAGAGGACCATTTCCATAAAGGTGAAAAGTTAGAGGACGAAAATAATCTAAATCCCTAAAAGGATCATAAACCCGAGTCGGATGGTTAACTTTAATAAGCTAACTCAAAATGTAAACATGGGCTACACCTCTCTTACGAAGGGTTATCCAAAGTCAACATTCAAAGTAAACGCACCCTTAAATTTTAAACTTGGTTGCAAAGAATTAAGAGTTTTGTATTTTAATTTTTGAAAATTTGCATAAAAGCCCCCCAAAAGTGAAAAATTTTAAAACGCACCCTTCCTGTTGTGGTGTGCATAATTCTTAAGACTATTAAAAAATCGAGCCGAATCAAACTAAAATTTTAATTCGGTTTGATTATTTTAGTATTTAGTTCATTATTCGATTTTAAATTTGAAAAATTTAGTATTCGATTGCGGTTTCAATTTCATGGGCAATTTTCGGTTATACCTAAAATCGAACCGAAATTTTATTATATATACATATATATATATATATATATATATATATATATATATATATCAACTACAATTAAATATTTAAACTAAATAAAAAAATACTTAAAAGTTTAACACCCTAGTTCATTGAATTTAAAAGAGAGCATGAAATGAAATTTACTGTTTTTTTCAATTCTTTTTGATCGTATAACTATGTTTACTTTTATGAATTTGGATTAGAATTTGTATTTCGTATTTTATGTTGATGTTTTGGTATTTTGGATTTTATGTTGAACTTGGAAACTTGAAATATAGATGATTCACGCTTGGAACATAATATATACTTGTATTTATTTATTTTGATTGAGAATTTATTTTAAAATGTGACCCAAAATTTAAACTAAACATGATTTTGTATTATACCGAAATCAAATCAAAATTTTTAGTTTCGGATTTCATCAATATTTACACATTTCGGTTCGATTTTGGTATCTCATAGTACTAATTGGTATTTGTTTAGTTTTGACTATTAGATTTTAGTTCGGTAACCGAATATTAAATGTTCATCCCTACTTTCCACACCTTGGTTGCACCCTTCCCTCATTAAATTCTCGATTTTTCGTATCCGATTCACGTATACTAATCTTTTTTATTTCTTTTCTTCGAATTCGCTTAGTTGGCGAATCCCATGCGAATCAAACATGAATCGTACTCCGCACCCTACAAGTATCCAATACTACATTTTGATATTTTTAAAAGAATTTGTACATTATAGTTTCTAAGGGATGATTTACTAAATCTAATATGTAGATATCAAAAAGAAAATCTTACCAAATTCTCGCACAAGTTCTCGTTATATTGATGTTTACTCTACTGGATACTAGTCTTCATTTCAAGTTCCAAAAGTAAATAGTTTCTACTAATGATCTCTTATGTTATGATCATTAACAAGAGTATAGAAAAATTGCTTAAATATGTCGGACTTTTTTGAAGGGACCATTTACCATGAGTATTAATATGTTGTCATGAAACTAGTACCATTAGAATCATTTGATACCATAATTATTTTATATTGTGATATCAGTTTATAAGTGTAATGTTATCACTAAACGATTGTTATGGTATCGGTGAATGAATGTAATGATATTAATTTCATACTATGAAAGCGCTTCACTCTAGATTTTGTCTTTTACTATCACTATACATTTATTTATAACAAAGTGCATATGAATAACGGTGATAGTGCATGTGTATGACAAGAATAATGAATGTGCATGATAGTGATAGTAAAAATAGAATTTATCAGTATACACCTATTTCATACAAGTATTACTCTTAAAAAAATCATTCGGAAAATCATGGAACGTCAATGTGTATCATTATTTATGGAAAGAAAATGAAGTATTAATGATATTTTTATTTGACAAAGTCTACTATGAACAAAGTTTCATGGTAAAATTTGATTCAGCTTACTAAAGAGTATTACTTATATTATTAAAGGGTATCAGTGATAACTAAAGAATATGCATTATATTATTAAAGGGTGTCACCATAATAATCAAGGGTGTTACTTATATTATTGAAATGTATCAATCGTGATAAATGAAGGTTATAAGTCGTATGACCTATATTACAACATCATACAACATTACAAAGAGTATTAGTCATGATAATCGAATGGTAAATCAATCTATTTTTTCAATATAAATTCTCGCTTTCACCGTGAAATTTGGTTCACATTAGATATACTCTTTTATTTTATTTTTTTGACAGGATGAAATATAGATGATTGTTAAAAAAAACATTTCCAATTAAAAGTTTGTGGGAAGGAGACATTTCTTTTTCCGTAAAATAAAAAAATAAAATTGGAAATTAATAAACGCTCGAGATCCAGGTTGTTAGCCTCATCATCCTTGGTAAACATGGGATGGAACAATTTGATGGGTAGCACTCTTGTTGATGATTTCTGCAATTTCAAAGATTTCCAACATTAATTTGCTTACAAATATGATAAACTTTCTAATTTTGTTTTGTGTTTTCTTTTGTGAAAAAAGTCATTTTTTTCACTTCATAAAATAGTACTCCGCTTATTTTATAATAACTTACACATTTTTCTTATTCGAATGTACCAAAATAACTTACACATCCAAAAATAGAAAACTTACCATTAAATTCACTCTCACATTATCTACAATTTTATAAAAATATCATTACTTTTGGGTCCACACATATATACAATTTCGGGGCCGCTTGGTTGGGGGTATTAGAATTAGGTAATGAGAATGACTAGTGATTCATTCTCATTGATGAATTTTGAAAAAAAGTTGAGCATGAAAAATTTGAGCGAGAAAAAGTTTAGCGGAGGAAAAATGAATGATTGTTAAATGATTGATTATAAGAGGGAGATTATATAATCAAAATAAATTAGTGATTATTTTATTTTTAAATTAATTCCAAATTATAAATATTACCAAACATCATCAATGAGAATGATTAATGAGACATTCTCATTACCTACCAAGCGGGCCCTTAATTCATTTCTTACTTTATATATAAAAGTTTATGAAATTACACCTCAAAATTTAACTCATTACTCAATTTTCTTACTTTATGTATGTACTAAATAGTGCAAGTTAATTCGAACAGAGGGAGTAATAAAGTTAATTTTCTTTTCTAACTATCTTACAAACGTTTCAAAATTATATCTCATGTCACCGATAGTTATACACAAAAGCTTTTTTTTTTTTTTTTTTGGTCTCATTTTCTTAAATTGACTAAAACGCTCTCATCAAAAAGTTATTTTAACCCTTCTACCTTTTAATAATAATAAACAACTTTAACATTAAAACTTAAGTTAAAATTAAATGAAAAACAACATAAAGACGGAGTGAATAACTTCTAATAATTTGAGGGAGTGTTTACTTGATGAGTTGTCCCGAGATAAACCCAAATAAGATGAAATAGTAAGGGTTTATCCCATATTTACTTTGAAGAACAAAAAAATTAAGTTAACCTTGAGCCTCGTGTTTGGCCCGCGAAAAGCCCGCACTCTGGGTTATTTTCAACCCACCAAAATAGGTGAGTTAACTTTTATCCCAGAATTAAGTATTGAAAATATTTTTTTGTCCATATTTTTCTCTCTCCTTCATCCCATCACCTTCTCTCTCTTCTTCACCCAAAATCGTCGCTTCTTCTCTTTTCTTCATCCAAAATTGGCGCTTCCTTTCTCATCTTCATCCCACATCACTGCCTCTTCTACTCGATAATCATTCTCAATTTTACCGACATTACACATTTCGGGTAATTTTATGATTTTATCTTCTCTCTCTATCTCTCTTTTGTTCTACGGCCTCACCTCTTCTCTCCTATTTCTATGGCTTTGTGGCGGCAAGGTTAAAAACCACAAAAGTTGGAGATGACAATGATACGACGGTGACGACAAACGAACACAAAACAATATTTGAATATAAATTTTTTGAATTTCTGAATTTGAGTTTGGGTTCCTTGTTTTGATTAGAAATTCGATTTTGGGTATTTTGAATTTCTTCATAAATTTGGATTTTTGAATTTGGACATGAATTCTGTCTTTTGTGTTTCAAGTTGAAACATGAATCTGATTTTGGGTTTTCCATTTGGATTTTATTTTGAAATTTAGTACATGAATTTTGATTTTGAGATTTCAATTTGAATTTACGAATTCTAGTGCGGCGCCCCAAGTTCCCTTCCTCTTAAAAATAATGTTACTTTTGGACCGAGGTGCTACTAAATACAACTTTAAACTCATACAATAATAAAATTATTATTTTTATAAGCGGAAGCTATAACCAAATTAAAAATATTATCCCCGAAGCAACTAGAAATCAGTGATACGTACTTAAGAAAGGAAAATTTAACAAACCTCGCTCACATGTGATAATTATACATCAAAAGCAAAAAGAGTAAAATATATTTTGTTACAAACATCTCAACCAAGATATTTGCACTAATTAAACAAAAACACCATTATTTTTCACTCCAAAGGGCAAAACTCATAATATATATAATAAATACACAATCCAACCAAAAGGTACAATGTTGGATCCTCATCGTCCCTCCATATCAAACTCAAGATCTCGTGACAATGAATATGAGGGGTGAGTGTTTCAAATACACCCAGTGGAATAATCTCAATGATTGCACCGATAAAATGTATATGCAAATAACACATAACATGAAAACATAACTCATATGCACATAGTACGGGCCATTACCCGGCTTGAACATAATTTCACAATTGTTGCATAATCATGACATATATTACTCACATATCACACCTTAACATAGCAATCATAACATGGAATATTAAACTCAATTAAGAGTGGAAATTATCCCACCCGATTAGATATGAGCACTTGTTTTGGAGCAGAATCGCTTTTATGTGTCAATGCCTTCTTCTCGGCCCTACAAATGATATCGTACGCTCAGAACATTGTACTAATAGATATAATAATTAATTTATAATAACTATAATAAGAGCTTCCTAGGATTTTAGGACCACCGGATTTGGTTTAGAGGTAGGAGGGTAAACCAATCTTTTCCTAAGGCTTTTAAACTTCGATTAATGTGTTTGACAGCCAAAAGATAAATTAACTAGTTTATTGATAATATAATCCTATTTAGAGCGCGTAGAAATTTGTTGGGATAAAAACAGACTTAAAACGAAGAATTTGGATTAAAAATGAGAGTTTACGGCTCACACTGCTCAGGAGTAAAACGGTAATTTTATAAGGCCGTTCATCCCATGATTTTAGGATTAAAATGCAGGTTTTGAATTTGGAACAATTTGACGTTGGTTTGGATCAAATCGGATGAAAAACGAAGATTCTACAAGCATTTGAAAATGAGGAGCAAAAATGTAATTAAATGAAAAGTCAAACGTTGACCGTTGGTGGTGAGCTGACCAAAATTTGAAATTCGCACTTTAGTCCCTGAAGTTAATCTAGTTCTCTCTGGCCTCCTCTACTTTCAAGCTTTTGCACAAGAGGTCCCTAGCTACCGTCATTCTACACCTTCGATCGGAAAATAAAAATACCGCTGAAATCCTCACAATCTCGGCTTCCTATTTCACCTAAGCCCCGCCTCCAACGGCCAGCAGAAGGCGACGACCTTGAAATCGTAAAGCGAATTCTCACTTACGCCATTAACGTCCATTTCAAGATTTTGATACTCCATTTCATCGTTTCTTACTCACAATTAGGTATATGACCATTACTACACCCCATAATGACTCAAAATGTAAGAATCAACAGAAACAAAGTTTAATTCTAAACATTGAAACCCATTTCTACGCGTCACTTTCGGCTTATTTTTCTACTAATTTCATACACCGATTCTAACAATCGAGAATAGAATTCTACTCTCTACGCACAACAAAGCTTCACAATGGTATAAGCCTAGCCACCTATCGTTTGTCGGAACGACGATGGTGATTGAATGAAAAAGCACATTTAAATCAATAATTTTCAAACCTTCGCACTAAATTTTCAGATGCTACAAGAATCGAAACAATAAACTAATTTCATTTCTACAATCTACTTAATCAAGACGAGCATTTTCATATATAATATGATAATACCGAGAAAAGCGTCGGCGACGGAATAAGGCGGCGTGAACGCAAGAAAATAAAAGAAAGAAAGTTACTTACTCGGGCGCTAGCTTACGCGGAAGAAAAAAGTGAAGATAAGAATGCCTGATCAACCTTTTCTTTTACTTATCTAGTAAATTATACTTTTACTAATTATTCAGTTATCTTATAGTATATATATAGAATTGTGCAGTCATTGTCTTTTACTAATTCTAACCACCTTCTTTGCCTCATGTTCAACTCATTCTGCTCAAAGAAATACTTTAAACTTTTATGGTCCGTGTAGATTTGACACTTCCCTCTATATAAATAATATCGCTAAATCTTCAAAGCGTACACTACCGCCGCTAATTCTAAATCATGAGTTGGATAGTTTTGTTCATGAGGCTTTAATTGCCTAGAAGCATAGACGATCACCTTTTCATGTTGCATTAAAACACAACCCAATCCTTGCTTAGACGCGTCACTATAGATGACAAGTTCTTTTGACCCATCCGGAAGGGCTAGAACAGTGTTAAGACCAATTTCTCGCTTCAATTCACGAAAACTATTATCACACTCATTTGTCCACCGGAATTTGACTTCCTTCATGGCAATTTTGTTAAGGGTCCTGCAATTTTTGAGAAACCTTCAATGAATCTTCTATAATATACACCTAAACCCATAAAGCTTCGTACTTCACTCACACTCGTAGGTGTCTTCCACTTATTCACATCTTCGACTTTTGCAGGATCTACTTCGATTCCTCAAATTGAAACAATGTGGCCAAGAAATATTACTCTATCAAGGAAAAATTCACATTTCTTAAATTTAGCGTACAATTTCTCCCTCCTTAGTGTCTCTAGAGTGATTCTTAGATGTTCTTTGTGTTGCTCCCGATTTTTCGAATACACAAGAATATCATCAATAAACACAATCACAAACTTATCAAGATATGGATGAAAAACACGATTCGTCGGATCCATAAAGATGGCTGGTGCATTACTAAGCCCAAATGGCATCACTATGAACTCATAGTGTCCATAACGTGTTCTCAAAGTCGTCTTAAAAATATCACCCTCTCTAATCCTCACTTGATGATATCCTCGCCTTAGGTCAATCTTAGAGAATATTGTTGCCCCATTTAATTGATCAAACAAATCATCTATCCTTGGGAGAGGGTACTTATTCTTGATAGTAAGTTTATTTAATTCTCGATAGTCTATACACCTCCTAAACGAACAATCTTTCTTTTTCACAAATAGTACGTACGCTCCTCATGGTGAAACACTAGGTTGTATAAAACCCATATCTAAAAGCTCTTGAAGTTGGACTTTTAGTTCTTGCAATTCTTTCGGCGTCATCCTATAAGGTGCTTTCGACATCGGGTGCAGCTCCTAGCACTAGATCGATCATAAACTCTACTTGTCGATCGGTGTGGCAAACCAGAAAGATCTCCCGAAACACGTCTTGGTAATCTCGCACGATAGGAATGTCATCTATTTTTGTTCCTTTTCTTGAATTTATAATGTTCACTAGATATGCTTGACAATTTCCTTTCCTCAACATTCTCCTTGCTTTCATCATAGTCACTATTCGTGATAATATTCCAACGTTTGTTCCACAAAAATATGAATTTTTCTTCCTCGGGCAGTTGAAATATCACTTCTTTCTCATGACACTCAATAACAACGTGATTAGCTCTAAGCCAATCCATACCCAAAATTACATCAAAATCTTTCATCTTAAGTACATGCAAATTTGCCATCAAAATTTTGTTATCAATTCCTACCGGTACACTTCGACACAATTTTTCTATCTCAGTATTACTCTACCAGTGGTATACTAATCTCAAGTATGTCATTGTCTATCATCTCAACTTTATTGCATAGCACTTCAAACATTCGAGTAGAAATAAAAGAATTGGTAGCTCCAGTATCAAAAAGTACGAGTGCGGGAACATTAAAAATTGATAACATACCGGTCATCGTCTCTGGCTCATTCATCGCTTCTTGTTCGGTCATACTTGAAGCTCGAGCTGGTCTTGCATTTGGCTTCCCTTTATTATTACGTAACGGACAGCTTTATCATATTATGCCCAGTGGATGGCAAAATGCCCCACCCCGCACTCGCCCGCCCGGTTGGGCCAGTCGAGACCCGCCCCATTCGTAAAATAGGGTAGGGCAAGCCCGACCACAGCGGGGCAAGTCGGGCATGGGTATATTTTTGCCCCGACCCGACCCACATATACTTATATATATAAATATATATATAATATATTATATATATTAATATTATAAGATATAATAATTAATATTTTTAATATTCATTTTGAATTTAATTATCTTGTGAAAACTAAACACAAAATAGGAAACCCTAGATCGCCGTCATTCTACCATTTCTTCTCCAGCCTCCTTCAACATTCGGCCGCTCCCCACCTTCCTAAGGCCACGCCGCCGCCGGCGACCACGCTAGCCTCGTCGCAGATACCACGCTTACCCAGCCCGTCACGTTGCCGTCACCAACATCACCTAGTCTCATCATCGCCGCCGCCGCCTACCGTTTGATAAAAGATATTTCATAAAAGGTACAAACCTAAGCGAAGTGTTGTTTGAAATAATCATATAGCATGTGGGGTCTTTTAGATAATACTTTTGTCAAGGGAATATCATCTCCTATGCAAAAAGTAGGCTCCTTCCCTTGAGAAGCCATGGATTTAATCACCATTTGAACATCTTCACTAGAATATCCATATCCCTTGTTTTCAAAAGGAAGAAGATTTTTAATTGTCTTTTTTTTTTTTTTTTGGGCAAAAGAAAGAAGATTTTTAGTCAGAAAGTATTGCTTTTTTAATTATCATACCATGACACTCCCCGATAACTTGATGTTGACATGTCTAGTTTCTTCATTTCAAGAACTCACATTTGGCAGAATATTATGGAAGATTTACACATGCATATTTCCAATTTCTATGGTGGATTAGGCACTCTGCTTTCATCCATATTAGCTAAAATTTAACAGAGGGCATAATCAATAATGACACTACATAATCAGTAATCATCTTTATTAGTTTACTTAAATCACTTTACTTGTATACACTACGCAATCAATAATATTATTAGTTAGCTATAATAATAATATTACTTGTATACACTACTTTACTTATATTATTAGTTAGCTATAATAATAATAATAATAATAATAATAATAATAATAATAATAATAATATTAATAATAATAATAATATTACCTAAATGGCACTAAATTTCCATTTAGGTAATATTGTTACTTGTGAGTAAATGAAGTCGATGATGCTTTTCTAAATTTCCATTTAGGAAAGCAAACATCATTCAAAAATGGCATGCCTTTTTCATGTATTATTTGATAATTTGTTAATTATTACAGTTTATTAATTAGGTTATAAGCATGTTTCTTTGTGATTTTTTTATTTTATTTTTTTATTTTTTGCATAGGTATCACTATGGACAATGACAGTCTTTCTCCATCATCCATGTCACCGACTAGCTCTCAAGGGATGGGCCCTCTCCAAAGAATGTCTCCCTCTCCATCATCTCCGATGCCAATTGACTCTTCCGATGCACCCTACTCTTCCTCTCATAATACGGAGAACCCTCAAGATACATCGCCATTGGATCAAGTTGCGTAGAATAATGTGAAGTCAAATGTAACAAGGGCAACAAATAGGAAAACAGCTTTTCTAAAGTGTGGATTCACTATCACAAATTGCAAGTTGATGGAAAGTGGAAAGCAAAGTGCAAGAATTGTGGTGCAATGTTGTTGGGCGATCCTCGTCAAGGTACTAGTCACTTGAAGAAGCATCTAGAGAGATGCCCTAAAAGAAGACGAGGGACATAAGGCTACAACTTCTACAAAGCTAATTTCAATAAGGAGAAATTTGAAGTTTCACCTTTTAGCTTGGATAAGGATGTAACTCGCAAAGATCTTGCAAAAATGATTACCAAGCCCCATCAAGAAACACAATTAAGAGCAATTGCTTGAAGATATATGATAGTGAAAAGAAGTTGTGCAACAAATTTTTTAGAGGAATGAAGGTCGGGTAGCGGTGACAATCGATATGTGGACATCCTTTTTTCAAAAGAAGGGATTCATGTCGGTTACAACTCATTACATTGACAACGGTTGGAAGCTACATAGCCGGATTATCGGGTATATTTATATCATTAATATTTCAAATAAAAAAGTATTATGCAATACGTAATACTAATATATTGGACAATTTGCGAGGTTTATCTTTGTTCCATGTCCACACACAAGTGATGATCTTTGTGAAACGTTACTTGAGTGTTTTTGGATTGGAACATAGATAGAAAGATATCCGTTGTTATTGTGGATAATTGTTCAACCAATGATGCAATGTTGAATATGCTTGTACGTAAGCTTCCCAATGATGCTCTTTTACTTGGTGGTAAGTCGATTCATATGTGTTGTTGTGCGCATATCCCGAACTTGATTGTGAAGGATGGTTTAGACGTCATTCAGTGGAGCAATTGATAATATAAGGGATAACGTTGCTTATTGGTCGGAAACTCGTAAGAAATGGGAGAAATTTGAGAAAACAGCTCGCCAAGTTCGTATTACGATTACGAGGAAGCTAGTCCTCGATTGCAAAACACGTTGGAACTCAACATTTTTATGTTGCAAGTAGCCCTTGATTATAAAGATATTTTTGCTCGTTTGAAGGTTCGCGATGCAAAGTACACATGTTGTCCTAGTGAAGATGAATGGAAGATGACTAATGAAATTTGTGGTAAGCTCAAGTTATTTCATGCTACGGCCGAAGCTTTTTTCGGCACAAAATATCCTACCGCAAATTTGTATTTTCCAAATGTTTGCGATATTAAGATGTCTTTAGTTTAATGGAGTGTTTGCGGTGTTGAGATCATAGAAAAAATGGCTAACAAAATGATTGAAAAGTTTGACAAATATTGATTTTATGTGAATGGGATTATGGGAGTGGCAATTATTCTTGATCCTAGATATAATAATGATTTGTTGGAGTATTACTTTAAAAGATTTATGTGTATGGTGTTGAAGTTGAGGTAGAAAGGGTTCTTACTTTATGTCGTGATTTGGTTGAGCAATATGAGAAAGAACTTCAAAAGAACGATGGTGATACAAATAGTTTGACGGAAGTTAATGAGGTTGTTGTTGGTTTGAAATCTATGGAAGATTTTCACGTGTATGCATCAAAGAAAAAAGAAAACCTGTGAGGTCGAGTTAGAACTATATTTGGAGGAGGATATCTTACCTAACACTTCTGGTTTTGATTTGCTAACATGGTGGATATCAAATAAGAGTAAGTATCCAATTTTAAGTCGGATTGCGAAGGATGTTTTAGCTATTCCTGTATCTACCATTGCTTCGAGTCTGTTTTCAGCACAAGTGGTAGATTGATTGGCCCTCATCGTAGTAGACTTCACCCGAAAACTTATTAATAGATTTTTTAATTATAGGAATGATTCGGAGGACACATTTGGAAGATAAAGTTGTGAAGAAGTTGAACTTGTGGTGACTTATGAAGTTTGATATTTTAGTATTTTACTATTTCTCAAGTATGTTACTTTTTGCTCATCTTGAACTATAAAAATGTGGTGTATTTGAATTTGATGTTTAAGACTAGTTTATTTTAAAAATAAATTTGTTAACGTTAATGATTTGGTGAATTTTTAATGTTTATTTCATTAAAATTTGTGATCTTTATATTACATGCTTAAAAAGAAAAAGAAAAAAACAGGGGTAGGGCGGGCGGGCATGGGGCTCAAATTAGTGACCCGTAGCGGGGCACGGGGTAGGGCGGGGCGGTTGGGGGCGATGCGCGGGCGGGCCTGGGTCTATAGGTACCTGCCCTGCCCCGCTCCGTTTCCCATCCCTAATTATGCCCCGGCATTTTACAACGATAACATACCCCACCCTATATAAACACTCTCCTTGGTGATTTTTCCCACAATTGGGACATGACGGAGTATTTCTCTCGTGTTGCCGATATTGAGCCTCCCCCAATCCTAGTTTGTTTCCCTGAAAGTTATTTTTTTCTCTTCCAACGCACGGGCTTCCGAATTTCCTTTCCATCGGAGCGTTCATCATTCCTCTATTATTATTTTCGTTCTTCATACGAGACTCGATTTCTTGAGCTCTTCCAAAAGCTTCGCGAAAGTCATAGAACCTTGTCCCGCCAAGATGGTACTAATTTATGAACGCAAACTCTTCTCAAATCGTCTTGCCTTTTTTCCTTCAAGATCCACAAGATGTGTGGCGTACCTAGAAAGTTGGTTGAATTGTCGCTCATACTCTAACACGGACATTGATCCTTGTTTTAAAAAGAAATTCGCTTTTCTTGCAATCTCAATACGATTGTGGCATATAGTTACTGGATAAGGATTTCCTTAGAGTTGAGACAAGTCATAGCGGCTCATTGTTCGGGGTTTGAGTGCGATAGTAAGCCTCCTACCAATAGTCACCTCGCCTCAGAATTGGAAAACAACACATGAAATCTTACGCACATCGTTACACTCAAAATGAGCGAAGATCTTTTCCAAGGATCTCAACCATGCTTCTACTTCTGCTGGGTCCTCTTTCCCGTTAAAGATAGGAGGTTTGAAACGTCTAAACTATTCAATCACCGGTATTGATTCCATTTGAGGTGTAATCGGTGATGGTGGAG
This sequence comes from Paraleonurus japonicus, assembly GCA_030762865.1. NCBI lineage: Eukaryota > Viridiplantae > Streptophyta > Magnoliopsida > Lamiales > Lamiaceae > Paraleonurus > Paraleonurus japonicus. The sequence continues at coordinate 43,699,642 of CM061056.1, forward strand.
CAGATGGTGCGGGGTTTCCCCTAAATTGTTGAGCTAATCCTTGGAGAATGGTTATAAGATCATCATCGGGCTTTTCATTAGCATCCCCGGGTATCGGTGGAGCTTACGCTAATGTTTGCTCACGTGGTCTACCACGTGACATGATCTGTCCCAAGAACCAAATTCAAACAAAACTAAATTTAATAAATCACCAAAAGATTACTAAAATCGCTCAAGGAAAAATAATTGTCTAACTATTTAATATCACATATAACAAAAATGTCACTTTAGCTTTGTACTTATATAATAACATCACCGGTACATCCAACTATATGAACACATATATATATATATATATATACAAAAAGAACCCATCGAATAAGTAACTACGACACCTAGGTTGCTATATACAATATATGACAAGCAAAAGAAGGCTCTGTTCTAGACAGAGCATGCCATCTATCCCGTAAAAATATCAATGGGTTATGGTTTTCTCCTAACTACTAACTATCAAACATATCTATAATTTCTCAATCTCCTAATATCTCATCTTCTTCTTCTTCTTCCATCGGCTCTTCCTCCTTTTCCGAGTCTTCCTCGGGATCCTCCTCTTGCAATTGAAGTCTTCCTGGGTGGACCGGAACCATAACGAGGTTAGGTGGGGCATCACTCCACACCCATTCCCGGTATAGTGCTATAGATAAGTCGTAATAGTTGATCGTAGGATCGCTGCCTCCACACAGTAAATGCACCATTGCATTATAGAGTTCGGCGATCTGGTGTCTCCACTCATCCGGGAAGAAAGAAGATAAGGGTTTCGCAATGCATAAATTCAGCCCCGTTGATACCCGGTGCCCGTAATTCCCGCCATAAGATGGTCATTTCCGCAATGTGGGCTCCCACATCCATTTCTTCACTTCGGGTGTATCGTGCACATCTTTCCAATCTCCATTGATTTAAATCTTGTGCCATTTGTCACACGAAATAATTTACCCTCTAAGTCTCTAACTTATTTATCAAATACTTAAACATTCACATGACCTAAAATATTTCACCTTAGGTCTAGCGGTTGCTCCAAAACACATATTACAATGCATTCATATTAATCACATTATGTGTCGGAGAATATGCATCACATAATCAAATTATGTCACATCAAATAAAAAATGGCACATAGTACACATAATACACGTCAAAGCACTTACTAGAGTCTAATGAGGTCAAACGTCTATCGGATGCGCAGACAGGTATAATCTTATAAATTGACTATTTTGACTCAATAAATATATAAGTAAAATCATTCGTAGTAAATTTACCTGTACCGACCTTTGCTCGATACCACACCGTAATGCCCCAAATTCTCTTCCTCTTAAAAATATTATTACTTTGGGGCCGAGTCGCTACTAAATACAACTTTAAACTCATTTCCAGAGATACAATAATAAAATTATTATTTTTATAAGCGAAAGCTATAACCAAATTAAAAATATTATCCCCAAAGCAACCAGAAATCGGTGATACGTACTTAAGAAAGGAGAATTTAAAAACCTCGCTCACATGCGATAATTATACATCAAAAGCAAAAGAGCAAAATACATTTTGTTACAAACGTCTCAACCAAGTATATTTGCACTAATTAAACAAAAATACCATTATTTTTCACTCTAGTAGCAAAACTCATAATATATATAATAATTACACAATCGAACCAAAAGGTACAGTCTTTGCATCCTCATCGTCCCTCCAGTATTAAACTCAAGATCTGTGACAATGGATATGAGGGGTAAGTATTTCAAATACACCGAGTGGAATAATCTCAATGATTGCACCGATAAAATGTATATGCAAATAATACATAACATGAAAACATAACTCATATGCACATAGTACGGGCCATTACCCGGCTTGAACATAATTTCACAATTGTTGCATAATCATGACATATATTACTCACATATCACACCTTAACATAGCAATCATAACATGGAATGTTAAACTCAATTAAGAGTGAAAATTATCCCACCCGATTAGATATGAGCACTATTTTGGAGCGTAATCGCTTTTATGCGTCAATGTCTTCTTCGACCCTACAAATGATATCGTACGCTCGTAATATTGTAATAGATATAGTAATTAATTTATAATAACTATAATAAGAGCTTCCTAGGATTTTAGGACCACCGGAGTTGGTTTAAAGGTAGAAGGGTAAACCAGTCTTTTCCTAAGGCTTTTAAACTTCAATTAATGCGTTTGACGGTCAAAAGACAAATTAACTAGTTTATAGATAATATAATCCTATTTAGAGCGTGTAGAAAATTGTTGGGATAAAAAGCAGACTTGAAACAAAGAATTTGGATTAAAAATGGGAGTTTACGGCTCACAGCCGTTCAGGGGTAAAACTATCATTTTATAAAGTCATTCATCTCGTGATTTTAGGATTAAAATGTAGGTCTTTGAATTTGGAATAATTTGGCCTGGTTTGGATCAAATCGGATGAAAAACAAAAATTCTAAAAGCGTTTGAAAATGAGGGGCAAAATTATAATTAAATGAAAACTCAAACGCTGACCGTTAACCGGTGAGCTGACCAAAATTTGAAATTTTCATTTTAGTCCCTAAAGTTAATCTAATTCTCTTTGACCTCCCACTACTTTCAAACTTTTGCACAAGAGGTCCCTACCGTCATTCTACACCTCTGATCGGAAAATAAAAAATACCGCTGGAATCCTCACAATCTCGGCTTCCTATTTCACCCAAGTCCCGCCTCCAACAGCCACCGGAAAGGTAACGACCGTGGAAAGCAGAGAGCGGCAAATTCTCACTTACGCCATTAACGTCCATTTCAAACTTTTGATACTCCATTTTCATCGTTTCCTACTCACAATTAGGTCTATGACCATTACTACACCCCATAATGACTCAAAACGTATGAATCAAGTGAAACAAACCTTAATTCTAAACATTGAAATCCATTTCTATACGTAACTTTTGGACTTATTTTTCTACTGATTTCATACATCGATTCTAACAATCGAGAATAGAATTCTACTCTACGCACAACAAGCTTCACAACGGTATAAGCCTCGCCACCTATCGTTCGTTGGAACGGCGATGGTGATTGAATGAAAAAGCACATTTAAATCAATAATTTTTAAACCTTCGCACTAAATTTTCGGACGCTACAAAAATCAAAACAACAAACTGATTTTATTTCTACAATCTACGAATCTGTACGAGCATTTTCATATATAATATAATAATACCGAAAAAACTACCGCGATGGAATAAGACGGCGTGAACGTAAGAAAATAAAAGAAAGAAAGTTACTTACTTGGGCACTAGCTTACGACGGAAGAAAAAAGTGAAGATAAGAATGCTGACCAAGCTTTTCTTTTACTTATCTAAGTAAATTATATTTTTACTAATTATTCGGTTATCTTATAGTATATAAATATATATATATATATATATATATATATATATACTATTTAATACCTCTTATAAGTATATTTGTATATATATACACATTATTAAATACTTTAAAATATTTAATTTTTCTATTTCAATTAGAAAAATTATCAAATTATAATACTTAATTTACTAAAATTAATAATATGCATTAATAACTCATATAAAGATTTCAGGGTATTACATCTAGTATGAATGTGTTTTCTTCATAAATTTGTAGATCACTTGAATTTCGTGTTCGTGAATTTGCGTAATGAATTCTCATTTTGTGGAATGAAAAAACGCAGTGGAGGTGGGGAAGACAGAGAATCGGGGATATTATAGTAATTTTAAATATTATTTTACATGTGGGGTATAATTTATTTTATCAATGTAAATTTAGGTTAACGAGGGTTAAATTAAGTCGATATCCTTGTTATTCCTAACCCTCCATAACCCACCACACTCAAGTAAACACACCGAATATATAACAACCTCGCTAATAATTATTAGCAAACATATGATTTTTAAAATACACCTAGTGACATTATACGTCTAAAATAGTATTCTCTTTATTTTAGTAAAAGCTTCCTTTTTTTTTTTTTTTGCATACCACTTTAATACATTTATTCATACATTTTACATATGTTTACATCATGTCACTCATTTAATATATTAAATTACATTAGTCTTACTTTTTTCTCTCTCAATCACATCACTCGTATTATACTACTACTCCCTTTATCCCAAAATAATGTGCACATTTTCCTTATGCACACATTCCAACATAACTTGCATACCTTAGGATTTCTAGAATATCACTTTTGTTTTACTTTATTTTCTCTCCTATATTTTATCTCATTCAACCACCCAAAATAGTCCTACACTTTCTATTCGAAATCATGTTTGCTTAACTTATGTGTGTCCAGCAAAGTGTGCATATTATCCCGGGATTGTGGGGATATTATTCTCACACTTCTTAATTTGTGTGTCAAAAATTAGGGATGACAAAATGACCCACCCCGAGGCCGCTCCGCCCGTGCGCGGTCATGTGTTTTGCCCTTCTCGACTCCACTCCGCCCCGCACATATGTATTATATATATGTTATAATATTATATAAAATTATTTGACAAAAACTTTTGACATAATTAAATTAGATAATTAAAAAAATGGGTCGGGCAGGTGGCGGACCCGCCCGTGTAGAGCGGGTCTTGGAGAAATTCATAACCCGCAATGAGCCGCCCTATTGTCATTCCCGCCAAAACAAATAAGAAGCTTTCTCCGGAAGGAGAGAATAGATGAATAACAATTTAAACAAACCTGATGGGACGATTCATCGTGAGTCTCCTCATATGTGGGAAATTGAAACCCGGAAGAATGTGATGAAGAAGTTAAGTTCAATAGTTCCAAGAAATTGTCTTCATCTTGAACTAGCTGCTGGAATTAATTCGATAATGTCAATAAATATGGATTAGATAATATGGGAAAATTAAATGGTAAAAATATTCCAAATATTCTTATTCGGATCTCGTATTTCATTTCACCCGGTTGAAATGAAACAAAATAGGGATCCGAAATCCTTGTTGTGCATTCCACATCAATACTAAATGACAAATTCTCATATGAAATATTTCACGGATCCTAGATCCGTGAAATAATCCATATCCATACCCAAATAAAGAAATTCGCGGATCACGGAAGGGCGGAGCGGAGTCCAACGGATATTTCCAAAAAAACTCTCATGGGCAAAAATTCACCCCGCGTGTTCCCAGGTATTACTATTAGGTTAAACATGTGTTACTTTAACAATAAATATGTGTTACTATAAAATAAAAATGCATATTTGTCTAAAAATAATCACCCAAATGCAAAAATAAAAATAAAAATGGTCAAATAAATCTCTACTCTAATTATATGTGTGAAGCAAATAAGTCTCTAATCTTCGACAACTTTATTCTTATTAATAGAGTGTGATTTTATTAAGATGATGACTTATTTGATCTCAATATTAAAGAGAAATGATTTAAATGTGTTAAGAAAAAGTTCATGGGTCTATTTGATCCCCAAGTTTAAGATTTGAGGTAAATATGTATTATTGTAAGGGCAAATATGTGTATTAAACTCGTACAAAGGTAAAAATAAATTTTTACTTTACGGTTGTGTTATCATAAGGTCAAACACGTGTTACTCTATGAAGAAACAATGTGTTACTAATGAACGAAATCAATACAACACATGGATAAATGTTTTATTCTTTTAAGGACTAGTAACACATACTTGCCCTTACAGGTAACACATTTTTGTTCTTACAAGAACACATATTTTTTAAAAATATGTTACTATATGAATACAAACTTGTTCTTGTATAGTGAAAGATGTGTTACTATATGAAAAAAATGTGTTACTATATGAACACAAACGTGTTACCGTATAGAGAAATATGTGTTACAATATGAACAAATCGTAAAGCGAGTAACAACAATTGCGAAATTAATTCCTGTTTTTAGAAAAACATGTAATCGGTAACAAAGGCGATCCGCACAACAACACACTTCAAATTGATGTTTGTTGATAAATTTTGTTATTGTTTTGATCGGATCTGTAGCAATTATTTGACAATTTTCAAAAAAATCATCCATATCTTCTCTTTTTCTTTTGTATCTCTGCGTGTTTCTTTTCAATTTGATGTCTTCGTTGATTTCCGCTGTTGTTTTCGTCGAAATTCTCTGTTAAATCGCCTCTTGATCGCCGTCGTCTTTGCGCTGATGGTTGTCATCGCGATTTACGCCTATTTCGTTCAAATCTGCGTGATTTCTTATCTTGACCCGATTTGTATGGATGACCCGTGAATTTCTCTCTCTTTCTATTATTAATCGATATTTCACCGTGAAATATTTCACAGGAGACTAGCTCATACCGAATTGGGCATTGAGTAAATTGGTCCAATTGACATCATCTAGTTCATCATAATTAATTTAATTATGGTAAGTAAATAAAATGTTTTATCAACAAATTTAGTATGCCATCGTGATGAAATGTATTTCATGAGTTTGAAAAAAATGGATATTTCATTTGTCCCATTTTATATTGCTCAAAATTTAAAAATGCATGTTTTATTTTTGTTTTCTTTTACCAAAAATGCAAAAAAAAAAAAAAAAATTTTTACTCTCTTAAATTAAATTCTTTCACACTTCTCTTATTGGCAAAGTCTTATGTGTTTCGTATATATCGTAAGCTTACGGTGTTTCAACGATACTCTTGGTCAAATATTTGATATTCCTGGTTAAATATTTGATACTTTAAATGTTATTTTTCAATTTCATCAAATTTTTTATACTCTTGGTCAAATATGATGTCATTCACCCTAATTAATACACCTAATTAGATTTTTACAACTCTTGATCAAATATTTGATACTTTAATTTTTTCAAAAGTAAACACAAGAGATTTATGGCTACTCAATTACTCACTCCACTTTCTCAAACTAAATCAATCTCCCTCCAATAAAGTTGAGATGACTTATTTACCCTTAACTTTACACGTTATAATACTCCCTCCGTCCGATAATAACATGTATATTTTCATTTTCCATTCGTCTCACAATATCTTTCACACCTAAAAATATAAAGTTTTTTGTAAAGTCCACCCTTATAATGTCTTCAATATTACACAAAATGATATTACTTTTGGCCCCACATATACACACAATTCAACTCATTTTATTATTTTATTGATAAAAGTTTACAAAATTACCGTTAAAAACCCACTCATTACCCTACTTTTCTTAAACCGTGTGCCCACAAAAATATGAAAGTTTTTATGAGATGGAGGGTGTACTAATAACAACTTCTCATTTAAACTCGCGTCATTTTAACTTGAGCTATCAAATATGGAACGGAGGGAGTATATATAACGTAATAATTCAAAATTAAAATGTAATGATTTAAAAAAAAAAAAGTGCATGACAAATTAAATAACTATATGTATAAGAATAATAAGTTTTATTTTTCAAGTAGAAATTACTTTTTTAATACAAAATTGATCAGAAACTAAAAATAGAAAAATATCATATCACATGAATCAATAATACTCCCTGCATCTCTTAAATATGTGTCATTTGTCTTATTTGTTCGCTCCCAAAAAATGTGTTCATTTTTTTATGAATACAAATTCTTTATCTTCACCCATCAATTATCACTTAATTATTTAAATTGTTATTTTACTTTATTTGCTACTTTTTTTTATTTAGGAAAATAACTTTTTTTTTTTTATTTAGGAAAATAATTTCGTAGCCTCATTTCTTTGTTCAACATTAAAGAAGATGATTGATAGAGAGAAATACCAGTTGGAGTTGACATTGCAGATTCTTGATGTACTTTATAGCATCATCCAAGATCGATGCTTTGTCTCTCTTGAAATAAGAAAAATTATTACAATTTGTTATTTCAAACGTATTTTATATTTTATTCTAATTTTATTAAAAAAATTGTAATTATTATGCATGTCATTTCGTACAAAATTATTTGTACAATTATTAATATTAATTAAAATAGAAAATGTAACATCATTTATGAAAACTTAAATGGTAAATGAACCTTATGGCTGTTGGGAATTATTTCCTGAAGAGCCCTCATTTTTTCCTTGAGTTTTTGCCTCCGCATCTGCAAAAAAAAAAAATAATAAAAAATAATAATAATAATAATAAATGAGCTAAAAAGATTAAAAAAATAATAAAAGTGAAAGGAACAAAAATTTACATTATTCATAATATTTAGGGCGCTTGTTACGAGATCTTCAATGGGAATGGGAATGAAATTAATTTTTCCTCATATGCCCCCAATTTATTGGAGGGAATATCTTCATGTTAGTTACATCATTGGTGTTGTGCTCCAATTTTGGAAAAAATGAGATAAAAGAAGCTTGTTATTAGTGGTGGAGGGGAATGATTGAGGAGAATTGATTGTAGATGGGAAAAAGGTTAATCGTAATGGGTAATGATTACCTTATTTAGGAGGAAAAATAATGTCATTCACCATCTTTTATTCTTATTAAGCACCACAATTGCCTTATATTAATCCTCATTCCCATTGCCATTGAAAAGTTTCCAACCAAGCGCCCCTTATTTTAATCATATACTCATATAGAAGTAATGTTATTAAGTCGGTCTTCAACACGAGCTTCGCTGAAAATGAGCATTTTCTTTCAGTTTGTACCCGAAAAATCTAAAGTAAATAGTTTTTCGCTCAATTAATCATCTGTCGATCGAAATTGTTAATATAGTGATTAAATTCAAATTTGTTAAAATAGTTATTTTTTTCGAAATAAGTACTTCTAACTTCAGAACTAATTTTTATTTGTCCTAAATAAAACATAACTGATTTTTAGTAGAATGGATTCACTAATTCACATTGCTGCTTATTTTTAATATATAATAAAATTATAAAAACATAACTAGTTAGTCTGATTTATCATGCAATAAAAAAGGATATGAACATATATATTGTTGATAGACTGGATTCACACTGCCAGTTCATTTTTGCAATACACGTCTGTCGTTTGTCAAAGTTATATACACATAAAACTTAAAGGCATTTTACTGATACTCTTAGTCAAATATTTGATATTCTTGATTAAATATTGATACTTTAAATGTTATTTTTCAATTTCATCAATGTTTTTATACTCCGTGTTAAATTTTTAATACTCTAGGTCAAATATAATATCATTACCGATAAAATTCTTAAATACATGATATCGCTTTATAAGTGTAATGATATCACTAAATGAATATTATAGTATCATTAAATGATTATAATGGTATTAATTTTATACTATGAAACTGCTTCACCCTAAATTTTACCTTTTTTATTATGTGGGCTAACTCAAAATTTGTGATTTATGGAGATTTTCTTTTGTTGAACCATTAAGGTGGTATATTATGCTACACTCAAATTTTATATATATGTTATGTTATGTGTATCTAATCCTTTTCTCATGCATTTAATTTTCTTCAAATTTTTGCCTCTAGCTTTCTTAATTAGTTAACTATGCCTATAAATACTTATAGTAGCAACTAATCTTTCAACCATTCGTATAAAATAAGTATTATTGAAACCATCATGAACTATTGCTCTATTAAGTTTAATTATTTGTGAATGCACTTTTTTTTATCAAATTTGTGAATGCTCTTACCCTCTGGTACAGTTTACGCCCTGCAGTAGGACTTGCACGTGCCTCTTCTTCCGTTTCATGTTTCTGCAATTAAAGTAAGAGATGTGGTCAATTTCTGCAAAACTTGGAAGTAACAAGGGAAAGAGTTAGCCCTTTTGAACTCACATTGGCTTCTTTTGTTTTAGAAACATATCTCATCTTCATGCCACTCGATTCTCCCTTGTGCGGAACAACGTCCCTCCATCGAGGAGGGAGTTTTTGCATGCAGGGTCTCTGTCTTGTTGCAATGAAAGAGATGTATGAGCCTCAAAATTTGCAACATCACCGAGGATCTTGGCGTAACAAGACGCCTCATGATCCCAATCTTACGTGATATTATCGTGAAACCATGAATACGACTGATGATCGAAAGTAGATGATTTTTGTCATCGGTTTCTTGATCTTGTAATGGAATGAACACCCAATTATTTGGATGTTGATCACTCATTTGTTCTAAGTAAAATTGAGAGGATAGCCTTGTTAATTTGTTTGGTTTCAATATTTGTAGGCGTGTATGTATGTATATTTCCAATTTTGGCAGTGAATTTGGTGTTATTGATTAATTTTAACCTAAATAGTGTTTCTACTCTACTGCAAACTCCATCAGGTGGTAGAATGAAACCATTGGCTGCATACACTCCTGTTCGTGGAGAAACAATGTTTATATTTAGGGACGGATATAGAATTTTACCTTCAAGGCGAAAAATATTTACTCCCTCCGTTTCGGTTATCTTCACGTGTGAAGAGACACGTTAATTAAATTTAAATCAGTGTAGGAGAGAGAATAAAATGTAAGAGTATTTTAGGTGGTTGCATGATCGAGATAAAGTGTAGAAGAGAGAAAAAGTAGAATAAAGTAAGAGTGATATTTTTTAAATTTAAATGATATTGTGAGGGTGTAGTTTATGCAGGGGTATTTCATTTTAGGGGTGTGAAGTTAATTGTGGAATGTTTCGAAAAGGAAAGTATGAAGTTAATTGCGGGACGGAGAAAATATATCTCTCTGTTCCATAAAACATTTCACACTTTCCTTTTTCATACGTCTCATTATAAGTGTCACACCCTTAAAATGGAAAACTCTTTATAAACTCCACCCTCATAATATTCACTAATTTGCACAAAATGTTATTATTTTTTGACTCACACATACACATTTTTTCTTTTACTTTATACATAAAAGTTTATAAAATTATCCCTCAAAGTCCTAATCATTACTTTTTTTTTCTTAAAGTGTGTGCATTCCCTCCTATAAAAGCTTTTATGGGACAGAAAAAGTAATATTATGTATACTTTTTATTTAAAGGGGCGAACTCATAATTTTTTTAAAAGATTGTTATTAAGTTTTATCAATATAATTTGATCTAAAAGGATTATGAAATTGTTATTTTTTTAGGATATGAAATTGTTAGTGTTATCTATGTTATATGTATGAAAAATATAGTGTTGGTCCCGATTAGTTGAGTAGATTAGGTGAAAAGTATATCAGCCTTCTAGCAAAAATCTAGAAGGGGGTTGAATAGATTTTTGAGATTTCTCAAATCTTACCAAAAATTTATTCAAAGTACCAAAGTACACAATGGAATTCAAGATTAATCTCAACTTTTAATAAGATCAAAAGCAACACCGATATTCGATTTTAACTTTAATTCGAAATTAAACTTTGAACAACAAATTGTAACTTGAACAGAAATATAAATGAAAGCAATAAAGAACACCAGATTTTATAGTGGTTCGGCTTATAACAATCCTACATCCACTCTCCATCTCCAAACTTTGAAGAAGGGTCTCCACTAGCCTGCTTACTTACTTACTTTCTTTACAATGTACAACTTACAACTTACAAGAATCTTCAAATCTTCAAACTCCTAACCAACACCGAGAAATCTAACTCTAAAATAATAGAAGTGTTTTTGAAGATGTATGAGAAAGTGTTCTATAAACACTCATAAAACTTTATGAAGAAATCGTGGAAAACTATTTTGTGCTTTTGAGAACTTTGTGATTTTAGAAAATAACTTTGAAAGACTTGTGTGTTCTCTGTGTTCTCTATTCGGAATGAAGTGCCTAGACCTATTTATAAGTCTGAAAACAGCTTAGTTTGTTAGACGGTTCTAACAAACTAAAACCTGCTTTTAACAAACTTAATCTTGGAAACCGCTCTTGACCTCAGGTGATTTTTCCTACTCTTCATGGTGACTTAGTGAAGACTTGCCTCTCTTATTCTACTCAACTTGTCTTGACCTCGTCTCGAGCTCTTCATATTTGTCTCCCGCAGACGACTAAACTCGAGCTTGTCTCCGGATGACCTGTGACTCCTAGTCTTGGTGACTTGAACTATTCATGACCTAGTCTCGATCGCCTTAGTACCGAACTCGGTCTCTACTTGTTCTACATTGTCATCTCGCTCATCTGAATTAATCTTTTAACTCATCGTAACAATCTTGATCTAACATATAGTAATGTAATAAATTTATTTTCATACTTTTCTCTTTGGTCGGTGTAAGAATTTATTTTCATTCCACTTTTAAAAATAACTCTATCTCACGATACTTTATCACCACCCTCTAAACACTACATATTTACTACATATTTCTACTTTATACATAAACTATTAATATTCATTAAAACTCATGCTCAAAGAAAGAAAAAAAAATTAATTGGACGAAGAGAGTATATTATATATGTTTATATATATTATAAGTCACTCTCTGCTAAACTTGTTCAAAGTGTATGAAACTGATATCATTATATTCATTTAATTTTATCATTATTCTTATATCATAATATTTTTTACATTATAATATTAGTTTATAAGTGCAATGATATTATTGAATGAATGTTAGGTTATTACTAAATAAATATAACGATATTTGTTTCAAATGATAAATAAGCTTCAAACACAGTGGGCGCGGGTGAGACTCATCTCTTTTTCTTCACCTTAAAATTATTAATTATTTGTCTATATTATTACCTTAAAATATAAAATCATAATAATTAACATGTATGACTATTAATTACTATTTAACGCAATATTATATGAATAGATACATAATAGTGTCAAGATAAATAAGTAGCAATCTCTCTAAACAGATAACAATATCTCCCCTTCTGTGATATTCACCTCCGGAGGTTGCATGTGAGTCCCTTATTCTTGGGATTTCGACTCTTGGTGGATCTTTGTCTTTCATTTTTGACTTCTTGGAATGAGACTGTCTGAGGTATCTGGATTTTTCTCTTTTTGAGAACAGATCGAGACTGGTTCTTTTTGAAAGGCGAAGATTACGCTAGCCCTTCTACTCCTCACGATTGGTTTGAAGCGATTGTTTGAACCTAGAAGATAGTTTGTCTGTGTTTGTAGTTGTTATATTATACAAGGTATTTCTTTCCTTGTAAAAATAAAATAATAAAAAACAATATCTCTAGAATCCGAATCATTTTAATTCACAAGTTTTTTTACTCATGGAATTTTTATTCCCAAATTCTCCGAGCCTCCTTATACCTCCCACTCCAAATTCATTTCCAAAGGGAATCGAACTCAGTCTCCCACTAAAGTGAGAATCCGGTGGCAAAGTAGGCTAAGCCCCTTGATTATTAGAGAATATTCTATGTTTTGCTTAGTTTTCAATCAAAATGAAAATAATAATAATAATAATAATAATAATAATAATAATAATAATAATAATAATAATAATAATAATAGTAGTAATAATTTGTTTTGCTTACTGCAGTATTTGTTACGGCACCGGGGTCCTCCATCTTTTTTGGCACCAAGGGTCCTCTATTCTTGAGTCCATGGGAAATATAAGTTTGGATGAACATTATTATCAATTAAATTAATATTATTATCTTTTGTCATTTTTCATGCACAACAACTTGCACATTCCATTTTATATGACACCAGCTGTATATTATATATTAAAAAAACATGTTGCAATAATTTTTGGCCGTGGATAAAATTCCTACAACTTGCAATATTGGAACTAATTAGACACCAAAAATAAAGATTGCCAAATTAACAACATCTTTTATTTAGATTGGTGTGACAGTGTGAAAAAATGAGCTGCCATTTGTTACATAAACCATGTAGGTTGCAATTTTCGATTTGTACTTTTATATTTGGTGAAAATGATGAAGGGAGACCAAAATCTTATATTTTAATAATATTAATGGCATGCATATTTTTAAACGAAGAGTTTAGGGCAAAAATTGGTATGAGACCGTCTCATGCATGAGACCTAATCACTTTTAATAAATTGTTATTACTTTTTAAAAAAGTGATACAAATTAGCTAGTATAAAAGTGATAACAAATTGAAAAGTGATAACAATTTATGAGAAAGTGATAACAATTTATTTATTTTTTTGATCGCTAACTTTAGTTGTTAGTGGTTAGAAGTTAGTTCGCCAAGTCTCCTTATAATTTCAAATTCTCCAAGCCTCCTTATACCTCCCACTCCAAATTCGTTCCCAAAGGGAATCGAACCCAAGTCTTCCACTAAAGTGGGAACCCGGTGGCCAAGTGGGCTAAGCCCTCTTGGTTAAGTGATATCAATTTATTAAAAAACAACTTCGTCTCATGTCCGTCTTATGCATAAGACGGTTTCATACCAGAGTGCCCATAGTTTAGAGTGGCGAATTAGTAACCCACACGAAAAAAGAAAAAAAAACAACTATGAAATTAGTAATAAACTATTCATTCATGGCTTGAATGATTTTTACTAAGAAAAAAACCAAAAAAAAAAGGCCACACGAAACAAAATTTAACACCAATAAAATTAGTGTACGTGAGAAGCACGAGTAAAAAAATACTAGTTTCATATAATATAAAAGTTAAAATAAAATAAAAAAATATACATATAACATGAAAAAATCGAGGGAGTGAATCCCCACATTAATCGGCAAAAACTTATGTGAACCGGATGCATAACTTTATTTTTACTATTATTGTCATGCACATGCATTATCAAGTAAATGTGACAAGTAATATCGTCAAATACCACACACATGCACTATCGCCGTCATGCACATACGGTGATATAAGTAAATGTGACAGGTGATAGTGCATGTGCATGACGGTGATAGTATAAATAGAGTTCATCAATCGTATGTACCTAGTTAATACAAGCTTTACTCATATTAAAGCATTCCTATTAAAACAAATAAAACGTACATCAAAATACAAAATTCCGTCAAAATGTACGCGAAAATGAAAAATATCAAAATATCATAAATCATCCACACAACAGAGATCACAAAAGATTGATATTGATATTGTGATGTGTTGAAAGTCATTAGTTTATAATGGATGATGTGGCTTGATTTATAATCAATAAACAAATTTGTAATTTCAAGCATGATGTTTTGGGTGTGTATGTGATTGAAAGAGAACCGAGTAATTTTCACTTTTTGGTTTTGTGTATTATTTTTGAAGTGTGATTATAACTAGTTTTTTTACACATGATGCACGGATTCTTCTTAAAATATTATAATGGGGTATTTGATATTTGTAGGTTGCAATTTGTGTTGGATTGACATGGGATATGCTATGTGGCGAATCCAAGTTAAAAAAATTCAGAATATGTGAAACCAAAAAATCGGGTCTTTGAAATACAGTTTCAAAATTTATCATTGTCGTATTGCACCCTAAATTTTAGTATCCGCGCACTCCATATCTTATAACATCCGCCCCGCTCCCCGCACCAGTACGACATTGTCTTTGACCTAATTAAATATCATGCAAGTTGGACTGTCATATGCACAATTAATAAGACTTCTAATATATCAATGTGGCAAGACTAGTTGACACTTTATTCCAAATAATGACACATTGTTTGATGGTGAAGTATGTCCAAGTGGGATCGATTCTAATGTTCGGCATCCGGATCGTCAAGACCGATCTGGGCCCACTCAATTAACTTGGTTGGCATCCCATTAGCTCGCTAACGAAGTCGACCAAGTTGCATGGGGCCAATCTAAATTGCTCTATCGAGCTGATGACTTAGCATGAAGAGGAATCGACGATCTCATAAGAGGTCGTTCCTAAGGTGACATAGTCATGTTGTTCGTTAAGCGGTCTTCTTTGGAATTGGGGTGAGATAACTTTGTCACAACCTAATTATACTTAACGAATTTGTGTATAACATGACGTTACAATCACATGAAGTCATTTATTCAAGATTGGAGATTTGATAACCTATTAATATACACTACAAGAAAAATGTTGAAAGACATCGATTTTTAACCGATGTCTATCCAGAAAAAAAACGTTGTAGTAGCCAACGTTGTAAAAAGTGGGCGCCGAAAGACAACGGTTTTTCCACTTATTTTACAACGATTCTGAGACGTTGTCTTTACTTAAAAACTGTTGTAGTAAGCAACAAAATTATCTAATTCACTGATAGACAACGGTTGGTAACCATTGTCTTTCCATATAATATACAACGCTTTATAACCGTTGTCTTTACCTAAAAACTGTTGTGTATTCCAACAAAATACCGATAGACAACGGTTGAGAACCGTTGTCTTTATAGAGAATATACAACGGTTTATAATCATTGTCTTTATCCAAAAAACCGTTGTTTATTCCAACAAAGCGTTGATACACAACGGTTGAAAACCATTGTCTTTCCACGGAATATACAATGGTTTATAACCACGTCTTTACCCAAAACCGTTGTTTATTCCCAACAAAATGCTAATAGACAACGGTTGAGAACCGTTGTTATAATCGTATTACAATATTTTGGAACCGTTGTCTTCCTATACCAAAATCGTTGTTTGTCACACGTATATACAACGGTTTAGAACCGTTGTTGTTTTTATTTTATTACAATATTTTTTACTCGTTGTCTTTTTGTTAAATAAGCGTTGTGTTAACTTCATTACATCTCAACTAGGCATTTTAACGCACAACGCAAGCAAGAGAAGTTAACTCATGCTCCAACAATATCATGAATGAAGAAATAATGGGACCGTATCTATCTTTTTATTAGTTATTCATTATTTACATGAGATCATGAATGCTATTTCCTAAGAATTCCCACAAAAAAAAAAAGGTATAATTTTGGAAGAGTTAAAACTATAATTACGCATTTTGTTTGATCCTCGATAGTGGTATTGTAAAAAGAAAAAGACCTAATTTCATTCTTGTATCAAATGGATAATTAAAGTGGGGTCACACATATACATACTGTTGTGACATGAGAATAAGCAAAGGGTTAATGCTCACAGATCGCTAGGCGGCGCGAGCATCGTCATTGGCTCAACGAGCATCATGCCGGGCTCACCGAGCACATCCATCGGATCTCGCAGGGAAGACCCATCGTGCGAGGACTCTTGGTGAGGACCGAGGAGCGACCAACCGGAGACAAGATCTTCCCCAAAAAGGGAAGATATCCCGAGACAGGCGCGGTCGGAAGATGCCATGCCCCAAAGGTAAAAGATCTCGCCGCCGCAGAGATCCCAACAACTTTGCCACGTGGAGGACGCCGAGAGGGCTCGACGCCCGCTCATCCGTACATACCTCCCTAGGCGCATTTAATTCTGTACTTTTACATTAAATGCACCCGATTCTATGGGATTTATTAGCCGCCACTTGGCATGTATAAATAAGACCTATATGGCACAATAACAAGGATCAAAAACATCCAACCTTAAGCCCGGGACTCACCCTCCCAAATCTCCTTGCATTCTTGCTTTTTACATTCATTTCTTATCATTGCTCATCAATACATCTATTAATTCTCAATCATCAACATTCAATATCAATCAAGTCAAACAACTAAACAGCCGATTACTCTCCTAAAAGCGTCATTAATCGGTGGCGTAATCAGTGTAACAACATTTGGCCCCTCGTGGGAAACGCTAGACAAGAAAGGCCACTCACAACTAGTATTCCTTCTCGCTCTAAGTAACCACCATAACTAATGATCGAGCCATCAAGCTCACTAGCCACGATAATGAGGAAATGCAGGGCAAAACAGCCCGATCCGCAACGCCGAGGACCAAATCCCTCTCCTCCGGGAGTATCGGACTCGGAGCAAGTAAGCGAGGCAATCCAACGGCTCTAAGCTCGAGCCCGCGAGCTTGAATCTCGAGCGAGACTCGTCGCCATTCCCATCGAGGGCCCGTCTAAGCCCCAAAAGGGTAAAAGAAAGGCTCGCGACCAAGAAGGCGATAGCGAGGACCGATCGGGTGCGTTAGCCTGAGGCAGTCGGTGTCCAATCGCACAGGCTCTCGGGCCGAAGGCTCGATTTTTGGCGAACAGCCTCCGGTATCTCCCGAGGGAAGCTATCCACCGCAACCCCTAGTGCACCCGGAGCGCCGTGATGGAAAGGTCTAGGGTCCCGGTCCTTGACCGCATCGGCCTTAACGTGGCTCACCGGGTCCTTACTCGGCCGGACCCGAGCCATTGTTGCTCTTCAACGGAAGCTTGACCTCATTGAGGGCCGAGTGGATGCCCGCGAGGATCCCCAAGAGGACAAATTAATCGGCCCTTATCCATGGCCATCGAGATGGCGGAGGTCCGAACCAAGATCCTACCTCCACAAACCGCTCTCTATGAAGGAAAGACAGACCACGAGGTCCACCTCGGCAAGTACATCACTTACACGACGGGGAGAGGGCGTCGGATGCGGCAAGTGCCGTTTGTTTCCACGACTTTGGGCGAGCCAGCCCACAAGTGGTACACCTCCATCCCCTCTCGCACGATTGGCGACTTCTCCGATCTCGGCGAATAATTTGTCTCCTACTTCGCCTCTAAAATTGCTTGTCCAGCGGCGTGATAGAGGCTCATGGGCATCGAGACAAGCGGAGAAGGAGTCGGCGAGGAGTACCTCGACCGGCTCGATAAGGTGCTCCTCACGAGAACCTGTCGGTGATGAACTACGGCTCCATGCTACGATGAGCGGAGCTCGGGCGGACTCACACATGTTCCGTCATATGACCAAGCAGTATCCTCTTCTTACGCCGAGTTCGGGCGGCGAGCGGCGACTCCGATCACCAGGCAAAAGCTCCTCGCCCAACGCCCGAGCGAAGTCAAACCGGCCCCACCTGCCACCGAAGCGGTGGACACGCCCCTCTGCCCAAGAGGTCCCATCATGCGAGAAGGTGGGACCAGGCCAAAGCTCCGGGACGTTCAAAAGTTTTGACGGGGTCGAGGTCGTGGAAAAGCCGAAACACGCTCCACCTTTCGTGTTCCATGCGATGAAGGGAAAGGGGGTATTCACCCGGCCCAAAACCTCTCAAGAGCAATGCGGTGAGAGAGGCCTCGAACAAGTTCTACGCCTTTCATGACGGGCCGGACGCAACACGAGCGATCGTAGGGGACCTCCTCCGCCAACTCTGGAAGTTGTACGAGGAGGCGGAGTTGAGCGAATACGCCAAGAAACCCGCCCCGCGACCACCGCACGACGAAGAGGAGCAAGGCCCTCCTCGCAGAAATAGGGATGAAGGGGCCCAAGCGGCACTGTGGTCGCGGCGGACACCGATGCAAGTTACATGACGAGGTCCCCCGCCGAACCGAGAGGATGGGTCCAGATGATCCGATTAGGGGAAGCGGCTTAGGCGGTTTGACCCCGTCCTCTCCATGTCGAGCGAGAAGCGGAAGGCTGAACTCCGCGCCATTGACAACATCCACGTCATCGTTCCTCCCCGAGCCAACGATTTCTAAATATGCCGCCATTAGCTTCTCAAACGCTGATCGCGAGGGCCTCCTGTTCCCGAAGAACGAGGCCTTGGTCATCTCGACCAAAATCACGGGATGACAAAGTGGAGAGAATCCCGATCGACAATGGCTGCTATTGCAATATAATTTTCAAGTCCGCACTCGACCGGATGGGCAATTTGGCGAGGTTCATCAAGCCGCACGACTTGCGGTTGAAGGGGTTTGGGGATATGACGGTGACCCCCTATGGAAGAATCAAGGCGTGCGTGGAGCTCGCGGACTTCCGTAACGAGAAGCTTAGGATCACTAGGCCACTAGAATTTGTAATCGTCGACCAGCCAAACATCTATAATGGCTTCCTCGGTCGACCTTTTCTTGAAACTCTTAAGGCGGTTATCTCTTCTTACTTTTATTATATCAAGTTCCCCACCCCCGAGGGGAAGTTGACACCGTAAAAGTGGAATCGAGAAAATGGCAAAGAAGTGTTTGAACTACTCTTGTCTCAATTTTCTTTCCGCACCTTTTTTAGATTTACAATGTAATACTATAGCGGAAGAAAACACGAACACAATTCCACAATCGACCAAGAACGATCGCATGTTTGCAGTCCTTCTTCGGACCAATCCGCCTCGGCGTGCGAGGATTTAGAGCCGAGGCTTAGTTTTGAGCCCGCAACCATAGACTGGATCCAAGGGGCAATGCCCGCGATCCTCAAGGTCTCAAGTGGACAGCCCCGATCAAGAACTCGAGTGCATCCCCGTGGACCCATCTCGCCCCGACCTCGGGAGTCGCCATAGGGGCAAAGGTCCCTATCGAAATAGAAACGATCTCATCGAAGTTCCTCAAAGATAATATCAGCGTGTTCGCATGGTCGCATCAAGACATGGTCGGGATCGACCCAAGACACACACGCCACCACCTCAAGATCGATCCGTCACGGCGGCCGGTCTCATAAAAGAAGAGAAAATTCGGCCCCGAGAAATATGCTGCTCTCGCCGAGGAGGTTAAAAACTCCTTGATAATAAATCGATCGAGCTCGGCCGAGGACGAGCCCCAATGGGTAGCCAACGCCGTCTTGGTAAAGCGAACAACACATGGAGGCTATGCATCGACTTCACCGACCTCAACGCGGCTTGCCCAAAAGATCACTTACCGATGCCGCACACATCGACCCCCTGCGTCGACAGACCTTTGCGGGCATGAGATGATGTCGTTCATGGACGCATTCGCTGGATACCACCAAATCTCCATGGCGGTGGAAGACATCAAGCACACCTCTTTCCTCACCGAGAAGAACATTTATTCTTGGACGAGAATGCCTTTTGGCCTCAAGAACGCTCGGAGCGACTTATCAAAGGTTAGTGAACACTATGTTCGCCGACCAAATCGGGAAAACCATGGAAGTGTACATTGACAAATATAGTCGTCAAAAGCCTGAGGAAAGAAGATCACCTAAGGGATCTCAAGGAAACTTTCTCGATCCTTGAGAAGTATAACATGAAGCTCAACCCAAAGAAGTGTAGCTTCGGGGTGGGGTCGAGAAAATTCCTTGGGCACATCGTCGGCCCGGAGAGGCAACGAGGCCAACCCAGCGCAAATCAAACCTATCCTCGACATGGAGGAACCAAAGTCAAGAAAACAAGTGCAAAGACTAACTGGGTGCCTCGCGAGTCTAAGCCGATTCATCTCGCGTTTGGGCGATAAAAGCAAACCTTTCTTCGCGCAATAAAGAAGCGTAAATTTTCTGGAACAAAGAAAGTCAGCTCGCGTTCAAGAAGCTCAAGGAGTATTTAAGTAATCCTCAATTCCTCGCCAAGCCGGTTCAGGAGAAACCCTCTTCTTATATCTCGCAACATCGGAAACGGCAATAAGCGCTGTCCTCGTGCGGGCGAGAGGGACAATAGCACCTCCCTATTTACTACATAAATGAAGCTTCGGGCTTACTTCTTCGACCACCAAATTCAGGTGCTCACAACCATGCCACTACGGCAAGTACTTCACCGTCCGGTACTAGTGGGCGGCTTCAAGTGGGCCCTAGAGCTCGCCAAGACAACATCTCATATGCTCCGCGCACCGCGATCAAAGGGCAAATCCGGCCGACTTCGTGGCGAAACTTACCTTCCCAACCAGCCCATCAAAGCTTAAAATCCCCCATGGAAACTCTACGTCAATGGATCGTCCACAACAACCTCGCGTGCCGGCACGGGTGGTCCTCATCGAACCAGAGGGCTAATGTTTTACAAATGCGATACGCTTCGATTTCGGCAACAAACAACGAAGCCGAATACGAAGCCCTCGTCTGCGACCTCAAGCTCGCAAAGGCCATAGGGGTCCGCCACCTCCATATCTTCATGGACTCTCTTCTGGTCGTAAATCAAATGAAGGGGGAATATGAGTCCAGGGTGAGCAAATGATGAAATACCACGAGCTCATCGTCAACCTCTGCGGCTTCACCAGTGTTCATCGAACAGATCCCCCGCGAACACAACTCGCAAGTAGATGCTCTATCCAAGCTTGCGACATCGAGGGCGCCTGCGGACATGTCCAACGTAGTCCTAACAAAGCTTACCTGCCCCTCAATCAACGAGCACCTAGTGGCCTCCATTGACGAGGAAAAGAAAGCCGGATAACCCCCATCCTCAAGTACCTCAACTCGGGGAAACTACCGGAAGATAAAGTGGAAGCTCGTCGCATTCGACTCCGAGCAGAAGGTTCCCGATCCTAGATGGCCAACTATATAAACGAAGTATCTCCCTACCCCTCTTGAAATGCATCACGCCCGAAGAGGGTCACATAGTCCTCGCGAGAGATCCACGGCGGGGTGTGCGGCAACCATGCAAGCGGCCGCCTCTAGTATACAAAACGATGCACCAAGGGTACTTCGCCAACCTTAAGGAAGGACGCGATCGCCTTCGCGAGAAAGTGCCACCAGTGCCAAGTCATGGCGCCGAACATCAAGCTTTTGCTGAAAATCTCAAATCCATATTCAGCCGTTGCCGTTTGCACGGTGGGGGATCGACTTAATTGGTCCTCTGCCCAACAGTCCCGGGCGGATGCAAGTTCGTAGTCATCGTCGTCGACTATTTCACCAAGTGGGCGGAGGCGGAGCCTCAATAAGATCGACCAAGCGGCCATCATTAGGTTTATTTGGAAGAATATTATATGCAGATTTGGGCTCCCGCAAGCAATCATTGCGACAATGGGAAAGCTTGATTCGGCGGCCTCGAGATCGCGAGTGCGAACACCGGAAAATAAAGAGGTCGCTCGCGACACCCTATCACCCTCGACCAACGGTCGAGGTTTAAGCGGTCAACAAAATCCTCAAGCACACCTTGGAGGCCAAGCTTGAGGACGAAAAGGAAAGTGGGCTCGGGAACTCCCGACGTTCTCTGGACCTACAGGACAACAATGAGAAACTCCACAGAGAGACCCCTTCGCTCTCACCTATGGCACGGGGCGGTCATCCCTTCCGAGGTCTCGATACCCACTTATCGAACCTCTCAAATTCTCGGTGAAGAGAATGAGGTCGCTAGAAGACTCGACCTCGACACTTTGGAAGAGCGTCAACTAGCATCCGTCCACAAAAATGCCGCCTACAAGCGAAGTTCGGAGAAGTATTACAATTCCAAAGTCAAAGTTCCGACGATTCACAAAAGGCGAGATGATTCTCAAGTGGTCCCATGGCCCGAGCACCTTTGGGGTATTTGGCCCGAACCAGGAGGGCCCATTTAGGGTATCTGAATGGCTACCCGGGGCATACGAGCTGTAACACCCCGACGGCACTCCGGACCAATATCCACTAGAGTGCAAGTCACCTCAAGAAGTACTATCGTAGCGTAGCCCGCGTGTAAGCTATATCTAAACCTCTTCGCATGTAATAGAATGTGATAGGGCTTTCCTAAGGTCAATAAAAGTCGTTCATTTCCGCGAAATGGTAAAATCGATAAAAAACTCTAAGACTCACGATGACTTACACCTCGTCGAGCACCGTAAGCCTCGCTAAGCGGCCCAGTCCACGCGAGCACCAAAAAGTCTCCCGACGAGGCCCAAGCCTGCGGGGAGCATAAAAGTCTACACAGGTTGTACCCACGAGCATAAAGACTCACGCGGGTATATGACCCGTTGCGAGCACCAAAAGTCATGCGGGCCTAAGCCCTCACGAGCAACAAAAGTCTCCCGTCGCGGCCTTTGCCCGGTGAGCATAAAAGCCTACACATGGGTTATACCCTCGAAGTACAAAGACTCGCACGAGAAAATGGCCTCGCCGCAGCACTAAAGTCTCACGATGCGGCCAAAGCCCACGTCGGCAAAGTCTTACGTCGTACAACGATGCTCCATTTGCAAAGTCCTATGGATACACGATGACGTCCCGTTTGACACATAAAGACTCACGCGAGAATAATGGCATCGCCCGCGAGCCGTTGAAGTTGACGGCGGCCTCTAGCTCGTCGCCCGGCCCGCGACGAGGTTCCGCATCGCTGAAGCCGATGTGTGGGGGAGCCCAGAGGCAGGACCCCACACAAGCGAGAAAATTGTGAATTAGGGGGACGGGAGACCCCATCGGCGGCAGCTGCGCGAAGATCAAGACTTGAGAAAAAGAAGAAAGAATAGAGTTTGCTATAAAGTGCGAGAGGGTGGAACTTACCAGCCCTCCATAGTGGGATCGCGTCCTAAAAAGTCGGGTCCGAGGGTCCTTTGGGGCGGGCACCGTGCCCGCAGATGTCCCCGGATGGCGGGGGCAGCATCGTGCCGCGACTTCTTGCGGATCTCCCGGTGGGGACCTCCCCGACCTCTTCCTCATCATCGTCTTCCCGCAGGGGTCCGACCCTCCCTATCTCTGGGATGACCCGGGGGCACGAGAAGACCCCTAGGAAGTAGGCCGGGCCATGCCCGCGGGTGCGATCTTCGCCACGGGAGGCTCTGTTGGCCCCACGACCGGCCGGGGGCATGAAGGCTGGCCACTCGTCAGGCCGCGCCTCCTTCCTCGCGGCAGCGCGCCTTTCCTCCGACCCGCCGCGACAACTTAAGTTTCCCATTATCTCTTGGGGGCAAGTTCGGAAGACGGGAGAGCGAGGCTGCGAGGAATCGGCCATAAGTCAGCCAATGACAAACAAAACAAGGAAAATGCGAAGGCGAGCGAGGATTCACCTGGTTCAATGTCCACCTCGCGGGGACGGCCGATCGGCGAGCACTCTTTAACCGCTCAACAGTCGGGATCCTCTCGCCAATGTCGTTCACTCGGGAGCTTCTTGATCCGCTCCAAGCATAGCTCAAAATCCCAATTCAGCTCTCCGGGCGAGCAGATTCGAGTCCTGCGAAGACAAGAGAAATTAGATCGGTAGTCTTCGATTTTTGCGTAAAGGGAAATCTTACTTCTTCGTTTCCGATCGAAGGCGGTAGGGCAGCGAGGTAAGTATCACGAGTAAGCCCAGCCGCCTTCCGTGCACCCGCTACACGTAACCACCGGTGCCGCCACTCATAAACCTTGTTCGGCACCCCGCAATGAGGGTCCCTTACTTCGGTTTGAGGTACAACCCGTCCTTCCCGTCGGTGAGGCTGTACACGTATAGGAGCTCGGCATCCGAAAAATTCTATGCTCGCCGAAGAGCACAAGTAGGGCCATCAGCGCCTCCACCCATTGGGATGTAGGCCGGATGGGTGCCACTTCTCACGCGGTAAAGTAGTATGAGAGGCAGGCGGGAACGAGAACCGAACACCGGCCTCCATCATCGCGAAGTTGACCGCGACCATTCCGGAGGGGCTGATCGGTCGCCAGCATTTACTTGGGCCTATACAGGTGCACCGAGGAGGACCTCCCATTTGGCGGAGGCGGAGTAACTCCTGGAAGTCACCGAGCTCTCCCGGGCGTCCGAGTCACGAGGCCAATGGGAAGGCTTCGCACGCCACACCATGTTGTCTTCCCTCCCGACCCTCTCGTACGGTACGTGGCCAGGTATGCAGCGAGTCGAAGTCCGGCATTGGGCCCGCCAATCGGTCCATAAAGTAGACCCACTCCGCGTAGGCGAGATCGCGCTCTTCTTCCGCCCGACGCCCTCTCCTCGGCGGCCTCCTCCTCCAGAGCGCGGGAAGCCTCCCCAAGGGCTTCCTCCACTTCATCCCTCTCCGAAAGATCCGACCCCGGCCGAGAAGTCGGTCCCGAGCTCGGAATCGGTCCCCTCCTCATCGACGGGCGGCTGCCGCCAGCCGTCACTCTCTCCGGGAGGCGGAGTTCCACCCGAGATCGCCTGCACCGGCGAAATCGGGGCACCCGCAAGATCCGGGGCATCATCCCCACGGGATGGCCCCGCCAAGACGGAAATGGGGCAATGGGCCGCCCAAACACCACGTCAAAGCCATCCAAATCGGCCTCCGACCAAGCCCCAGAACTTCCGAGGCCGAGGGTCGCCGAGCCGCCGCTACCGTGAGCCTCTCTATTCGGAACCCGGGAAAGAAAAGGAAGAAAAAAAGAGAAAATCAATCGGGGTTTATCTAAGAATGTCGATGGAGTCCGACACAAATCCAAAGCAAGGGGTTCTCGACAAATTGGAACGTCTCAAAAGTTCTCAAAGTAGCTCTCGAGTTCTCGGAAAGTATAAAATGGCAAATGGCTGAGGGATCCCCTATTTATAGATATGGGGAAGGGCCCTCAAAGCAATTTCTTAAATACGAAAAATGGGGGCCCAAGGGGATTTTTTCCAAAGTTGGGACCCTCGAGTTATCCCCGCCTTGGGATGACACGCGCGTGGACCTCCCGCGCCTTAAGAATGAAAATAAAATTATGTAAAAGCATGAAAACTGAAACATAACATTGAGTCGAAACAATGATAAGAAGTATCCGCCCACATAGAGCTCCTTGCTAAATTAAACCCAAGTTGTTAAAAAGTAAAGGTTTTCTTAGAGTTAAAGCTATGAAGTTATTGGCCCGGGTAGTGCAAGATAATGCAAGTTCACTAAGGCTCCATTTTGATGGAGCGGATTTGAAAATCAAGGAATTTGAAGATAATACATTATGCATTCACACAAACTAAAATTGGAGAAAAGCTAAATGAATGGATTTGGTTCATTAAAATACTAAGCACAAGTGGGAGAAGTGAGAGGATTTCAAATGATTAGGTTTTGTTGGGTATTTGAAATCCTCCCACTTATAAGTAACATTTGTGTGAACCATTCATTTAGTTTTTCTGAAGGTGTGTGTTTTTGTGATTAGAAATCGTTCTTATCAATGTTGTAACAATGAGAGTAACACCGACAGCTATAACACAGAAGACTTAGTCAAAATCTTTGCAAACAAGGATAAAATTTTTCATAGATTATTTTAAATAATAATCTATGAGGAATCGATTCACTATGTTAATAATGAATACAAATCAAGTTGAGAACGATTTACAATTCGAATCTTCTCAATAAACCACTACAAGACCTAAACAAATATGTTTATGATCTAAAGCGGCTAAGTGTATGAAATACACCGTCAAAGGTGACCTATCTAGATATGTTAAAGAACACCTGTCTACTAATAATCTAAACGAGAATCTATTGTTACACGAAATGTGGCAACATCTCGATGTAACGTTAATGGGAAATAATGACCCTATCAATCTGGATGCACTTATCGCACTCAACGATCGATACTCGATTACTTCTCACGCAAGACTCTTATAATTTATGATTGTTCAGCTCGTATTGCCTTGTTATCATTCTTGAAGCTTGACCACCTATTTATAGATGTCGATCACAACCTTCAAGAGCATCGTAGATCCTTGTGGATGGATCTAGAAATCTCCACTCATTCCCTACTATTCGGCTCGTGAATCTCGGTGGAAAACCGCCAAGAAATCGCCTCTAATAAGCTGTTATTGACTTGTAACCGCTTGATCTAGATAACTCCCCTATATTCTTGATCATTGTAGATCCTTCGGAGTATTGGAGTCGATTCCGGATCGTCAACCTACAAATAACAACATCAAAGACAACACCGAAACACGAAAAGTTAGTTGTTAGAAGAAAGGGCGAATCGATGTCGCACCCGATGTTAAAACATTGGTGGTAACACCAAAATGTTTAAATCGGTGACATCAACATTTCCCTATTTTGATTTGTTAATGTATAGTGTATTCTCCTCAAATCCATTGATTTCAAATGACTCCATCCAAATGGAACCTAAAGTTTTGCACATTACATCTCAACTAGGCATTTAACGCACGCAGTAAGCAAGAGAAGTTAACTCATGCTCCAACAATATCATGAATGAAGAAATAATGGGACCGTATCTATCTTTTTATTAGTTATTCATTATTTACATGACATCATGAATGCTATTTCCTAAGAATTCCCACTAAAAAAAAGGTATAATTTTGGAAGAGTTAAAACTATAATTCTGCATTTTGTTTGATCCCGATAGTGGTATTGTAAAAAGAAAAGAGACCGCAGGGAAGACCCATCGTGCGGGGACTCTTGGCGAGGACCGAGGAGCGACCAACCGGAGACAAGATCTTCCCCAAAGGGAAGATATCCCGAGACAGGCGCGGTCGAAGATGCCATACCCCAAAAGGGAAAAGATCTCGCCGCCGCAGTGAGATCCCAGCAACTTTGCCATGTGGAGGACGCCGAGAGGGCTCGACGCTGCTCGTCCGCACAGATACCTCCCTAGGCAAATTTAATTCTGTACTTTTACATTAAATGCACCCGATTCTATGGGATTTATTAGCCGCCACTTGGCATGTATAAATAAGACCTATATGGCACAATAACAAGGATCGAAAAACATCCAACCTTAAACCTCGTGACTCACCCTCCCAAAGAAATCTCCTTGCATTTATCTTGTTTTTGCATTCATTTCTTATCATTGCTCATCAATACATCTATTAATTCCCAAGCATCAACATTCAATATCAATCACGTCAAACAACTAAACAGCCGATTACTCTCCTAAAAGCGTCATTAATCGGTGGCGTAATCGGTGTAACAACACATACAATGTATAAATATTTCAAGAATATTAATTCACCCTTAAAGATACATGCACATGCAATCACCACGTGTAACGAAATAATAAATACTGCACTTAATATATTTTTATGGAGTCCAATGTATATAATGTATAGAAGATTCGAATTAAAATGATTTCTTATGCTCCTATATAGCACTTATCTTATTAGGATATATATATGATTGTTTTCTTTTTCCTCCTATTGCGTTCTTTATTTAATAGGGAATATTACAACCAGATACACGGTTCTTGTGCATATTACAATGAGATACAAAAAAAAATCGGTGGGCCCCACAAAACCGCTGATTTTCCATATTTACCCTTCTTGCATTGACTCTCTCTCTCTTTAAGAAATCGCCCACGCTCTCACCTCACTCTCCTCTCTCGAGCACGCTCTTTCTCTTCTCTGGTTTCTCTTTCATCTCTCATGTCCCATCCCATCGGATTCTCTTACTTAAAAATTTATTTCCCTATTCTTAAATTCAAATTCAAAATTCAAAATTATTGTCTCTCTCCGACGCCCACTGTCTCTCTAAGAGCTAAACCATGGCGAAACCGAGGGGGAGAAATGGGGTTTTCGGCGTCGCACCTCGGAAGAAAATCGGTTCACCATCGACCACTGCTACCACTCTTCGGGTTTGATTGTTGTGTTTATGGTTTTGTTTATTTTTTGGGTTTTTGTGTAAAGGGAATTCGGAGCGTAGCAAGAAGAAGCCCTATTTGCCCCCAAGATAAGCAATTCACGATAACTAGAAATGGTTAGTGGACTCCCTTTTCCAAAAAATTTTTGATAACCCAAAGTATGAATATGTAGATTGTTAGTTCCCCACGGTGACACAAACAAGTTTCTCAACCGTATGGTACAACTCGATAAGTGGCATGTACCGTGTTTTGTTCTTTGGTTTTTTCATTTTTCATTTTTCAATGCTGGTTTTTTCATGTTTTTGGGTTTATCCATTCCTTATTGGCTACTATTGGGAAGCGAGGAATGTATCAATTATTGAATTTTGCTAGTAGAGATGATAGTTTTTTTGTTAATGTGTGTGCCAAATTATCCAGATGAAGTTGTATTTTTTATGTGTTTATACTTGTCCATTTTTTCTCTTTCTTCGTTTGCCATTTTTATTGAATTTTTTTGTTATTGTGATTTTTGTTCTCTATTCTTATAGAGAATAATTCTCGATTTTGTCACTTTTTTCAACGCCCATTATTTTCTATTCTTTTTATGGCTCTTATATTTTCAACTTTTAATAAATTTGTTGTAGTGATTTTCGCAGAGACATGTAGTTACTTTGGAATAAGCAAAGAATACAAATTCATTCACTCAAAGTTGGATTAGGATAGCTTGAATGCTTTTATGTTTGAATATATTTGAATTATACTCATTCTTATGTTGGGTATCTCCAATGAGAAATATTAATAGGTTTCAAGTTTTGAATATATTTGAACTATACTCATTCTTATGTTTTGAATATATTTGTCCCTGACCAAACTCATACATGAGGGATATTAATGGGTTTCAAGTGTTGAAAAATTATACAATAGAAGAAAAAAATTTGCACGATGTAGAAAAAAAATTGCACAATAGCAGAAAATAATTTGCACAACAAATAGGAAAAAATTTGCACAATAGCGAGAAAATAATTAATAAATGTGTGTCAAATATTTATGATATTGTGCAAATATTTCACTCGCATGCCAAATATTTATTGGATTCTTGTGTGCACGACATTGTGCATTATGAACTTGATCGTTTATCTTACATAATATATATTTATCGCATCCTAATTAATGTG
Organism: Paraleonurus japonicus; assembly: GCA_030762865.1. NCBI lineage: Eukaryota > Viridiplantae > Streptophyta > Magnoliopsida > Lamiales > Lamiaceae > Paraleonurus > Paraleonurus japonicus. The sequence goes on from CM061056.1 coordinate 43,729,726, forward strand.
TATTATATTGATTAGAGACTAGGTGGACAACTCTCGTATGGTTTTGATTTGCTAAGCAATGAGAAGATTTCTCCACTAGGAACTTTCTACCATATTTTTCTGTCTTTCTAATAAATTCTTGTGACTTTATTTTTTGTAAACTTTTAAATGGGTATGTCTTATATCCAAATATTTGGTTTAATGAAATTAAATGTGCCATGGTTATTGATGCACATTATTATTATTATAAAGCATTGTTAGAATTAGGTTCATCGAACTTAGTGTTGTACATATGTAATGAACATATATTATTTTTTTTTTTCTCAATGAATTAGTTTTATTTTTCTTAATTTAGGATTCTATCCTCTCTAATAGAATTTTCACTCTAACTTTCACACTTCAACTATTTTTACTTGTGCAAATATTTCTACTATGTGTTAAATATTTATGTTAATGTGTGCAAATAAGTATTCTCGCTTTGGCTAAATATTTTACGCTCTTGTGCAATTTTTTTCTGCGATTGTGTAATTATTTTTCTCGCTAGTATGCAAATTAAAATATATTTTTGCAAAAATTCTCTTAGACCAAATATTTGGTATAAGACATACTCATTTCAAAGAATATCGTAAAAATATAGTAAAACATAATTTTAAGAGAACTACAAAGAGTTTACTACAAAGACGAAAATATGAAACAAAATATGGTATAAAATAAAATCATAAGAATTCACTACAAAGTCAGAAATATATGTAGAACGTTCGTAGTGGAGAAATCTTCTCATTGCGTAGCAATCGAAAACCATACAAGAGTTGTCCACCTATCAATATAATACACATTAATCGGGGTCCAAAAATAGATATTATGTAAGATAATCAATCAAATTCATAATGCACAATGTCAAAAATATTTAGCACACAAGAATAAATATTAGACACACAATAGAAATATTTGAACAATCATAAATATTTGGCACACATGTAAAAAATATTTGCACAATATTAGAAATATTTTCACGGTATTGGAATTATTTGGCACACGTACAAGTATTTGCACATCTAATAATAAAAATTGAAATATAAATTTGATAATAAAATAACATAACACATATTACACATAAAATAGTAGTTCTGAGATGAGAAAACAAATTTGAATAAATTTTGAAAAATTGAAGTTAATTAACATAGTATTGATGCTAATACTACCTAACACATTACAAATACTAAAAATATTTGCGGCACGGGGATCGTCGACGGTGGAGCTCGCCACACACAATATATGGATACGAGACAACGTCGAAATCGATGGCGGCGGTGGGTGGTTGATGGTGACGCACGAGGCGGCGTGCGCGCGGTCTCCGCGAAATTGATCGAGACGGCAGCGGCGGCGCTGGAGAACTTCAGTTAGAAAACCCATTTGGGTTGTCGATCGTCGGCGAAATAATGAAGAAATCATGCGGAAACAGGAGCGTCGTTACTTCGGTGGCGGAGATATGACATTCTCGCAATGGACACGGTAGATCAATCTGCACCCGCGATTTCAATCTGCAACGGAGACGGTGGATCGATCTTCATCGGCGATGGATGTTGTCGAAGCGCATTTTGAATCGAAATTGAGAGAAAATGAGACATTTTACGCAGCAAATTTTACGAAATCGAAAATGAATGAAATCAGCGTATACCCCAAATAATATCTGCTTCTTCCATCAAAAGGATTATAATAAGAATTTCTTCTTATTTTGGTTCTTGGATTTCTCTTAGTCGATAAGGAGTCCTCATTTGAATTTTTGTTTTCAAGGTGGAAGATGCGATCCTTACTTGGTGATTGGTTTCCAAGGACCAATTTTAACCTCTTTTGATTGATCGAGATGCTTTTACAAATTTCCTAGGTTTTTGTACATCCGATTTACTATTTCTATCATAACCAAGACCTGTTTTGTCATGGGATTTTTAGATGTATTAAAGATATGATCTATTGCTTGATTGTGAATTATTCGGTTGACTAATTTTGAAGACTAGCTTGTCATTGTCTTTCTTAATAAATTCATTTTCAAAGACAGATTAATTCAAATTTGTCTTTTAAAGTTTTCAATTCACTTTCTAATCTTTCGGGTAAGGTGGTGATGTATAAACCTCGGCTGGGAAAACATTCCCCCTTGAATGTTTCCTCGGTTTACGAATAGTTCATCACCGCTTTCCTTTAATTAGAATTTGAATTTGATCCTTTAAAGCCAAATTATGCATCTCTAGCTGTTTATAAGCAGCGAGAGATGTCTTTAAATCTCTCAATAATTCATGAATAACGGTTTGATCATAATCGATGCGGACTAACAAGAATCATTATCAAGATGAATAATAGACTACCTCTTTAGCCATGAGACAGATTTCATCATCCGATCCAAATCGAGATGAGGATGATGATGATGATGATTTCTTTGACTCCTTTTCTTGACCCAATGAGCCCTTTGATCTGCAAATCTCCTGTCTCTCTTTTTCCTTTTCTCTTCCCTTTCTTTAGGAGTCGGTTGAGGACAATCATACTGAAGTGTCTGGCTTGTTGCATGTATAACAAGTGTCACTCCCTGTCGATTTAGAAGTGGAAGGATTTCTTTTGTGGTGATCTGAATCTTCTCGTCGGCTCCTGCTTTTGTCATCATCATTAGACTCATCTTCCTTCATTTTGAATGTATCAAATGCGTGCAAGACCGATTGCAGCTTGTTCTCTTTTACTTGTTACGATCCTTCACGTACATTTGCGAGTTTGCCACATTTCTTTGTTTGTTTTGCATCTCTTAACCTTGTCAATCCAATCTTTACTTAAAGTCTCAATGATTTCGATTCGAGCTACTTGGTCTAGATTGTGGATCTTTCTTTCATCATTTGTCAATTCATAACTCTTTTCTCTTATGCAGTTACGGATTCGGTGACTCGGCGCCGATCTTAGTGCCTCCATGATAAAATTTTATAGGTCCTTCTTCAAGAACCTCTTCCATCCTATCATGAATGGCCTTGAGGTGATTCTCCATCCCGAATTTCCGGTAATCATAATCTTCAATAGAAAATTCGGGTAAATTCTGGACTTCTTGCTTTTTCGAAGACATAATGAGATAAAGAAACAAAATACTCCACAAAACTTATTAGTAGCACTCGTTAGTAACAATAAAGAGAATGAAGAAAATCAAGAAAATTTCGGAATCTTAGTTAAGACCTAAAATCAATATCGGAAACTGACTTAACACCGCTCCGATACCACTTGTTGGTCCCGATTAGTTGAGTTGATTATGAAACTTTGAGTTAACCTTCTAGAACAAAATCTAGAAGGGGGTTGAATAGATTTTGTAGATTTTTCAAATCTTTCAAAATTAATTCAAAGTACCAGATGTACACGGCGGAATTTGAAAGATTAGACTCAACTTTAATAAGATCAAAAGCAAAAGCGATATTGATTTTAACTTTGATTACGAAATTAATCTTTGAACAAGAATCTTGGAAATTGAACAAATAAGTAAATGAAAGCGATAAAGAACACCAGATTTTATAGTGGTTCGGATTATAACAATCCTACATCCACTCTCCTTCTCCAACTTGAAGAAGGGTCTCCACTATCTCGCTTGCTTACTTACTTTACAATCTTACAACTTACAACTTACAACTTGATCTTCAACTCTTCAAAATGCTAACCAAACTTATGAAATCTAACTCTAAGAAAAAGAAGTGTATTTGAAGATGTGCAATGAAGTGTTCTACAAACACTTAGAAAAATCTATGAAGAAATCTTGAGAAACTATTTTGTGCTTTTTGAAAACTTGTAATTTGAGAGAATAAATTTACGGAGAATAACTTGTGAATTCTGTGTATTACGAATATTACGTGTGAAGTGTATATATCCCTTTTTAAAAGGAAGTGCCTAGACCTATTTATAAGTCTCAAAAGACAGTTAGTTTGTTAGTTAGTTCTAACAAAGTGAAAAGCTACTTCAACAAACTTAATCTTGAAAAGCGCTTTAGACCTCACTGTCTTTGCTCTACTCGTCTGCGGCTAACTCGGTGAAGATTCGTCTTTCTTATTCTACTCGGCTTATCTTGACCTCGTCTCGAGCTCTTCATGTTTATCTCCTGCAGATGACTAGACTCAAGCTCGTCTCCGACGACTTGTACTCTTCCGGACCTCAACCGACTAGATTGATTCTCGACCCCGTCTTATCGGCTTAGCTTATGGTCTCAATCTCAACTTGTTCTACAGTCGTCCGATCATCCGAGCTGCTTCTTTTAACTCATCAAAACTTTTTGATCCAACAAGGAAGATCAACAACGATGGAGAAGGATTGATCGATGGCGATGGAGAAGGTATTTGATTGTGGTATAATCGGGTAAGTGTTATTAAGACCAAATCAAGTTTATCGAACCCAAGGGATAAGATATGCAATGAGGCCCTAGGACATGAGTTTTCAATGACTATTGATGCAAGCTCGGATTTCAACTAACAATCTACCAGCAATGAAATACCAAAGGCAATTAAACAAGCAATTAAATTAGAATAATTAACAAGTTAAGCAAACTTCCAACTAAGTATAAGTGGAGAATGGGGGCTAGGGATAATCTCTACCAAGGAAACAATGATCACGACTATAATTGCATCAAATTACCATTTAATCAAGACAGAAAGTATGAACATCATGCAATAATATCTCCATTCATCACGCAATGCCTAAATGTGAGTATTCTTAGTGCAACTAATCTCTCAATTATGAAGCACCTAATTCATACAATCATACACAATTATAACTCGATTAATCCCTAATCACGTTAGCTCAACTTTCGTATGTTGCTAGGGTGATCAAACACTAATCAAAAGAGATAAAAATGCATGAAGCACAATTAGCATCAATAATTAGGAAAGTAACTATCTCAATTAAACAACAATCATCCACAATTATAGCAATCAAATCATCCTCAATTTCAATTATCCCAAGTACAAGAGAATTAGCCCATGGAGCAAAGTGCAAAATCCATGGGTGAAAAATCTAATTGCATGATCATCATGAGAATCAAAGTAATAAAGCAAGAGAAATTAGAAAAGAGGAATAACATTACCAATTTGGCGAATGAACAATGAATTGAATGCTTGAATCTCCACAATTGTAAACTCTTCTCTTCAATGGAATTACAACTTCAAGTGACTAATCTAGTTGATTAAATGCTAATCTAATCAACAATCAATAGAAATCTAACTACAACTATGAATCTAATGAACTAATAAGGAGAAATTGGCTTGGAATTGGAAAAATCGCCTCTAAAGCTGGAGAAACTGCTCTTGAGTGAATTGTGCTATGTTTTTCGTCCAAGGGGATTAAAATGAGGATTTTCACTTTGCGAGTCCCTCGACTCGAGCCTGGGCCCCTCGAGTTGAGCTTGGTGAAGTCACATTCACGCTTTCATTAAGAATCACCAGCCTCGACTCGTGCTCCTCGCCTCGAGTCGAGCTTGTCATGGCTCCTCCCTCGACTCGAGCTTCATGCCCTCGAGTCGAGGTCCTTCACACTTAGGCAATTCTTCGAAGCGGCACATGCCTCGAGTCGAGGCCCTTGCCCCTCAACCAATTGTCGAGTCTAGGGAATTTTCCGGGCCGATGTCCACCTCCGACCCCGTTTTCTCCCATCTCGTTCGTCTCGTTCCCATATGAACTCCCATGTGCTCGGTTTGGTCGATTTTCTTGAAATACCTGGAAACAAGGCAAAACACATCAAAATTTCATCAATCCACACTTGTAATACCTTTCATACAAATAAGCGATACCTTACACCTTTAAGCTAAAAACTAATACTTGTCATCACTTTTTGCAATTAAACACCACATTATTCATGCACTTATCACCACTCATCAGTATTATTCTGCTCTTTTTCGATCTGCTCTTTCCCCAATTCAAATTGGAAAATGAATTTTTCTTAGCGTAATTTTATATGTTTGTTATTATTTTAAAATTGTTATCTGAATTCTTTTAAGTGTTATCAAAATATAGTGATATAATTATTTTTTCTAAGTGTAATAAAAGTGGTAATTTAATTTAATAAATGTGTTCATTCAAACAGCTTAAATGTATTATTAAATTTTTTTAAGTATATTAAAAGAGTTGATTAAATTTAGGCCAAAACTTGTATAAGACGGTCTCATGAATGAGACCGAGTTACTTTTTAATAAATTGTTATCACTTTTTAAAAAAGTGATACAAATTAGTATAAAAGTAATAACAAATTGAAAATTGATAACAATTTATGAAAAAGTGATAACAATTTATTGAAAAATGACTACTGTCTCATGTCCGTCTCATGCATGAGACGGTCTCACACAAGAGTGCCCCTTAAATTTAATAAAGGTGTTATTGAAATAGTTTAAACTGCTCTTTGATTTTTTAAAGTATATTAAAATTATTAATTTTATTTAATAAAGGTATTATTCAAGTATTTAAAAGTGTTATTTGACTTTTTTAAGTGTAATAAAAGTGTTGATTAGATTTAATAAAGGTATTATTGAAATAGTTAAAAGTGTTATTTAATTTTTATGTATTAAAAGTGTTCATTTAATTTAATAAAGGTATTATTCAAGTATTTAAAATTGCTATATGATTTTTTTAAGTGCATTCAAATGTTGAATATATAAAGGTATTATTCAAATAGTTAAAAGTGTTATTTGATTTTTGAAAAAAATTGTATTAAAAGTGTTTATTTAATTTGATAAAAGTGTTATTCAAATAGTTCGATTTTATTTTTAAATTTATTTCAAAAAAATTATTTTCTAAATTTATTAAAAGTACTAATTTAATTTAATAAAAGTGTTATTCAATTAGTGAAAAAATTATAAGTGCATTAAAAGTGCTAACTTAATTCATTAAATTAAAAGTGTTATTTAAAAGAGTTAAAAGTGCTAATTTAAATATTTATATGTAAAAGTGTTCATTCAAATACATAAAAGTGTTAATTCAAATACATAAAGTGTTATTTCAACGAATTGAAATGTGAGAATAATTAGACAACGGTCATGAGCCGTTGTATTTTCTAATTTTGGTATTAGATCGGAAGAAGTTTTGATGAGTTAAAAGCGATCGGACTAGAGTCAACCCATACAAAGTAAGGTGACCCGGCCATTTTCATAGAGCAGTGAGGTAGATTCGTAGTACTAAGATAACCGTGACTAAGGAAAGCTAGAAAAGTCAGCTGTGGTCAAAGAAGAAAAATGTCATCTGAAGACAAGCTTGAGATAGTCGTCTGTTGGAGATAGCAATGAAGAGCTCGAGACGAGGTCAAGACAAGCCGAGTAGAATAAGAAAGACAAGTCTTCACCAAGTCACCGGCAGACGACTAGGACCAAGATCACCGGAGTCAAGACAGCTTATCAAGAATAAGTTTGTTAAACGGTTTTAGTTTGTTACAACAAACTAAGCTTCTCGAGCTTATAAATAGACTTAGGCACAATTTCAAACTTAATAACTTTCAGCACTCTTATTCACAATTACTCACAAGTTTTCATCAGTCTCATAAAAGTTTTTCAAAGCAATATCCATAAGTTCAAAGTGTTTGTAGAACACTTACTTTGTATATCTTCAACACCAACCGCACCGTATTCTAGAAATTTCAGGAAGATAGAAAGGTTGAAGAATAGGATTGAAGATAGAGATCTTGAGAAAGTTGTATTTGTAAGGCTGTAAGTAAGAAAGTTAGTAAGTGGTGAGATCCTTCTTCAAGGTTGAAGAAGGAGAGTGGATATAGGATCTGTTTTGATCTGAACCACTATAAATCGTAGTGTTCTTTCTTGCTTTTTAACTTATCTTGTTTCAATCAACTTTCAAATAAGTTCAATTTTAGATTCTTAAATCAGTTGCTTTTGATCCATAAAGATTGAGTTTAAATCATTTTTCATTGTGTGAACTTTGGTAATTTGAATTGATTAATCTTATCTTTGAAAAAGGATTTGAAAATCTATTCAACCCCCCTTCTAGATTTTCACTAGAAGGTTGTCTAAGGTTCTTTCTTAATTCACTCAATCCGTGGGACCAACATTTGGCAACACAAAACTACAACGGTTTGTAACGTTGTCTATCGCCGCATAAAGCTATTTTAATGAGAACGTTTATACAATGGCTATGAGGCGTTGTATTTTCTGAATTTTGGCAACACAAAACTACAACGGTTTGGAACCGTTGTCTATCACCGCCTAAACGTGGATCTACAACGGTTAAAGATAATCTTTATCTTTCACTCGCAATGCCTTACTACAACGGTGGCTAAAACCATTGTCTATTAGCGCAAGCAAGCGCCGATAGACAATGGTTCGACTTTAAACAACAAATTTTTTACTTTAAACAATGATTTTTTAAAAGCTGTTGTCTTTCGGGCGTTGTAAAATCTCATTTTTCTTGTAGTGATACTATCCCTTGTTAGTGTATTAAAGACATTATATTTTTTTAGATGTGTATAGAATATATTAAAATATTGAGGAGTTTTTGGTTTCATGTATGAGGTGCGGCTCCACTCTAATATTTACATCTTATTTTACTTCAAAATATAGTTTGGTAAAGTTACAAGTCCACATATCAAATGATATGTATGACATGAGAACCCATTGTTGTGGCACAAAATATCATAAGTGTCATAAGCTCCACGTGGGGGCACAGGGAAAAGGTATAGAGCCGTCGAAAGCGGGCCGGCGGGGCAAGCCAAAAATATGGCGGGCTGCAAAACCCCCAACCCAACCCACTTATTGGCGGGCCGCGGGTTTAGGCGGGCCAGCCCACATTAATTTTTTTATATATTTTTTTATTTTTAAACTTTTAAAAATAATAATTTTAAAGCTTTAATACATTAAATTTATCACAATCAAATATAATCAAATAATTTATGTTGGTGATTATCACTTTATATAAATAAAAATAGTATTTATTTCACAAATAAAGTTTATCGTTCATTTATTACAAAATAACTTCTTACAAATTAAAGTTTATAATTCATTAACCATAATAATTAAAAATATAGTCTCCTACAAATTAAATTTATCATCTATAAATATAAACTTTACAAAATATCCTTAAAAATGATATTATAATTGTTAATATTGTATATTAAAATATTTAAAAAGTTATATTTGTAAGACTGTAAGTAAGAAAGTTAGTAAGTGGTCGAGACCCTTCTTCAAGGTTGAAGGAGAGTGGATGTAGGATCTGTTTTGATCCGAACCACTATAAATCGTAGTATTCTTTCTGCTTTATTTTACTTATCTTGTTTCAATCAACTTTCAAATAAGTTCAATTTCGATTCTTAAATCGATTGCTTTTGATCCATAAAGATTGAGTTTAAATCTTTTCCGTGTGAACTTTGGTAATTTGAATTGATTAATCTTATCTTTGAAAAAGGATTTGAAAATCTATTCAACCCCCTTCTAGATATTCACTAGAAGGTTGTCTAAGGTTCTTTCTTAATTCACTCAATCCGTGGGACCGACAAGTGGTATCGAGAGCCTCTTAAGTTGTTTCGATATAGATTTGTGGTCTTGAAAAGTTTCGGAATTATTTCTTGTTTATCTTCTTTATTTTCAATCCACTAACCTTTCTACTAACAAGTTCTTATTGAGATTCTTTGTTTCACTATGTCGTCTGTTAAAAGCAAGAAATCAAAGAGTCTCGCTGAGTTCTCAATTGAGGAATATGATTATTGAAAGTTCGGGATGGAAAACCATCGAAGGAAATCCATGATCGGATGGAAGAGGTTCTTGAAGAAGGTCCAATTAAGTTCTATCATGGAGGAACTAGTGATGGGGCTGGAGGCTGCAGAGACGAGGGTGAGACAAGAGAAGAAAAGTGCAGAGTCGACTAATGATGAGAGGAAGATTCATAATCTGGACCAAGTAGCGAGGACAAGAGATTATTGAGACACTAAGCAAAGATTGGATTGAGAAAGTAAAGAGGTGCAAAACAGCTAAGGAAATGTGGGAAACACTTGCTAGTGTATGCGAGGATCGAGATCAAGTCAAGGAGAATAAACTACAATCAGTTTTACATGCATTTGATACATTCAAGATGAAAGAGAATGAAACCTGTTGACCAGTGGATGTTAGATTGACAAATCTTCTCAACAAAGCAGATTTGGGAAAGAATTATACGAAAAGGAGATTAATAACAAGATACTCGGATCTTTGAGTAAAAGATGGAGAGAAAAGGCCAATATCCTCAAAGCAACTCAAAATTTATCCTCAATCTCACATCATACTTTATTTTCTCATCTTAAAGCTCTAGAATATGATATTCGATTGAAGATGAGATGGAGTCTAGCACCTCATCTAAGATTGTTGCCTTTGTCAACAAAGAAGACAAGACAATAGCCGAGTCTATAAGAGCTAATCTATCCTTAAAGGAGCAGATGGTCTTGCTCACAAAAAGGTATGATCGATTGAGAATGAAATATAAACGTAATAAATTGAGATTTGCGAGAAAGGACAGATCCGAGATCCAGATCAAGAAGGAAAGAGGATGACTCAACAGATGATGACAAGAGAAAAATCGAGACAAGAAGATACAAATCACCCGTAAGAAAGAATCCTATCACCCTAAATCAGACAGGGAGATACTTGTTACACTTGTAACAAGCCGAGTTATTTCGGCTATGATTGTCCCCACCGACTCCCAAGGAAAGAGAGGAGAAAAGGAAGAAAAGAGATAGGCGTTTTGCGAGATCAAAGAGCCCTTCCTCTGAGGAAAAAGAGTCAAGAAAGTCATCATCATCCTCATCATCTTCATCTGATTTTGGATCGAGACGATGAGGTCTGCTCCGATGGCCAAAGAGGTAGATTACTACTCCTCATCTCGATAATATTCTTACAAATCATCTCAGACGGTGACCAAACCGTTATCAAAGGATGTTGAAAGATCTAAAGATGTCTCTAAGTGCTTATAAACAGCTAGAGACGAGAAAATTTAACTTTGACTCTAGTTAAAGGCAAACAAGTTGTAAACTACTGAGTCCGAGGAAACATTCAAGGGGAATGTTTACCCAAGGCCGAGGCTAGTACATCACCATCTGCCTGAAAGATTAGAAAATGAATTAAAATCTTTAAAAGATAAATTTGAAATAGTTTGTACGAAAATGAGTTTATTAAGAAGGTCAATGAGAAGCTTGTCTTCAAATTAAGCCACTTAATAACTCACAATCGATTATAGATCACATCTTTAGTACTTCTCAAAATCTCATGATAAGACAGGACTTGGTTATAATAGAAATAATAAATCGAAATTCAAACCAAGAAAATTTGTGAAGGTCTTTGAAACATCAAAAGAAGTTAAAATTGGCCCTTGGAAACCACAGAGTCAAATGAGGATCGCATCTCCTAATCAAAAACAAAATTCGGATGAAAAGTCCAAATCGAACAAAGAAGGTTCCAAGAACCAAATATAAGAGGATTATTATTACAGATTGTTTTGATGGGAGAAGCGAGATGCTATCCCAATTTTCCAAAGTTTAAGAAAGTCACTAAATCGACTACAATAAATTCTTATTCAAATGTGATGTGTTTGTAGACAGATTTGGTAGACAAATCCAATCTGATTTATTATTGAAGAATGAGATGTTTGTCTGGATACCCAAAGTGATTATTGACCTTAAAGGACCCAAGATCACTAGTGGTACCTCATACCTAATCTGTCTTGCAGGAATCACAGAACTATCACTCAAGGAGGAGATTCTAGCTTCAATCGGTACATAGACAAAGGGTTGTTCACAACACATGACTTGTAACAAGAAGCTACTATCAAACTTTCAGAATATTGATGGTCCCGCAGTCTTGTTTGGAGATAATAAGCGTGACAGGACTAAGGGAGTTGGCACACTAATTATATAAGGGATGTCCAACTATCGTGGTTTATTTTGTAGAAAGATTAAAGCATAACTTGTTGTCTCTTCTCAACTCTGTGATAAAGGCTTTCTTGTAAAATGTTCCAAAGATAAGTGTGATATCTTAGATAGCTCCTCGCACAAGGTACTCTTAATCGGCTTCAGACATGGTAATATCTATGTGGCTAACTTTAACAGCTTGCCCCAAAGATACATGTCTTGTAGCTAAAGGTGGAGATGATCTCACTGCTATGGCATAAAAGGCTTAGTCATCTCGAGCTTCAAAACCCTTAGTAAACTAGCTAAAAAGAATCTTGTCAAAGGACTACTCGAGAAATTCTCGCTCAACCGATCTCGAAATGTGATGCTTGTTAGAAAGGTAAACAGCCCAGACACTCTTTTAAAAGTATTAACACATCCTCATCTAAAAGAGTTTTACAACTCCTTCATCTTGATTTGTTTGGACTGTTACACCACTCAACTTTAGTGGAAGGAAATATACTCTTGTTGTAGTTGATGATTTTTCTAGATACACTTGGGTAATATTTCTTTTCAAAAAGAATGAGATAGTGAGCAAGATCCCCGATCTGCCTGCATAAATTCAAAATGAGAAACGTGTTAATATTATTAAAATTAGGAATGATAAGGGAACCGAATTTTGAATTCTTGTTTATCTAACTATCCGAATGAGAATGGTATAGTTCATGAGACTTCTTCACTAGAACACCACAACAGAATGGAGTTGTGGAGAGGAGAAATAGAACTTTCAAAGAAGCAACAGAGCATGCTAGCCGAGTATGGAACATCTCGTAGGTTCTCGGGCCGAGGCTATCAACACCGCCTCGCTACACCTGCAATGTATGCTTACTACCAAGAGTAAGGGTAAGACACCTTATGAGATTTGGAAGGGTAAGGTTCCAAGAATCTCATACTTTCGTGCTTTTGGTTGTAAATGCTTCATCCATAACAATGGGAAGTCTAAGCCGAGGACTTTTGATGCTAAGGCGGTGATGGAATATTCTTGGGATATTCCAACACTTCCAAAGCTTACGAGTCTTCAACAAGACAACTCTTTGTGTGGAGGAAACACCTCATGTGGTATTTGATGAACTGCATACTTTCTCGTATAAAGTGAATCAAATTACGTATGATCTAGATAAAATTGAACTAACTAAAACTAAACATAGAACAGTCTATCTACCTAGTTTTGATTCAGATTCGATGATGAAGAATCCCCATCCGAGAATCGAAGGCAACCCCTCTTCAGTGCTATCTCGAGGAGACACCCTTGACATCATCCGATCACCAGTGGTCACAGATGAAGGGGGAACGTCTCGCCCAAATAGAATCAATGAGTTGCCACCGAGTCTCCAGATGAGGATACTTCTACTCAAATAGGCAAGAGGATAAGGAATTATCATCCAACCGACCTAATCATTGAGGACCCATCCAAAGAGTGTGCAGACCGAACAATGGTAGATTCCCAAAGTTTGTTCACCGCTATGTATCACTTCGAGCCTAAGTCTATTGAGGATGCCCTATCTCGATCCAAATCAGCAATGACCATGCAGAAGAACTGCATCAATTGGAAAGGCAAAATGTTTGGGAACCGTGATGCACTTTACATAGAAAGATTATAGACACCAAATAGGTGTTTAAGAATAAAACTCGATGAAAACAACATTATTATTCGTAATAAGGCAAGATTGGTAGCTCAAGGTTACTCACACCGAGGGGATAGACTATGATGAAACATATGCTCCAGCTTGCGATTAGAAGCAATAAGACTGCTTTTGACATTTGTTGCTTATAAATCTTTGAGAAAAAGTTTTTGGTCCCATAACTTGTTGGGTCTCCGCTTTGGTCCCAAAAAGTTGTTCCGCCCAATTTTGATCCCATAACTTTTGAATTTGTCCAATTTTGGTCCCATTTTCACCGAAAAATCTAAAATGATGTCGCTTTTGGTCTCGTGACATGGGAATTTATTCAATTTTGGTCCCATAACTTTTGAATTTGTCCAATTTTGGTCCCAATTTTTGCCAGCACGCGCATGTTACATGACAAAAATGACGCTGCTTTAGATTTTCCGCAAAAATTGAACCAGACTGGACAAATTCAAAAGTTATGTGACCAAAATCGACAAATTCAAAAGTTATGGGATCAAAATTATGCCGACAACTTTTTTGGGACCAAAACTGGAGACCCAATAAGTTATGGGACCAAATTTATTTTTTTCTCTAAATCTTTCAAAGTCTTTCAGATGGATGTCAAGTCTGCATTCCTAAATGGTGTGTTAATTGAAGAAGTCTATGTAGAAAGCAGTCTCACGGGTTTAGGATCAATAACAAGGTCTATAAACTCAATAAGGCCCTATATGGATCAAACAAGCACCTGTGGCTTGGTACGATACTTTATCTAAATTCTTGATTTCAAGTGGTTTCTCAAAAGGTAAGATAGATAGAACTTTGTTTAGAAAAGAAATAGATGACAACATCCGTTGGTTCAAATTTATGTGGATGATATTATATTTGGTTCAATTGATCCGACCTTGTGTGAAGAGTTTAGTGTTCTTATGAAAAACAGTTTGAGATGTCAATGATGGGTGAATTGACATACTTTCTAAGCTTACAGTATTAAACAGATTTGAGTAAGGGCATATTCATACATCGTACTAAGTATGCTAAGGACCTTATAGATAAATTTGGGATGACTACTAGTACGGAAGTTAAAATACCTATGGCAACTAACTTCTATGGATTCGGATGAGCAAGGGATACCCACGGATGCAACGGAGTATCGTGGACTCGATTGGATCCCTTCTCTATCTCACCGCAAGTAGGCCGCACATAGCCTTTGCAGCTTGAGTATGTGTAGGATTCCAATCTAATCCCAAGAAACTCATCGAGACGGCTAAGAAAATCCTTAAATATCTAAAAGGGACTTTGCAGTTGGGTTGTGGTACCCATCTCGATGACAACTTCGAGCTATCGTGCTATTCAGACTCGATTTTGGATGTCAGAAATTGATAGGAAATCCACCTCTCTGGAACTTGTCAATTTTTAGGCAACAAATTAGTTTCTGATATCTAAGAAACAGACATCTATTGCAACCTCCACAATCAAGCCGAATACATGGCGGTTGGTAGTTGTTGCTCTCAACTCCTCTGGATTAGTCAAGAAATTAGGGATTATAAACATTCTAACATCATTTGTTCCTATTTACCGTGATAGTAATAATGCAATAGCTATGACATACAACCCTGTCTTGCATTCTAGGTGTAAGCATATAGATATCGACATCATTTCATTAGAGATCATGTTGAAAAGAATGACATTAGAATAGAAAAGATAGCTACCGAGTCTCGGAGAGCGGATCTACTTACGAAACCCTTAGTGAATCTAGATTTAAGAAATTGTGTTTAGAGTTAGGATTACTTGATGCATCTTTAGCTTATTTTTGATTACTATTGTTTGTATCTTGTATTTTCTTTCTTTCTTTTCCTTTCTTTAAATCATTGTCTAGAAAGAAATATCGACTAGATATGTGTCAAAGGACAATCAGGTAGTTGATATCATTGATCTCCTTCTTAGGAATCAAGAATCAAGGATTAGTCATATTGACCTTATCCGACTTGATGATTGCTTATTCGACATTAAGTAAATCGACAAGGACACAATAGTCACCGATTTCTCCAAAACAGATGACTATCTCGCATCCTATCCGACTTACTTTGGCTACTAATGGTTTCTTGAGTTTATGTATATGCAGGAACAGGTAATAGATCAACATTGTTAGATCACTTGAATCTACTAAACCGATAAAACCTCCTAATCTGCTCACCCCTTCTTTGTTTTCTTCAAAAGTGTGTTTTCAAAATTATGTTCACATTTCATCTATTTCAAATTTTTCAATGAGTTGTTCTTTGAAAACCCAATGAATCGATATTTTATTTAAAATAAAAGGTGATGATTAATTTGTCTTAAATTTTGCTAAAAAGAGATGAAACTAGTCGTCTTTTGAAATACCTGCACGAGGTCTTTTCTCAGACGAATTCAAAACCTTGTCTATTTTAGAAAACTTTTGTGCAAAGAAAGGTAAACCTAGGCTTACGTCAGTATACTTACTTCTCTCGCATAAAGTAACCCTATTAGTTGTCAAATCCGCAGCCTATACAAGCTACTTTTTACGTATTTCAAAGTCGAGTTAATCTCATGCGCCGAATCCCAATCGCTTATCCCATTTTAACCGTTGATTCAACATAGTAAATCATTTCAAATAAACGATTTAGATTTAAAACCACCCTCCACGTGTTTACTCTCTCCAAATTTTCCCTCTTATATATACATCTTCTTCTTTGTTTAAACCCTTTCATTTTCGTAAATCCTACCCTCTCGTAAAATTTCCAACTTACAAAACCTTTTTTAAACCTCTTGTATGAGCCATACTCGCCAATTTATTGGAGTTACATCGACAATGGTGGAATTTAACAAAGAAGCATATAACAAGAAGATTAAATCAGAGATGTATGTCGATTTCGACACCACCTCCGATGGAGAATCTCTAGAAATTCCGAGATTGTTGGAGAGATCAGTTTGAAGACTTTCTGTTCTAAGAAGTCGGACACAAATAAGACACTCGGATATGCGGGGATAGAATTCTATATCAATGGAGTGTATGAGGATGGTGTCTTCAAGACCAAGATTGATGGTGAAGATCCGTAGTCACGAGGGCAGAGGTTGCTCGAATCTTCGAGACAAATAATGAAGGTGTAAATCTCTTACATACAAAGACAATGAATGGGTAGAATCATTTGAGATGATTGCCCGAACATCGTGTAAGGATCGGAGGAAGGAACTGAAAAAATATGCTTAGAAGGAAGTATCGTCATTAATGACGACATACCGACTAAGTCTATTCTTGGGGAGCGTAACTCTCACGATGGACTCACCAGTGCCTCGTTTGAACCGCATTAGAGTTATTCTCGATGGAGTCCAAGCCAACTAGGCTAAGTTGTTGTTGGCTAGGTTTAACACCGAGAAGGGCAGATCGAGTGTATCAATGGTCATGGATAGCCAAGTCCATCACGAGTCTGTTTCAACAAGATCACGGTGTTGCTGGAGAATATGCCGACTGAGAGATCAATCGACAGACGCAAGGGTGAGGAGCTACACAAAGCGTAAGGGCTCCTCACCAAAAACGAACTTATTGGTGGACCACTAACTCGGATAAGGAAGTAGCCGAGGAGAGGGTGGCCGAGCCCTCGGCGGAGGAGGATCAACCTACGAAGCCGACCGTGAGCTCACCGAGGCTTCACACCGATGAAGCGGAAGGAGAAGACACCTAAGAGGAGGAGGCTGATCAAGGCCTCGAGAAGGAAGGGGCAACATCTCGCCGCTCACCAAGTCTGCTAATAGAGGAAGTATAGACTGGAGGTGGTTGCAGCACTGTGGGTCCGCAGGAAATTCAGGAGATCGCACCGAGAGGACCCTCCCATTCGCCAAAAAGAATAGAGAAGCCCCAAAAGGTACACTCCTTCGGCGCTACTTCTAGCTTATCTTCCTCCCTCCCCTCATCTCGCCCACCTCGCGATGAAGAGGTGTCCAGTGGCACCTCCGACCCTCTTCAACAGCCTACCTCCCAAGAAGTCCAAACCAATCTCCCATCTTCTCCTCTACCCCAAATACAAGCAACTTCCTCACCATCCCCATCCGATTTCTTATCCTTTCTTACCGGTCCTATCTACTCTCCCACTCCAATAACCACCATCTTCCCTCCCACTATGTTACTCTCTACCTCATCTCCCTCCTTAAATGTACTCCGACCACTCGCACCCTCCAATTTTCAACCAACACCTTCTCCACAACCATCTTCCTCGAAATTCCACCCCCACCATCTTCTCCACCCCGAAATACCTCCACCCCCACCATCCGATATCCCATCCTCCCCTCAACCCACTCCACAAGTCCAAATGGATATTTCCCACAATATCTTTGGGGATATCCTGATGAGCTCCCCTAGTCCAAAACCCTCCTCTCCCACTTCGTCCGACTCAACCGAGGAAGACAAAGATAGCCTCTGTCCGCCATCTCCTCTTCTTTCCAAAACCTTCAGCAGAAAATCACATGTAAGGTGGAGAAGATGATGGCTAGGAAGACGAAGCAGATGATAAGGGCAAGAATAGACACCATGCCGACTAATATGCGGATAGTCGAGGTGAACATTTCTCGAAACTTATCCGACAAAATCGGCTCCGCATTCGCTGGTTGTCTGGGCAGCTGGAGGAGGAGGTGAAGCCGCTAAGGACAAAATGACATAGGACAACGCCATCCCGGTAGAAGCCTTAACCATTGATAAATCGACTTCAAGGTGCGTTGTGCCTCATTAGAAGACCAGCTCCGAGCCCTCACAGATGAAATTAAAAAGGGGGAAGGAGCTGGGAAAGCCAAGATGGAGGCCCTCACACCGATGTAAAGGCCAACTCGCATAAGCCGCGATTCAAGGCCGACACACCAGCCGGAGGCGGCAAAGGCAGAGTTGAAGGAGAAATCGACGAACTTGCCGCTTTGGTACCGAGGGTGACTCAGATAGAGGATGCCATCCGAGAGGATGAGGAGAAGAAGAGGAAGGAAGAGGAAGAGAAGGCAGAGAAGTGCCGGCCGTACTTAAAGAATCCGAGAAATCAGCTTGAGGCCAAAGGAATAGGAAAAGGGAAAGCAGCCGAGAAGGAGCCAGGTTGAGGTTGATATTACCAAATCACTCAGAGCCGAGAAGAAGAGGAAAGAACCGGACTACTCCAACCTTTTAAAAGAGCAGATCGTATTTAATCAAGACCGAAAAGGAGTTGTTCGGGGAAAGAGAGAGGAAGAGGCAGAAGAAGCCGGGTAAGGGAGCAGAGCCGAAGTGGGACAGGGCACTCGGAAGTGGGTCTCCAAAGCGGTGATGAAGCAGCACTTCCGCCCGTCCACCGCTCGTCTCGCCCCTCCTAAGATGGTATCGGGTCAAGACACCGAAGAGTACCGAAAGAAGAGCATGGATGCCAGATGGATGTACTACCGGTACATCTTGAAGGCATCCCCAACCTGGAGCAAAGAGATGAAGATCTTCAAAGTGGTACGAATGGATGGAGAAGGAGGACCCGAACCTCTATGGAAGGCTGCTCGACGAGGCAAGCAACATCTTCAATCGTGACCTAGTCGCCCACCTATGAGCATGCCAAACCCAAGCCGAACGCGAATAGGACTCCCGATCCGAAATGGGTGAAAACCATAATCACCAAAGCCGAGGTGAAGTCAAAACTCACAGACGAAGAAGAGCTCAAGAAGCCGAGAACGAGAGTCTTCACCGGGCCGGATGTCCCCAAGCAAGCCGATGGGGTATCTAATAGAAACGTGATTTTTCTTTTCCTTATCTTTCTTTCTTATCAAGATCCATCATTGTAAATTTGTAAATCTGATGTGAATATACTTGATCTTATCTCGATTTACCTTGTCTTATTTTTTTAAGCTTTCTTTATCGCTTTCTAAGAAAACTTAAAAAAATTTCTAAGTGTTAATCATCCGAGAAAACTTCCATCTCGCATTAAAATTTTCTAAAAATTTTCTAAGTCCTAAGACTTAAAACTTTCTAAGTACTAATCATCCGATAAAGTCTTAAGACTTAAAAACTTTTCTTAAAATTTCTTATAAAACGTTTTCAATTTTTTCTAAGTGTGAATTAAGTGCTCTTATGTGAATAAATCAACTAAATGCTAAATGTGCTCAAGTGTGCTTATCTCGATTGTCTTGAATAATCTTGACTAACATCACCGTGAGTTTGTCTCTTTCAGCTTTAACTTCATCAAAAAGGGGGAAATTGTTAGATCAAGAAGTTTTGATGAGTTAAAAGCAATGAACAGAGTCAACCCATACAAAGTAAGGTGACCAGCCATTTTCATAGAACAGTTGAGGTAGATTCGTAGTACTAAGTCGACCAGACTAAGGAAAGCTAGAAAAGTCAGTTGTGGTCAAAGAAGAAAATGTCATCCGAAGACAAGCTTGAGCTAGTCGCCTATTGGAGATAGCAATGAAGAGCTCAAACGAGGTCAAGACAAGTTGAGTAGAATAAGAAAGACAAGTCTTCACCAAATCACCGGCAGACGACTAGGACCAAGATCACCTGAGTCAAGACAGCTTATCAAGAATAAGTTTGTTAAGCGGTTTTTAGTTTATTACAACAAACTAACTGCTTCTCGAGCTTATAAATAGACTTAGGCACAATTTCAAAATTAATAACTTTCAAGACTCTTATTCACAATTACTCACAAGTTTTCACTCGACCTTACGAAAGTTTTTCAAAGCAATATCCATAAGTTCAAAGTGTTTGTAGAACACTTACTTTGTATATCTTCAACACCAACCGCATTGTATTCTAGAAATTCCTGCAAGATAGAAAGGTTGAAGAATAGGATTAAAGATAGAGATCTTCGTAAAGTTGTATTTGTAAGACTGTAAGTAAGAAAGTTAGTAAGTGGTCGAGATCCTTCTTCAAGGTTGAAGAAGGAGAGTGGATATAGGATCTGCTTTTGATCTCGAACCACTATAAATCGTAGTGTTCTTTACTCGCTTTATTTTATTTATCTTGTTTCAATCAACTTTCAAATAAGTTCAATTTCGCATTCTTAAATCGATTGCTTTTGATCTATAAAGATTGAAGTTTAAATCGCTTTTCCGTTGTGTGAACTTTGGTAATTTGAATTGATTAATCTTATCTTTGAAAAAGGATTTGAAAATCTATTCAACCCCACTTCTAGATTTTCACTAGAAGGTCAGTCTAAGGTTCTTTCTTAATTCACTCAATCCATGGGACCAACATTTGCCAACACAAAACTACAACGGTTTGTAACGTTGTCTGCTCAGCGCATAAAGCTATTTTAATGAGAACGTTTATACAACGGCCATGCAGGCGTTGTATTTTCCGAATTTTGGCAACACAAAACTACAACGGTTTGGAACCGTTGTCATCGCGCCCTAAACGTGGATCTACAACGGTTAAAGATAATCGTTATCTTTCACTCGATTTCGCAATGCCTTACTACAACGGTGGCTAGAAACCGTTGTCTATTAGCGCAAGCAAGCGCCGATAGACAATGGTTCGACTTTTAAACAACAATTTTTTTACTTTAAACAATGATTTTTTAAAATCATTGTCTTTCAAGCGTTGTAAAATCTCATTTTTCTTGTAGTGATACTATCCCTTGTTAGTGTATTAAAGATATTATATTTTTTTAGATGTGTATAGAATATATTAAAATATTGAGGAGTTTTTGGTTTCATGTATGAGGTGCGGCTCCACTTTAATATTTACATCTTATTTTACTTTAAAATATAGTTTGGTAAAGTTACAAGTCCACATATCAAATGATATGTATGACATGAGAACCCATTGTTGTGGCACAAAATATCATAAGTGTCATAAGCTCCACGTGGGGCACAGGAAAAGGTGTAGAGCCGTCGAAACGGGCCGGCGGGCAAGCCAAAAATATGGCGGGCTGCAAAACCCCCAACCCAACCCACTTATTGGCGGGTCAGCGGTTTAGGCGGCCAGCCCACATTAATTTTTTTATATATTTTTATTTTTTAAACTTTTAAAAATAATAATTTTAAAGCTTTAATACATTAAATTTATCACAATCAAATATAATCAAATAATTTATGTTGGTGATTATCACTTTATATAAATAAAAACAGTATTTATTTCACAAATAAAGTTTATCGCTCATTTATTACAAAATAACTTCTTACAAATTAAAGTTTATAATTCATTAACCATAATAATTAAAAATATAGTCTCCTACAAATTAAATTTATCATCTATAAATATAAACTTTACAAAATATCCTTAAAAATAATATTATAATTGTTAATATTGTATATTAAAATATTTAAAAATAAATAAAAATTTAAAAAATTAGGCGGGCCGGCCCGCCCTAACACAAAGCCCGCGGCCCCAAACGGGCCAGCCCATATAGGCCCGCTTCCAAACAGTCTAAAAAAATTCAACCCAACCTCATTTTTAGTATGGTGGGGCGGGCTGCCCAATGTCTAACCAATTTTGACGGCTCTTAAAAGGTGATTAGTGTGATAATCGCTTGAAATGCATTTTATTTGTTTAATTTGATAGGAATTCATCTTGAAATGAAAAATGTATTGTTTTGTTTTTTTTTAGAGAAATTGATACGGGTGAGCAGAATCTGAAAAAACCGAAAACCGAACCGATGAATTTCGGTTAATTAGGTTTGGTTTTTTTCATAAATTTCGGTTTTCGGTTTTAAATTTTAAAAATTTCGGTTTTCGGTTCGGTTTTTATAAAAATACCGAATTGACCAATTAACCGAAATTATTTTAAGAATACAAATTTTAAATAATATATTAATATTAATATATCACTTTTATTTTTACTCATTTTATTCATAACTCAATTTTGCCCTAATCTATTCCTCACTCCCTCTCATCTCTCACTTTCCCGCCCTGGTGGCCGGCGTCGCCTCCATCCTCCGGTCCAAATCATCCGTCTCGACTCTCTGCCTCACGCCGTCTCCCAACCCCACCCTCCCCGCATCGCGATCGCCGGTCGCGGCTTCGCAGCCGTCGCGCCGCGCGCCTTCCCGACTCGGCGACTCCCGGCCTCTCTCACGAGTCACGACTCCCGGCCTCTCTCACTCGGTCACTCGACTCACTCCCACAGGTAAGGTAATCATACTACTTTCATCAACGACCAAATATGAAAGCTGGGTGAATCTATTACATTTTGTATTTTACGAATCTATTACATGAACAAAAACCCACCGCCTAAATGTAGCCATTCAATGAATCGACAAATTAGAATGTTGCATTTATGTTGTATTTCATATTTGTTGTTGGACATCAACTTTATTTTTACCTTTTTGGATGATTGAATTTTATTGTTGGGTGATTTGTGTAATTGTGTTGAACTTTATTTTGGGATGTATCTCTTTAATATCGGTATTGAACTTCATTTCGTATTGTATCTTTTTAAATAGTATGTGTTGAACTCAATTTTTGTATAAATTCATGATTTTTTTTTAAGAAAACAGCATTTATGTTTTTGGCCAAATAAACCGAATTGGCCGACATATTTAAATCGGTTCGGTCGGTTCGGTTTATATAAACTTCGGTTCGGTTTCCGGTTCAATACATTTATAATTCGGTTAATTCGGTTCGGTCATAAAATAGCACCAAACCGACCGAACCGACCGAATGCTCACCCCTAGAAATTGAGCATTATTTTTTTTTGTGAGGTCAATTGAAAAAGAAATTAAGAGTCAAGCAAAATACGAAAAAAATAAAATGGGCTCATATTATTTTTCTCAACTAAAAGTCCATTTGTTGAGCCCAACAACTCATGAAATAAGACAACCATTATTTGTGCATCATTTCTCACGTGTCGAGCACCATTACTTGATCAAAGAAGCTTGTGCATTGAAAAGCGGTGGACCTCAGCGCGAGATACAAGAAGCGTGTTTATGCATATAAGAATATTTCAGCAATTTATTAACGTCGTGAAATGTTTTTGTTAGTGGCAAAAGTTCTTTGACAATTTTAATTGAAAACAACACTTCTTCAAATTACAAAAAGCGAGCCGAGAACAATTAAGAGTCCACACACCCACATATAGTCACAGTGTGTTCTTCATTTTCTTTTAATTCTTTGCAAGCTTAGGAGATAGATTTTGATACAATCAAGTGTAATTAATACAAACAAGATGACTTCCACTCTTTATATTTATTTTTGTTGGTTTAATTTCATTCTCTCATGTCTTTCTCTAATGCAATTTTCATGGGTTTCTTTCCTTAATGATTATTGACTAATTTCTTAAATGTTTTGGTGTGATGATCCTTTGATGATTCAATTATGGTGATAACTTGATTGAGTGTTTTCATTTATGAGATGATTGATTATCATAATGTGATTTGTATGGTTTGATTGCTAGATTAGACTTTGATCCTTTGTTTGTTATTTTATTTATCATAAGGAGACTTGGATTTTGAATTAATGCTTAGGTGTTAGGCATATTTTAGTGATTGAAGTCAATATTGGTTTAACTCAAGGAGACTTGGTTAATTTTACTAAAATCAGCATTAGGATACATTAATTGCTTGATGATTAGTCTAGTAATCGTGAGGGAGAATAGGGTGCCGTCTCTGTACAATCCTACGTGCTAAATTATTGTATTAATCCTAGGGTTATCAAGTACGATTTAATATAATTCTTTCGTGGATTGCTCTTATCGCCTCTCGTGAATGAAAACCTTAATCTCGTTTGAACTATTGTTGATGATTTTTGGTGATTTGCACCCGAGCACACTTTCCCCATATTTGTTTAATCGTTGGTTTATTGCCTTTTGATTTAAATTATTTGCTTAATTGATTTATTATTTTATTTTGTAATTGCAAAACCGTGTTCGACTCTATAATGTCATGACAATTGTGGCATCAGGGGATCCTAGCTCTCACTAGTCTCTTGAGTTCGATAAATAATTGGTCATAAAATACTTGTTACTAAAATACGAGACAATCAAAAGGTAACCCCGAACTCGCCGAGCAGCGAGCATCGCGAGGAGCTAACCGTTGTTGGACAAGAAAGGTCGCCATGATACGAGTAGACACTTTGTTAAGCAAAGTGAGGATCTTGGCGAGCAAGATGAGGAACTCGAGTAAACGAGCGAAGAGGGTCGGCGGACACATCTACGCCAGCCGCGGACAAGTGAACCGAACTCGACAACCCGAGAAGATCTCTATGATTTGGGAAATAAATCAATGTAACATTACTAGAAATAGTGAGTCTACCTAATATAGAACAAAACTTCCTTTTGTCGTAATATCTTTCTAGCGGTTGACAGGTGACATGACTTTAGTGTGTTGAAACCTATCCGTCGTACAAATCTCGATCACATCCTAGAAAGTAGGATCCATACATTTGATTCATGGATCTTGACATTTAATGCGCAAGATACTAGGGCAGCTCGATTGACCCAATAAATACTACCTAGTCTACCTTTAAGCCACAATAAAAAAAAATTTAATCCCCATTTAAGACTCGAATTTAAAACTCTAAGCAAATCTCTCTTGCATGTATTGCTCTCTAGTTTTTTTTTTTTTTTTTGAAAAGGCAAAAGAATATATTAATATGAGTACAATGAGTACTCAACCCATTAACATAAAGTACAATAGAAGGGTCAAAATAAAGATCAAAGATCTACTTTCTAGTTGTTATTCAAGCATTCATTTCTTATCATTTCATAGAATATTAGTTTTATCTGTATTTTTTCACATAAATACTCATATTCATAGGTAATTATACGATTAACAACATCCATCTCTCGTATAAGATCAAAACATACAATTCAATCATTTTTGTGCCTAATTTGAAAAGCTAAAAAAATCACATTAAACATCACAGTATTAGGGGAAAGAATGATCTTGGTATGTACGCAAAATTTTCAAAAATTATAATATCTATCAATTTTATACTAGGTGTGATATGGAAAATTTTAAAATACAAAATTTAATTATGTACTAGCCAATAATGGGCCTGCAACACTTATACCACAATTATTAACAATAAAGGCCCAGGATATTGCCACACAAGAATTCTCGTAGTGCACACACCAAATTTTTTTAACTAAAGCTTACGTGAAATGTCTAAAATACCCCACTCTCTAAAATTTCAAAATTGGGAACTACTAAGGGCACACACCACGTCTTTGTACATTTACGTGTGAAGGTGGTGAATTGCAAATGTCTATTGCCCAAAAGAAAAACGACCTAAAGCACCAAACCTGCCGAACTCGGGAGCTTGTTGTGAATGAGAAGGAGTTGCTCCAGGATTTTGACGGTTATATTTCGAAATGAAGGGCTCAAAACGTGGAAAAAAGAAACATGTAAGTTCTTGTATTTATAGTTTTTAGTATGTCATTAGAACTAGGGTTTTGATGAAATATTGAGTATTTAGAGGCTTATAATGGTAATGTGAGTTGTTTTAGATGATATTGTGTATTTAAATCGTTATTTCCATGGTATTGCATTGTTGACGCCATTTAGTTTTTCATATTTTTTCGCGAGCTTTGTGCGACATTTGGTTCTTAGCACAAGTGTTACTTGTGCGAAATTTTTGTTCGCACAAAACACTATAGTGCGGTTTTATGTTTCGCACATTTCACATTTGTGCGATTATTAATTTCGCACAAGTTCAAATTTTTCAAATATATTTTGCACTTTATTACATTGTTCTTTTTGTTTTTCGCACTTGCCGAACTTTTTTGTTTTGTATTTTCGAGTTCGATGAAGAATATGATATTGGGTGTTCTCAATCGGATTATGATTTCTTTTATGATCCGGATTATTATGATGTGGATGATGAGGATGAGTATGGGGATGACGAAGATTTTGAGGATAAGAAGGTTGAGAAAAATGAGAAAGATAATCAGTGCAAGAGAAGACACTGCAAATAAAGATCATGAACTTACAATGGACTACACGAACGTCTTCACAACCACGGAATATTTTCGGTCTCGAGATTCACTTATTTCATGGGTGAAGCGTGTCAGTAGTGCTCACAACGTAGTAGTCGTTGTAAGTCATTACGACTATGGTGGGGGTGGTAGTAAAAGGCCCGTATCTGGTTAGCTTGTGAACGATCGGGTGTATACCGTAAGAGAAACAAGAAAGCTAGTGAATCGGAGCCAAAGAAGAAGAGGCAAAAGAAGTCGAAAAATCGATGACAATGATGATGATTTTACTTGAGGAAGAGAAGATCAAGAGACGGATTACGGGCACTAAGAAATGTGGATGTCCATTTGAATTGAGGGGTACGGAACGCATTGATTCTACTTGGCGGCTTGATGTGAAGTGTGGCACACACAATCATCCGGTATCCCGATATCTTGAAGGCCACTCTTATGCCGGGACGCTTGACACATGAGGAGGAGACATTTGTTGTTGATATGTCGAAGTGTAATGCTCCTCCGAAGATGGTGTTGGATAGCTTGAAGAAAAAGAACGAGCACAATCATTCGACACTACGACATATTTACAATATCGTACACAAGCACAGAGTGTCCGAGTGGTGTGGTCGGACGCAGCGATTGCGGCATTTGATGACAAAGTTGGTCGAGAATAAATATTTTCAGACGCCCAGAGATGTGAGAAGACAAACTCTCTTCAAGAGTTATTTTTTGCACACCCGTCTCCATCCAGTTGGTGCATTCTTTTCGAAGGTGCTCATGATGGATTCGCACGTACAAGACGAATGTCACGCCTACCATATTTGGAGATAGTTGGAGTGACGTCGACTAGCTTGATATTTTCGGTTGCATCGGCATATCTCATGGCGTAGAAGGAGGAAAATTATTAGTGGGCATTAGGATTGCTTAGAGGACTGTTGGGAGAGGATTCATTACCCACAGTCATTGTTCTTGATCGGGAGAAGGCCCTCATGAATCTTTGCTTCAAGCCAATTTCCAAATGCCCGCCACTTTTTATGTACTTTCCACATTGATCGAAATGTGTTGGCTAATTGCAAGGAAATGTTCAAGACTAAAAAAGAATGGGACAAGTTCAATTGCCAATTCAATGATGTGTGGAGAGCTGATTCGAGGCCGAATATGAGGAAGTTGTGGGTGTGCTTCGATCCAAATTTCCAAAGAAGCCCGTGGACTACGTCATGAATCAAATGGATAAATCCATACAAAGAGAGATTCGTTAGGGCGTGGACGAATGAAGTGATGCATTATGGAAACACAACAACTAACAGGTAAAAACAATATTTTTACAATAATAGTTACTTTGTACTTTTGTATATGCAAAACAATCATTAATAATCATTTTTTTCTTAGGGTTGAAAGCCATCATGCGGCTTTGAAGAGATTACTTGTGAATTCAATGGGTAATTTTGAGACGTGTTGGAACAAGACTCACACTCTCTTCAATACATGCCATGTTGCCATCAAAGCCTCGTTTGAGAAGAGTCTAAATGTTGCCCAACACAAGTTCTCTTCAAACTTTTTCAACTATTTAAGGGGTGTTGTGTCTCTTGTTGCATTGGAGAAATTATTTGATGAAATTAAGATTGTTAAGAGTCCTAGTTTTGTGTCAAGTGATTGCACTCACATTTTAAAAAAGGTATATGGATTACCGTGTGCTCACGAAATTGAAGAGTATGTTTTATGTGATAAACCATTACCGGCTAATTCACTTGACGCATTTTGGAGAAAACTGGATTTGGAGCCTAGGGTATTTGAGCCGGAGGATGTTGAAAAGAAGGGGTCTAAGCCTAGGAGTATTTGACAAACGGTTTCAAGATGCCGTAAATGACATGTATCGGGTCTTTGAAAGCTATTCAAGAAGAACAAGCTGTTGTATTTGAGAAGGATGTGCGAGCTAGCAAATCCCGGGACTACAGATATGATCAACCAATGCCAAAGATCGAAACCCGAGGACGGCCAAAGACAGACAAGAAGAAAAGCATAAAGGAAGATACATCGACGAAGAGAGATCCAAGCTTGTTTGAGATTAAAGAGTCATTGTCATTGGTTGGGAGTTGCTCGGTGCAAGAAGAAAGCAAGTTCATTGGCGTGGATGTCTCGATCCCATCTCAAGCGACGTTTCAAAAGAAAGGTCGTGTGGTGCAAAACCAAGATATTTGTTAATTGGTTGTCATTTTTTTGTATATAAATTTGTGATTCTCAATATATAATCTTGTTTGTTACGTTTTAGGTTGCCCGCCGACGCATCCGACATACAAAGGGTATGGATTTGATTGGTAGTGTTCCCGTGGAATTTCATCCATACGTCGTAGATATGAAGAATGTCAAGGGCGATGGCCACCGTGGTTACCGGTGTATTGCGGACCTAATGGGCTATGGCAAGGAGAATTGGGCAAAAGTTCGACAAGACTTGACTACCGAGTTGTCCAAGAATGTGGCATTGTACGAGACCGTTTTCCTCGAAGATGGTGGAGTCGAACGCATCTTGAAAGTCCTCAATTGCTATGACGAGTTCACGGGAAGGAGCACTGGTTGACGTTGCGAGAAATGGGACATTTAGTGGCATCCACGCATAACGTGTGTTTTGCGATCCTAGACCCTCGCATAAATCGACATACCCGCCGTTAAAAAAGCGGTGCCTAGAAGCCCAAAGAAGATTGTTTGTGCCTTAATCAATGAGAATCACTTCATACGGTATTAACTCAAAGCATTATTTTGTGCATTACATTTTTAATTATACGTGAATTGTGTAACAAAAATCTTATTTCAATCTTGTTAGGTGTTCTTCGGTGCCGGATACACTTTACCGGTGATTGAGCATAGATAGCATGAGTACCACCAACCTATTGCTAATGGTTGGTTGACGGTGTACGAGAAGCTACAATTTCGGTGATTGTTTATGTGATAGAAGTTGTGTATATGAGTACATGGACCCTCTTGCACTTTTTTGTTAATTTTTTGAGAATATATGCTTTGGGCCATCTTTTGAATGATCAATTATGTGAAGAATTTAACATATATTTATTGGATATGAGTATTTTGTCAATGGTGTGTGCGACTTCATTTTTCGGTGATTGTTTGCATGCTTGAACTAAAAAAAATCAAATCCTCATGTGCGACCATTATTTTCGCACAAATGTGTGTTTGTGCGAAAGATATTATCGCACAAGTTGAAATTGTGCGAAAAAAGGCCGCACTAATTCATCAAATTTCGAAAAACCTCACTGTGCGAAAAAAATAAGCACAAAAACTATTTGTGCGAAACATATAGTCGCACATTGTGTGTGTACTCGTAACACTTGTGTGTGCTTTCATAAATTCAATATATGGTATTTTGAGAATCCTTCGTGCGAAAAAATTTATCGCACAATGTGTGTGAACTTAACACGTAAGTGTGTGAACTTAAAATTTGCAAATATGCATTTCGAGAATCCTCCCGTATGCGAAAAACATTCGCACAAAAAAATTCATGTGCAAAAATGTAACGCACAAAGTGTGTGAACTTAAAATAGAAGTGTGTGAACTCAAAATTTCCAAATACGTATTAAAGAAATCCTAATGTGCGAAAAAATCGTCATACAAAAAATACTTGTGCGAAAAAATGTATCGCACAAAAATACTTTTGCGAAATAATTTATCGCACAAAGTGTGTGTGTACTCTGTTTATATATGTGCCTATAAAGATGTGTTAACTAAAAATATCAACAACACAAAATAATAATAATAAATTCTATATCACATACCACATACTAAACTTTTTAAACCATCAAATTTCCAACCTGTTTACTGTAACATATCCATACCACAAAACCATCAAATTTTCAACCTAGTTTTATACACATAATTATACAAAAATTCTAAAATAGTTCATAATGAATAAATAGTTCATCGACGACCTAGTTTGCGTCCTCCACGTGACGATGATCCTCCCTCTCCGCCTCCCACCAACCCGTTTACGACCCCTATGCAACGGTGTTTCTCCTACTCCATCCCCACCGAGTAGACGTAACACTTCTTCCACCTTTTCCATAGCACCTGCAAAAGTCAAGCTCTCATCATGCTCGTACTTGTACAAAAGACTCTTCAACTCATCTTTTGCAGCATCCACATTAGAGACTTTAGGTGGACGTGGACGATCACGAGGACGGATACTCATGTGGTCTCGAGTTTGAAACAATGGGCCGACCATTTGCAAGGAACCAATCAAGGTATCCATCAATACAATCATCATCTTGCGTGCATTCTTCACCTAGCCTCTGCTCGGTCAATAGATGCGCATCCCACGTGCCAAAACTTTGACCAATTGGACCCCAAAGTGCCCTAGTTCTTTTAGAACCTCTACCCTTTAAACGGCCTTTCGTAATAAGTGGTTTTTCCTAATCGTATGTACATAGCCAAATTGCCTAAGAACCCCGTCTGCATATACGGCTCCACAATATCTCCACAGACAATACATCCGTAGAAGTACGACACAGGCTTCAACGGGTAATGATCTCTTAATGCACGATATGGAGTCCAATTGACCTACAAAAACGTGAATTAATTACATGCTAACACAAAATAAAATATAAATTTGAAATTTGAAAATATTACCTTAGAAGGCTCATACACATCCAGTCACTCTCTATAGTCTCGAACACGGTCGATTCTTGGACTCGTATGTGCTTCCGTGAATACTTAATGGATAATGGGTCGGGATATGAAGTTTGCATTTTGGGGTGGTAATATCGTAGATGGGAAATGCTCATATATCCAAGCCTCGCAAATAAAATGTCTATCAATAAATGATTAACAACTAAAATTAAACGATGTATTAATAAATGTTTACCTCGAGAAGAGTGAGATAACCACCGATCTCGCTTAACCTTGAATTGCGATGCCTCACCCAACCGTTTGTATAGATAGGCTAAGATCATGGATCCCCAAGCATATTGGCTAAATTGCTTCATATCGGATGCGTATTGCAACCCACGAGGTGTTTACGCAGTACCCGCTTTATCCGAAATAACGCGGTACCAAACAAGTACAACACATAAGCTCGTGCCGCATACGCCACCTCATCCGCATCATTCGATCCCATCTTCCCCATGAAAGTGTCCTTCAACCACGCTAACTTCATGCAGACGACCCACGTCTACCCCTAACCGCCTCCTTTGCTACCTTGCTCGTTACTCCCAACAAATCCATCACATCTTCGTGAGCCGTTCACTTTCTCTTCCCTTGTCGATTGCACCGAGACCATCCACCATTAGACTTGTAATACAATACACGTCATCGAAGCGTGATTGCCATTTCACCAAAAGGAAGGTGAAATGAATTTGTCTCGGGATGCCATCTCTCAACAAAGGCGGTGATCAAGTTCTTGTTCGGGATCTTGTATGCTCCACGCTTAATGTGAAATAGTCTTGACCTACGGAACATCTGCGGAAGAGGCGAGAGTCGGGTTCGCCTTCACTATCAAACTCCCATGCTAGGAGTTTAGCAATATGGCTCTGGCATCGCAACACATCTCTCTCATTACCCCGCCATATGTGTCGAGCGACATGATCTTGAAAGCCATGAAGCAAGGGAGGTGATGGGACATCTTCCACCGTGATTGTATGACCTGGTCCTCATCCCCATCGTCACCTTCCTCTTCATCGTCATCGCCATCTCCCTCTTCATCACCGTCGCCACCCTCTTCATCTTCATCTTTATCTTCATCTTCATCATCATCTATATCCGGCTCCTCATCGTGTACTTCTTCAAGAGGCCCTTGTTCGGGTTGTTCGGGCTCAAGATCACCAACAGGTATAACATCCTCTCGTGTTGGGTTGTTCGGGTTCAAGATCACCTTCTGTTGTTTTCTATGCCTATAAGATGCAGCGGGATGAATTCTCCCTCCCTCGGGATCACTGTTCAACGAAAATGTTAAATCTCACATGTTCGAAACAAAAAGCAAGACAAATCAAGATCGTGCGAAAACAAAATTCGAAAATAAACATCATGTGCGAAAAAAACTTGAGAAACAAACACCATGTGCGGAAAAATGGCCGCACAAATGTATTTTGTGCGAGAAAAATTTCGCACTCATCGACAATTGTGCGGAGAAAAGTTTCGCACACAATACATTTGTGCGACGAACTTAATCGCACCATCTATGCCCGGTTCAAAATCAAGAAATCAAAAATTTAGTGCGATTTAACAACATATTAATCAATCTAAACAATATAATTCATAATTTCGGGGTAAAATTCGACATTACACAAACCCTAAACGCCATTAACACCCTAAACATGCTTTAAAAATCTTAAAATCACATAAATACGCAATCAATATACACAATATATACGCAAATACTTATACGTAATAAATATACACAATACATACACAATACACACAAAAAATAATTAAACATCAAAATCCCATACTTAAACTCCAAGAATCATAAACACATACGTTTTTGTTGAATTTCCCGAAATTTTGAGATAAGTTCCAGCACCTACCTCCTGTCATTATTGACGGTTCCGGTGAGTGCGGCGGTGACGAAGACGGTAGTTGTTGGCCGCGATTTTTCAGACGTGTGTGTACCAAAAATTTTGATCGAAAAAACGTAAGATTGGAGTGAGGGAGGGAAATATACACCAGGGGTATTATTGAACTTTTCGGTGTGTGGACCCAGATTTTTGTGTGTGTACTTAGTGTTTGTGTGCACTCTGAGAATTCTTGTGTGGCAATATCCTGGCTCAACAATAAAATTCCCAAGGCCCACTATCTATTAATTCCAAAAAGCCCAACCAAAAATTCCGTACAATGTTCTAGATTAACGGTCATAAAGAAAATTCAAACCCCATATCACCTGTGAAGCACGTGCCGTATCACTGTCTTTTGATGAACGGTCCAGATTATCGCGTTAAGTTAAAGCTACACAAATTCAAAACCCTTGATACAAAACGTACGCTATGTTTGCTTAGGGCTTCTCGAGTATATATTCACACTCTGAACCCATTGGGAGCGTAAGAATCCCTCTCTCTCTCTCTCTCTCTCTCTCTCTCTTTCTGTAACTGCCATTTTCGATTCTCTCTCTAAGGAGCTGCCTGCTGGATATCGAATGGTAAGCCTCTGCATTGTTGTCGGATATTGTTAGTAGCTTACAGATTTGCGTGATTTAATCGTTTTTGTTTTGGTCGATTTATAGGCTTTGCCGAATCAACAGACAGTGGACTACCCTAGCTTCAAACTTGTAATTGTTGGAGATGGTGGCACTGGTAATGTTTGTTTCTGATTTTATTAGTTTTCTAATCCTTTTTTTGGTTTGATTTGTTTAGAATGATTATATAGATGCGCTGCCTCCGTAAATGTTGCATTCTCTTTTTTTTTTTTTTCAAATTATTTTGGCGATTTGTGTTGAGATTAATATGAAGTGTGACAAGGTTAAGAAAAGTGGTTTGTAGTGATGTTTGTGTTATAGAATAAATTGTAACATGTTTGCGCCTTTTGGCATTTTGTAGTTCATCTTGTAGATCAAGGTATTTGTTACTGCAATGCGAAAAACATTATTGTTCTTTCAGGGTTTAGGTTTATTTTGAAATTTTAGACTTGAAGGTTGCTATTAATTCGGGCTGAGGTTGGGATCAGAATATAATTCTGCATAGTAGAATGTAAAATTTTTTTCTTCGATCTGTAGGTTTAGATATATTGTACTATTGAATATGCACAACATCCAAGACAGAAATTTTTTTGAAATCTTGGTATTATTATTTTTTGTCCTTTTGGCTTGAGCTACGTTTTTGTGATGTTCCAGGCAAAACTACATTTGTGAAAAGACATCTCACGGGTGAATTCGAGAAGAAATATGAACGTAAGATCGCCTTAAATGAGTTTTCCTTTGATCTGTTAGTAAATATATCTTGTTCTTTTTCTCAATGGGTTTCAATTTTTAACAGCTACCATTGGCGTGGAAGTACATCCTTTGGATTTCTTCACAAACTGTGGGAAAATCAGATTTTATTGTTGGGACACGGCTGGTCAGGAGAAATTTGGTGGCCTTAGGGATGGATACTAGTAAGTGATTATACATATTCGCATATTATTTTACTTTCGGACTTTGATTGTATGTTGTATATGGTGTTTATTTATATAAATTATACTTATGCAAGTAATCAATAAAAATTGACATCTTGTTAATATGTAACTGATTTGAATTGCTTCAGCATTCATGGACAATGTGCCATCATTATGTTTGACGTAACAGCCCGATTGACTTACAAGAATGTTCCAACATGGCATCGTGATCTTTGCCGGTATGCGCTGTCCATCTTTCTGAACTTGTTTGCAGATTTTAGAGCTGAATCTCTATGTAACATTGTTTTTATCCTTCTATCAATCAGGGTCTGTGAGAATATTCCCATCGTCCTTTGTGGGAACAAGGTTGATGTCAAGAACAGGCAGGTGAAGGCTAAACAAGTCACCTTTCACCGTAAGAAGAATTTGCAGTACTATGAAATATCAGCAAAGAGTAACTACAACTTTGAGAAGCCTTTCCTCTACCTCGCCAGAAAGCTTGCTGGGTATGTCTATGTAGATGTCAACTTGTGGTTTTAATGGTCCTTAATTTTATTGGATTGCAATATTCAATGATTTTTATGTAACTGTTGCTTCTCGTTGCAGCGATCCTGCCTTGCACTTCGTCGAGTCCCCAGCTCTAGCTCCACCTGAAGTTCAAATTGATCTGGCTGCACAGCAACAGTAAATCTCTCTCTTCTCTCTCTCTCTCTCTAACCTACACACAAATTGATTTGTACTAATCTCTAATTGTTCCATCTTTGTAGGCATGAAGCAGAGCTCGCTCAAGCTGCTAATCAGCCTCTTCCTGATGATGACGATGATGCGTTCGACTAGGGAGGATGGACTGCCGACTTTTATATTTTATGATGCATCCTTGTGATAGGGGTCTCCCAATTTTTCTTGGGTTTCTTTGTTGTTGGGGTTCTGAGGATTTTGTGTTTAAAGTCCTTTGAGGGATTTAGGTTTTCTTAAACTGCTCTTGGTTTGTGATTTCTTTTGCTTGTGGAGAAGATGCTTTTAATCTTCAAAAATATTTCGAGGAATTATTGTATGATTTTTAGGCTCATATAGCAATTGATATAATATCTGCTATGGTTGGCTAATTAGTCAATTGTTTTTTTGTCGCACCCTTGACGAATTTCAGATTTAATAATAATTATTATTATTATTAATTATTTTTTTGACAGGGATTACAAGTGAATTTTGGTGACAAAATTAAGTATGTTCATTTGTTTTATTCCCTCTAGAAATATTTTTATTATCTCATTTAATTATGGTTTTATATTTACATCATAAAAAGGTACATTATTTTTTAAGTGTATTCCAGAATTCCTTATATATTTAATTTATATATTTGATTTGTTTTTTTAAGAAAATTATTTTAATTACGCCTTCCATCTTTTGTTAATTATGCCTTTCATCCCATAATTTTTGGAGTATACACTTTTTAAAAAGAAAAATAATAATCGGAGTTTTGAGGGTAATTTTATAATTGTAAAGGTGAAGTTCATAGAGAATTTTTCATATTAACAGTGTGTAGGAAGAAAGTGTGAAGAATTTTATAGTGTGGAGGGAGTAATTCATCATACTCCTCCCGTCCCCAAGAAATTATGCACATTTTTTTTTCGGTCCGTCCCAAATTATACACTCCTAAAAAAGAAATATCACACAATATTAATACCCTCACAATATCATTTAAATTTCAAAATGTCACTCTTATTCTACTTTACTTTATTCTTTTTCCTACTTTATCTCATTAAATCACACAAAATACCTTACACTTTATTCTATCTCTTATCCTTTATTCTCATAAAAATCAACAAAATTAATTTTTCTTAATTTCCGTATTCCAAGAAGTGATTTCTTGGAACGGAGGGAGTAGTGGAACGGAGGGAGTAGTAGACTAGACCTAACTTTTAGGTAATGAAAGTGACAAATGGTGACATAAACACAATGCGGTGTGCAGTGTACCTTTGTTAAACGCTATGTCAGTGTCTGAAAACATCAAAGCACAGAGGGCATGACTTGAAAAATTATAATCTGTACAAATTTTACTTTGCTTGATAAAAATTCTGAAAAGATCATGTGTTTGTATAAAAACTATAATATTACAATTTGAGGAATAAAATGTTAATATAGACTTGAGAATTTATACCACCAAGCTATTAACCAATCTAACATCTAAACTGTGTTTGATCAAGTAAAAACACGAGGGTATTTATCCACCACATCAGACATCCTTAGCAGGTCAGGTCATCGTGTTCTTTTTAGACATCAAGAAACTTGAAGTTTCGATGAAGTGGAGTTCACTGGTTAAAATTACTATCTATACCATAAGGTCATGTGTTCGAGTCACCATTTGACCAAGAAAAAAAAATCCTTGAAGCTTCACCAGATTTCTACTCCAACAAGGACATTGTTTAGCTGCATAAAGAAAAAGAAACATCAATAAATAATGAACCACTTTAACGTATAAATTTTTGAGTAATTACCTTGTAGTTGCATTCACCAGAGTCGAAAAGGACATCTCAACATGGCACGACTCATCAACGTTTAATTGTGGAGGACGACAGAAATAAATACACAGAGAAATGAATATGTAGTAATGTTGTGGATGATAAGATTTTGAATGCCATTTAATTTACCTATAAATAATCGAATCTGTAACTACTGGAACGAGGTAACAGCGTGATCCAACTCTCCTCTTTGTACATGTACCAAGTGACAGCAACATCTCTAGATGACTGACATAATCAAAAACCATTCTTGAGTCCAACACAGATAATCAAGAATTGGTATCCATTGTGAATTCTTGATCTAATAGTATGATGTCATGAAATGACTTAGCACAGCAACATGCATGTTTACAATTTTCAACAACAATCTGGAAGGTGAAAAGTGATTGTCTCGAAGAAGATGACATATCAGTAAAGTATACCAGATTACAAATAAAGTAACCCACAATATAAGAAGATATATGAATCTGTAACTTTATTTGTTCCTTGAATCTTGCAAGAACCTTAAGTTCTCTAGTGGCTTAGTAGTTGAGAAAAGAATGAACATGTAAACTGATACAAGACACTCACAATTTAGACTACCGTGGTGAAAATAAATGGATTTGATACAACTTGCCTAAAGTGCATACGAAGCTTTGGTTTAACATCAATTACATTCGTGAAACAACCAATAAACATATATTTTGCATTGATTGAAACACAAATCTCGTAGAACCAGGTTCTCTCATGTTTACATATACTTCCTTCCAGTAAAAGACATGTTAACATATCCAGCAAATCCTGGAAAACAGAAAATACTGTAGGTTAAATTATGTGATACCAGGGAGCGGCCATAAACCGTAGCATATCTTTGGGAGTAAACGACTGAATCGGGCTCCAAAGTTCAATGCCAAGAGAAAGGCTGCAAACCCTGGCATCATCTTTAAACCATTGGAAGCAAATGATGCATGCCTCCAACTGTTACCCTGGAAAATAAAGTACACATAACACCCTCAGAAAGAAATCCATGTGTGGCCAAAGCCGAATGGAGGAAATCAAACTTATGCAAGTCTTGCATACATCCAGGTGAGCATTACATAATAATACTATTGAGATAAGGAATTATATATTGTACAATTTTCAATGAGATAAGTAAACTAAACTGAACTTCCAAGAAGACATCTACAAAAAATGGTGCAAATAGAAATTGATGTATGATCAATCCCCCACTTTTAAGGATTTTTAAACCTGTTGATAGACCACATAGTTAGCACCCAAATAGTTTCTAGGCACAGTGCAAGACACTGCTGTTTTATATTTCTAATTTTGTAAGAACTACAATTAGTAGAATAAATTCGCAAAAATAAATAAAAAATGATACTCAATTCCTAAGAAGAATTGTCTGCGCATTAATCAGTGAATTAAGAATGTACACCAACTGTCTACACAGATATAGATGGAATACAAAGATACAAATAATTGGATTCATGTTTCTTCTTACAAATGGAAACACAACTTCTAGATCCCACTGCAAAATAGACATGATAAGAGAATTTTTACAATCATCCAACACTAATAGCAGTTTTAGTGGAAATTAGGTGTTTCAGCTCCTCTAAATGTTCATCATTTGAAATGTGAAGCATTATACGAAGGTTTGTCAACAATGCTTCCTGTTCCCAACTTAAGGGACCAGAAGCATACAAAGCTTCCAGAGTGCTACAGTAAGCATGCAACTCTAACCTACGTATACTGACCTCTGGTTCCTCTTCTGGAGGAAGAGATGAAGTTTTTCTGTTGGAGCCTGAACCGTAAGATGACTCTGCATCACTAGAAAGGGTGTCGGTCTCTTCACAATGCACAGGAATAAAATGACTATACCAAGTATTTGGACTCGGGTTATTAACACTGCAACTACCAACAGAGCAAGCATCACTGTCAGAAGTACTTTTTCAGAGCTTCTGACCCCAAAATAACCAAGAACATCATTTTGTTTTGACCTCTCGATTTGATAATATCCATTTGATAAAATGTTATTGGAAGAATGCATGTATTTTTCACCCAAAGTTTCTTTTGGGTAAGCAACAGCATCTACCTTTTCAAGCACTGGGTCAGCAACCACTCGCAGCTTCCGGCCTTGTTTCTCAGTAGCCCTCAATTTTCGTGCATGACCATTATGTTCTTCAATAATGGATGAATCATAGGCAGACATTCTCTTTGTAGATCTTGAAGAGATTACTGGAGATTCCCTTGATGCGGCATCAACTAGAACATTAGCACAATCTTTTTGGGTTGAATTTTTACCCTTGCATTAAACTGTGGAACCTGGAATTTCATCTTTCGACAACAATTTGATCTTGATGGTTCAATGTCTATTACATCACGGAAACTCTGCAAACAGAGAAACCAGAAGATTAGAGAGAGCAAATCAAGGAATTAAATGTATGTATATATACTAGCAACACAGAGACTTCCATATAGAACAGTTATAAACTCTGCAGTCTGCAGATAAGCATAAAAACTTCTAAAATAAATTTGATGAACTTCAATCCTATGATTCTACAGATAGCCTGAGCATTCAGATCAGGTTAGAAACACAAAGCGCATTGCTAAATGCTAAGGCCAAGAAAAGGGTCGAACCAGAACATCCATATAGTACACAGGAAACACAAAGATCCCACGATTACGAAAAATAAAAACTAAAAGTACCTTTCCCATTAGAATCCATTTGCCATCATGCCATGATTGTCTCATCCTGATATTCGACCTATCAACAACTAATTCCTGAGAGCATCCAAGCAGTCTTGCTAAATATTGATTCTGGATTGCAGCAACCGTGACATCGGTCTTTTTCTTTTTGCTCTCTTTTCTGCCTCGTAAAATATTCAAGACTGCAGCAACCTTCCAGGAATGCTGATAGAACACCTCAACAGTGTCTCCGGTCATGAAACTCTCAACACCTTGCGCCGGAGGAGGACATGGTCTCACAAACTTTCTAGGAACAATCTCCAAGGATGGGTCCTTTGACATACCATGATAGTAATCATACTGAACGGTATAAGTATGGCCACTAGCAGAGAGTATCTCAGCAGTGCGCCATGAAACTGGCACCTCCTTATTGTTCATAACCTCCACGTTATCCCCAGTTTTGAATCTCATTATTATTCCTATAAAATTCTGGGACAATAAAGAAACAAGATTTAGAGAACAGCACATATATTTGAAAACTGATCAATCACATAACAGAACAGCAAAAGGCAGAATGGAAGAAAATAAATCTGGATCTCACTACAAATAAATTAAATATCCTTAAACTTTACCTCGAGAGCATTTAAACTAAGTTATTCACACAAATGCAGCTGTATCGCCAAATCTAAAACAACAGGACATCCTACTCATAGTTTTGGATTCTTATACTTGCTGGGAAATCAGAAATCATCAAGGATCACCACATAACTATGGCATATGATTTCTGAAAGTTTATCCTCCAATGAAATTTCAAAATCTAATTCACTACAAACAAAAATA
Organism: Paraleonurus japonicus; assembly: GCA_030762865.1. Classification (NCBI taxonomy): domain Eukaryota; kingdom Viridiplantae; phylum Streptophyta; class Magnoliopsida; order Lamiales; family Lamiaceae; genus Paraleonurus; species Paraleonurus japonicus. The sequence continues at coordinate 43,770,180 of CM061056.1, forward strand.
TTTTCTCATATTCTAATAACGAGTTATTACTTGATTGCAAAAATGTTTACATCTGTGTAGATTTCATCATAACCATGTCCTTAAATTAAATTCAAAGGGAAAAAAAGACGATACAGAGACCATCAGAAACTTCAAAGTCTGCGCAAATCATCGAAATAGAACAAATCAACAAGCAAATTAACAATACCACTAAAGAAAATAATAAATTCGATAAAACCCCTAAATGATACAGCAAAACATCGATCAATTTAGGGATTCAAAATGCGAAAATAAAACCTTAAAATCGAAAAAAGAAAACTAACCTTTTCGTCAAATTAAAGGAGGATAAACGATCAGAGCAGTCTGAATTTGGTGTTTTTAATCCCTGATTCTTCTCTAAAACAGAAGAGTTCAATTTTCAGATTTATGCTCTAGGGTTTGTTTTTTTAGCTTGGGGACAAAATAAAATTAAAGACAAAAATATTTATATCTATAGAAACTAAAAATGAAAATATATATTCGATAGGAGGGTAATATGGGTATTATGAAATGTTAGTTACCAGAAAAAAGTAGGGGGTGCGTAAGGCACGCCGTATGCGAACTGCCTATTTTCGTGTTGATTCTATCCCACGCGCCTCGTGTTACCGTGTGATTAACTTCCTAAAAATATTTGTACAAAATTTGTAGTTTGCAGAAAAATTTGAATACATAATTTTTATAATGTGAAGTGTAACACTTTTCAATTTTTTTATCTTAAAATGATATATTTTATATATATTTTTGTAAAATTATACAATTTATTTTATATAAAGTGTATCATTTTTAAATTTTTACTTAAATATATATTTTACTTATATTTTTTAAAAGTGATACTCCTATAATTTAGTATAAAAGTAATAAAATTTTATTAAAAATTGGATCCGTTTCACGAACGGAAATCCGTCAAATGGTCATGGGTTGATATTGTGTGAACAAGTTACAATCATTTACTATGAAATAATTAATATACTTTAATGAAATAGTTAATATTTTTTTCATTTTATAAAACTTTTTGCATTTGTATTTTTCATTTGTGTCAGGATAAGATTCACACATTTAAAATTGAGAAAATATCATTATTATTGGACTCACGTATACGTATAACCCAATAAATTTATTTACTTTATACATAAAAGTTTACAAAAATTATCTCTCAAACTTCACTCATTACTTTTCTTTCTTAAAAATGTGTGTCTTTAAGAATTCTATGGGATGGCTAGAATTGGAATATCTTTTAATTAATAATTTTTAATGAAATAATTAATATCATTAACAATTAATACTTTTATTGAAATAATTAATACTTTCAAAATAAATTTTAGGATAAGAGTTATTAACGAGTAATACTTTGTCTTTAATGAGTCACAAAGTCTTTTGTTTTTTAAAAAGATCGAGTCTTATATGCATTAAGTACACCGAACAATTAAAATATATTTTTAAATATTATTAGTTATTTTCATTGAACAATTACAATTGTTAGCACGAACAATATTAATTGAATAATTAAAGTAGTTCAACCCGAGATTCGCGATCACTCCTTGAACACGTGCCAAAACCGTGCAATCCGAACCGTCCCGAGCTTCGAATACCTGCAAAACACGCCGGAGGAGTCCCCGGCGTAGGGACTCCGGCGCTCAAGTCGGTGATCGGAAAGAGTGTAAAAGGAGGGCCCTAAATACCGGTTAGGGACCTCAGGAGCTAATATGAACTAGGTGAATAAGTGTTAATGGAGATAGTTTAACGTGCTCAAAGTGTGATCGGTAGATAAGTGAATTCGTACCTTTCCTTCGTCTTTGATCATCCATAAATAGTACACGGAGGAGGACGGTTATCTCCACCCTCCGATGAAGCTCTCCACTCTTCATCGTGTTCCTCCCACGTTTACGTCCATCCTCCACATCCCACTTCTATTTTCCCGGAATCTTCTCTTCTAGATCCTTCTTCATACCCTTTTCGGGTTCTATTTGACCGAATCTTCCTTTGTTTTCTAATTAATCCCTATTTCGTAGGTTTATTGTTAACTTTCGGTGCCTTTTTTCGGTAACTATCCTAACCACCTATTCTATTCTCGCTAATCGATCCCATATCAATATCTCGAGCCTATTTTGAGCTTATGCATACTTCTCTCCCTCCGGCCTCTCTTTGGATCCTCGTTGGGCCCTTGCCTATTCCTCGGCTCCACTGGCCTTATTTGGGCCTAGCTTGGCCCAAAGCATATTTGTCTTTGCATCAATCGCTCCCCCTACTCTCTTGGGACGTGTAGGGCCCAAGTGAGTAGCTGATTATATCAAAAAATTAGTAACCGGATATCTGTTAGGACTCTTTGATCGAGAGACTCCTCGGCTTCCCGCCCAGTGCGAAACGTCCCATCAAACGTCACATCTTTTAATCGAGTCATTAATGTACCTCCTTTAAACATCCAATAAGGAGGCCGCGTTTCCTATACCCCATTTTAGGGCAATAAATTATTCCCTCTCTATTAGTACTTCAAATTTCTAAGTTCATCTCTTTCACTCTTCTCCCTCATCGTTCTCGGCAAAAAACCTTCTTCAAGATTTCCACACTTCCAAAGATACCTCCTCTCTTTATCGTCTTCCTCCTTACTGTATTTTTCGTTTCTCACTCGAATTTCATCATTCCCCTTTTCTTTTCTTTCGAGTAAAAAGCCATGGACGACGTTCCTATTCCCGCGATCCCGGGACAAAGTTTCGTCCTCTTCTAGAATGTCCTTAGGGACATTAGAGGAGTTCCACCGCCGGGGTGGATTTCCCGACTTCTCTACCCTAATACCCGGTGCGGAGGAAAGGCCCCATCCGACTAAGGGCCGAACCCTAGCTTTGCAGGGAGAACAAATCCGCGCGGGCCTCCATCTTTCCCCCTTCTCCTTTCCTTGTTCAAATTTCTGAACTTTTTAGGGTCCCCCTTAATCAGTTTACCCCAACGACCTCCGCATGATGATCTCCTTTTATATGCTAGTAAAAGGGGCCGGGAGAGCCTAGCGGGGACCTCTTTTTACTCATTTTAATTGTAAAATCTTCCACTCTTTCTTTTATACCACTGCCCGGACTCGGGGCTTATGCTCCTTCCTCACTCGTCCTCACGACAGACTCCCAATTGGGTGAGGAATACTTCTTTGTTGTCCCCCGAGCCACTGGGTTTTCCTCATGAAGGGTGGATTTTCAAGAACCCCCTTATGAGGGCCCCCATCCTCAATCTACCTCCAGTCCAATTACCAAGTTATCCGCAAGTTAAACCTACACGCAGAGAAGCGAGGCCTCTTTAATTCCGTTGATCTCAGTAATCCCCGTCTTTTATCTCATTTTGGTTTTGATTCCCCTAAAACTCCTCTAGCCTCCGAGGATGGTAAATCTCTTTTTCTAGTGTGCTTTCTTAATATGTTTCTTCCGCATCCGCATCTACATGCATACATATGACTCATATAGAGACTGATTTTCACTTTCTCCTGTGCGAGATGAGCCGGATGTCGAAGTGTGTCCGAAGCCAGACTAATTACGCCAGCTCACACCCCCGACGGTTCCCTGTCCAGGAATATGCTCCCCCAATTCGTACTCACTCTGTACCTATCCCCTCCTCTATTTCCAAGAGGACCCGAGCAGCCTCGGGCAAGGCCGTGAGCTCACAAGAGGGCCTCCCCCAGCCCGCATGAAGCCACCGAGAAAACACTCCAAAGGGAAGAGGGTCAAACCCCGGGCACTCCCCACATCGACACGGAGTCAAGTCCCGAGGACGAGAATCCCCTCTCCTCCTTCCTGCTGGAGATATGTTTCCACGAGGACTTCCCGATCTCTGTTAGGTCTCTCTCTCCCGGAGAAGATCACTCGCACTTCGAGGCTTTTCTGAGGTAAACCCCTATCTTATTCTTATTTTCTCATACCTCTCACGATAAAAATTGGTCATTAACTTGCGCTTTGTGCTTTAGTTTGGTATCCTATTTTCGCATTTGGACACCAGCTCCTACAAAGACACTTTATGCGGCCAAGGAAGAGTGAGTCCTTCCTGGACCTAGAGAAACTCAAAGTCCAAGAGCTCACTTCCGTACGCGATCAACTCGATACAAGAATGCAAGAAATTATATTCATAAGTTACCACCGCTAACCAAGAGGCAGAAGTGGCGCAAACACGGGTTAAAGAGGCGGAATCGGAGTCCCGAGGCAAAAGGAATCAAGCTCTGCTTAAACAACCTCTTCACCTCCCCTTTAGGGCGGGAGTTTCTGGGGACTTGCACACTTCTTGGCTACGGGCGTATAGGAGCAGCCCAAGCTATCTAGGGGATATGGGAGAGTATATCCCCTTCTTTGTGGACCATGGGTTTGATGCGGCTATTGCTCGGACTGGGCTCTTGACTTCAAGGGGGAGTATGACCGTGAAGCTCCCCTTCAAACCCGAAGACTCCTTCCAATTTCCACTGGTGATGGGAATGGCAATCCAGATGAGCCATGGTGGCTTCCTAGTATCGGTATTGCTGTAAGGAAGCTTCGCAGTGCCGAGGTCGCCCGTTAGTATGCTCCCTATGAGTGCTCCTCCTTTCCCCATCCTCCCCGGTGAAGATCCTGTTGACCCCACCGGAGTCGTCGAAGAAAGGGAAGGTGAAAGCGAAGGTGGCGACTCCAGCCGCCATTCTGAAAAGGAAACCGTTACTTCCCCCTCCCCACCTGAACTTTTTTTGTCTCTTATTCCTCTGAACAATTTACTTTTTACATTTTTGAACAATGCTACACTTAACTGGGTTGTTTGTGTCCCATGGTCAAACCGGTAGGCCTCTGTTGGGCTGTTTGTGTCATAACAAGCCTTTTTGTGATATTGTTAAGGGTCTCTGCAGGCTGTTTGTGTCCCCGTAGGCCCCTATATTTTACTAGATCTTTGGACCCTATGCGGACTTTTGATCATAATTCCTCTTGCATGCTCTATGAATATCATAACTTATACTTGCTTGCTTTGTGTTATTTCAACCATCATAATCTTTTGAGATGGCTCTTTTAGGGTTTTAAAAATTTCCCTTATTAGATTGCGTAGAGTAGGCTCTCTCCGAACCTTAAAAATTCTAAGTGAATGATTATTCACTTAATATTTCTGAAAATTTAAGGCTCTCTCGGGAACCTTAAAAATCCTAAGTGAATGATTATTCACTTAATATTTTTGAAAATTTAAGGCTCTCTCGGGAACCTTAAAAATCCTAAGTGAATGATTATTCACTTAATATTTCTGAAAAATTTAAGGCTCTCTAGGAACCTTAAAAATCCTAAGTGAATGATTGATTCACTTAATCGAGAATCCGGGCGCTCTGGGTCCTTAAATTCTTTTAAGGTTTGATTCACCTAATCGAGAATCCGGGTGTTCTCTGGGCCCTTTAAATTCTTTTAAGGTTGTTCTTGAACCTTAAAAAATCCAAAGTGAATATTCAGATTCACTAATCGGAATCCGAGCGCTCTCTGGGCCCTTTAAATTCTTTTAAGGTTGTTCTTAAACCTTAAAAAATCCAAAGTGAATATTGATTCACTTAATCGTAATCCGGGCGCTCTCTGGGCCCTTAAATCCTTTTAAGGTTGTTCTTGAACCTTAAAAATCCAAAGTGAATATTCGCATTCACTTAATCGTAATCCGGGCACTCTCTGGGCCCTTAAATCCTTTTAAGGTTGTTCTTGAACCTTAAAAAATTCAAAGTGAATATTCGATTCACTTAATCGTAATCTGGGCACTCTCTGGGCCCTTAAATCCTTTTAAGGTTCTCTGTTAACCTCCTTCTCATTCCCTCGAGAGGCAAAGGGAACTAAATCCCTCCCTAAGGAGAGCTTCCAACATGGTCCTCACCTTTGTAGTATCAATGTGCTCCCCGAGAACCGTTGGTACCTCGGGGCCACAGGGGCCTTGAGAGACAGGAGCCCCTATACCGGGAATCACCCACTGGCACTAGGTCCTCGCCTTGTCCAGACGGGAGGTGGGGCGGGAGGCTCCTCCTACTCATCCCCGATCCATCTAGAGTCTCGATTTGCACTGAGTCACATTCGCCTCCTCCCTTTGTGGATTAGGTGTAGGGAAATCCGGCCCGAGCCCTTTCTGCGCCCGGGCCGGTAGTCACCATTGCACAAGGCGACACCACTTCCCTTCTTACTACCGTTCCGCGGTAGGGGCGGAAAAGGGACAGCCAAAGAAGGCCGACCTCTTGCTCCCCATCCTTCTTAGATTCCTCTTGTCCTCCACCATAGTAATCACAATTTCACAGAAACTCACGTCTTAGACTCAAGTTTCCCACAGACGGCGCCACTTGATATGTGCGATAGAGTCACACTAACAAGAATCGAACCCCGTACTCCGAGATTCGTGAGATCACTCCTTGAACATGTGTCAAAACCGTGCAATCCGAACTGTCCCGAGCTTCGAATACCGCAAAACACGCCGGAGGGTCCCGCGTAGGGACTCCGACACTCAAGTCGGTGATCGGAAAGAGTGTTAAAGGAGGGCCCTAAATATCCGGTTAGGGACCTCTAGGAGCTAATATGAACTAGGAATAAGTGTTAATGGAGATAGTTTAACGTGCTCAAAGTGTGATCGGTAGATAAGTGAATTCGTACATTTTCTTCTATGCTTTGATCATCCATAAATAGTACTGGAGGAGGACGATTATCTCCACCCTCCGATGAAGCTCTCCACTCTTCATCGTGTTCCTCCCACGTTTACGTCCATCCTCCACATCCCACTTTTATTTTTCCGAATTTTCTCTTCTAGATTCTTCTTCATACCCTTTTCGTGTTGTTTGACCGAATCTTCCTTTGTTTTTCTAATTAATCCCTATTATGTAGGTTTATTGTTAACTTCCAGGCCCTTTTTCGGTAACTATCCTAATCACCTACTCTATTCTCGCTAATCGATCTCATATCCATATCTCGAGCTTATTTTGAGATTATCCATACTTCTCTCCCTCAGGGCCTCTCTTTGGATCCTCGTTGGGCCCTTGCCCATTCCTCGGCTCCACTGGCCTTATTTGGGCACAGCTTGACCTAAAGCATATTTGTGCCGTATCAAATATTATTTAAAAATGCATTTGAATTGCACAATACACATGATACACAATAGTCTTATTAAAAAAAGAATAAAGAGTTTTAATTCATATAAAGAAATGTACCAATTCATATAAATAAAGAATCTTGGTATTAGTATTTTTTAGTGTACAATTATTCCACGAAAAAATAAAAAGTCTTTTTGATAGAAAATTTTTGAGTAAAAATTATAGGGATGGCAATGGGCCATGTCGAGTCGGGTAGTTAAATACTCGACCTAGCCCGTTCTCAAATAACTTTCCCGTGCCTCGTCACGGATTTTGAGATCTTTGACCGTGGCCTGCCCGTACGGGGTGGGCTGCACTCCGTCCCGACTGTATTTACATTTTTATAAAAAAATTATTATTTCTACATAATGTAAGTTGCATTCTTATTTTTTTAAAATATGATAACCTAACATAAAAATATCAAATACAAACTACAATAATAGTTTTTAAACATATACAAACTCATATTTTAACTCATGAAATATTCATTAAAATTAGACAAACAATCAATCAACAATTTAGTAATGAAAATAAAAATTCATCAAGTTCAATAAATATATATTTACATATATTAAATTATACGTAAAGAATCGAAATATATTTTTGTAAATTTAATAATGTAAAGGTGATATATATATACTACATATATAATATATTTTATATTTATATATATATTGAAATACACATATAAGATGCGAGTCGGGTCGGGGTGGATCGGGGCCGCGGGTGATATAAAACTTCATGCCCGACCGATTATGAACGGATCGGTTCGACCTGACCCATTTTCAAGACGAGGCGGGTCTCGACTCGACTCAAATCTCTCGGGGCGGGCGGGCGGTACACACGGGTCGGGTCAAAGCTGTCATCCCTAAAAAAATAGGTTAAAATTGTATCATTTCATAATGTTACTCTTTGTACTTATCTTTAATGTGGATTTGTCGAAATGAAATGAAATTAATAAATGACAATTCCTTGAGGCTCCATTTGAATGAAATGATTTAAGACAAAAATTTATGCGACACCGCTTTTATGCATGAGACCGAGTCATTTTATAATAAATTGTTATCACTTTTTAAAAAGTGATACAAATTAATATAAAAGTGATAACAATTTATGAAAAAGTGATAATAGTTTATGAAAAAATGACAACAAATGGTCTCATGCATGAGGCAGGTCTCACACAAGAGTGCCTCATAATTTAAATATGAGCAAGTCTCTTGTGAAATATTACACCGTGCAATATCAATTAAAAAAGGAAATTATTAAATCTTGTGGATCAAGATAAAGAACGGGTCAAACTGAAACTAGCGCAGCATTTCTTCTTCTTCCTCCACGCAGCATTTCTTCTTCTTACGCAGATTTCTTCTTCTTCCTCCGTCTATCTCTTTTTCCTCCTCTATTCGCTCCACAAATTCTATCGTTGTGCTGTGTTCCCCAACCACGCATCAAGATTCTTTAAAACTTATTCGAACTTCCATGAATACAAAGCTTATGCGAACTTCGATGATAAATTTTTATTTCTGTTTAAACCGTGAAATTAATATCGCAACTCCTAACTGCTCCGATTTATTCATATAGTAACACACATTTTTCCATAAAGTAACATGTTTTTGTTCATATAGTAACACATTTTTTCTTCATTTAGTAACACATATTTCTCTATACATTAACACATTTGTGTTCATATAGTAACATATTTTTTCAAAAGTATGTGTTCTTGTAAGAACAATTATGTGTTCTTGTAAAGGGTAACTACGTGTTACTAGTCCTTAAAAGAATAAAATATTAATTTTGTTCATTAATAACACATTTTTCTTCATACAATAACAAGTGTTTGATCTAATAATAACACAACCCGAGAGTAAAAATTTATTTTTACCTTTGCACAAGTTTAATACACATATTTGTCCCTACAATAACACATATTTACCCCAAAAATCTTATACTTGGGGATCAAATAGACCCATGATTTTTTTCTTAACACATTAAAATTATTTCTCTTTAATATTGAGATCAAATAAGTCATCATCTTAATAAAACCACACTCTTTTAATAAGAATAAAGTTGTCGAAGATTAAATACTTATTTGATTCACACATATAATTAGATTAGAGATTTATTTGATCATTTTTTCATTTTTATTTTTGCATTTGGGCGATTATTTTTAGACAAATGCATATTATTTATTTTATAGTAACACATATTTATCGTTTAAGTAACATATGCGTAACCTAATAGTAACACCCACAGGAGCACCCGAGGGCGAAAATTGTATTTTTGTCCCTGTGCGAGTTTTTTTAGCCAAACATGACCTAACCCACCCGACCCGCCCGGGATCCGCGAATTTTGTTATATGAGTAATTTCACGGATCTTAGATCCATGAAATATTGCATATAAGAATTTGTCTTTAAATATATATTTTACTTAATATATGAGTGAATCAAATCTATTCATTTAGGTTTTCTCCATTTTAGTTTATGTGAATGTATCCTCAAATTTCTTGATTTCAAATCACTCCATCCAAATGAAGCCTAAAGCGATTGCGATATTTGCACATCTTAAATTGTTCATCGCACTCATTAGTCATTACCTAAGTAAATTAATTCTAAAATTAGTATTTTTAAAAATATTACTTTTGATCGAGCAAATTAACTCGTGCCCATTAGAGTTGTTAAAATAAATGAAAGCTCGTGAGCTTGACTCGTTAAGGCTCGACTTCGCTCGACTCGTAGTGTTAAACAAGCCGAGCTCGAGATCACGAAATACTCATTTACTTAACGAGTCGAATCGAGCTCGACTCGTTAGACTCGATAGATAAGATTTTTCTTAAATTTTCATTAGGCTCGGCTCGACTCATTAGGCTCGATAGGCTGTTTAAACTCGTTAGCGAGTCGAACCTGAGCTCTATTTCTAGCTTGTTAATGTTATCGAGTTGAGTTTGACTCGACTCGATAAGTGCTCGAGCCGAGCTCGAACATCCAATACTCGGCTCGGGTCGGTTCGAATAACGAGTCTAGTGCCCATGTCCATGCCCATGTTGAGATGATCATTCATTAATTCCCAATTAATATTAATTAAAGACTCGTTGGTCCCACAAGTTGAGTATCACAAATAGAGACTTGAAATAGCCTTCTAGGGAAAATCTAGAATGGAGGGTTGAATAGATTTTCCAACTTTTTCAAATTTGGAAAACGAATTCGAAACACCGCAGTTTACACAGCGGATATCGATTTTTAACTCAACTTTAAACGGATCAAAAGCAAATTGATAACTAGTTTGATTATGATTACGAAATTGAACTTTGGTTAAAAGTTGAAATTGAATAAGAACAGATAAGTAAACAAAAGCGATCGAGAACACAATGGTTTATAGTGATTCGGATCTAACCGATCCTACATCCACTCTCCTTCTTCAACTTGAAGAAGGGTCTCTTCCACTACTTACTTACTTACTTTCCAACGTACAGCTTACAACTTTACAATGATCTTCTCGATCTTCAAACTATCTTCAAACTTCTAAACTTTCCTGGAAAATCTAACTTTACGGTGCGAGAAGTGTGTTGAAGATGTACGAGAGAAGTGTTCTATAAACACTTGAAACTTTTGAAAATGATTCTTTGAAAACTTGTGTGAACTTTTTGGAAAACTTTTTGGATTATCACAAAGTAAAGTGCAGTAATGAATTCGTTGTGTATTCTTCTTATCAAACTAAAGTTATGCCTAGACCTATATATAAGCTGAAAAGACAGTTAGTTTGTTAGTTGGTTGTAACAAACTAAAAGCGCTTAATAAACTTAATTTTGATAACCGCTCCTTATCTCCAAATGATCTTGCTCTTAGTTGTCTGCGGTGACTTGGTGAAGACTTGCCTTTCTTATTCTACTCGGCTTGTCTTGACCTCGTCTGAGCTCTTTATGATCGTCTCCTGCAGATGACTTGTCTTGAGCTTATCTCCGGATGACCTCCATCTTTCCAGGACCTCGGTGACTTATCCGGCTCTTCCTAGTCCGATCACTAGTCTTGGATTTTCACCTCATTTGTTCTTGAAGTTGGTGATCATCCGAGTTGATCCTTTTAACTCATCTAAACTTTTCCCGATCTAACAATTTTCCCCTTTTTGATGAAGTTAAAGCTGCAAGGAAGAGACACACTCACGGTGATGTTAGTCACGATTATTCAAGATAATCAGATAGGCATATTAAAGCATATTCACACTTAATTTAGATTTGTTCAAGTTAGAACACTTAATTCACACTTAGAAAAATTTTGTGAAATAAAAAAACTTAAGTCTTAAGACTTTTTGAAGTTTTATACTTAGAAAAGTTTTAAGTCTTAGGACTTAGAAAAATTTTAAAGACTTAGGAAATTTTTGAAAATTTTTAATCCGAGATGAGAATCTTCTCGGATGATTAATACTTAGAAAATTTTTAAGTTTTCTTAAAAATAGTAAAGAAAGCTAAAAAAATAAGACAAGTAAATCGAGATAAAGTTCGGTATATTCATTCACATATTTACATATTACAAAAAGAGAGAGCGATAAAAGATATGATAAGGAAAGAAAAAGTCCTAATCTATCGAGACTCCCATTGGTCTTCCTCGGGGACCATTAGCCGAGTTGAATACTCGTCTCCTCACCGCTTTATGTCTTCCTCCTGAACAAGTCCAGGACTCTGCCTCGCCCTTTGTACTATTCCCTTTACCCGATCTAGGTCTAGGGATCCATCTGGTCTCTCGGCGGGGATGGCATACTCAAAAGCCGGAGAGATCGGTTACATTGAACTCTACATCTGCTTCTTCCAACAATCGATTGTAGAGGTCTTTGTCCATCTTCTCCATCCACTCATGCCAAGATAAGTCACGGATCTTGCCGAGTTGATCCGAGGGCTTTGAGAATGTACCGGTAGTACATCCACATACCTTCCAATTCTTCGCTTTGTATTCATTCTCGTATTTGCCGCACGCCGCCGTCGGAGGAGCATTCGTTGGATGAAATGGTCTGAGAGTTAGCACCGTTCGGATCTTTCACCAGCCACTTACGCTCCGCGCTACTCCGAGAAGACATTAACCCCCTTTTCTTTCCTAACCCTCTTTTTTCTTTCTTCCCATAATATTCTTTCTCTCTTCTCATTCTCTTAATCTGCTCTTCGGAGAGATTTGAATAATCGAGCTTCTCTTTTTCCTTTACCTTTAGTAGCGACTTTGGGATAGATGTCGGTGATCTCGGCTCATCATTGCTACTTTCTTGCCCTTTCCCTTGGCATCTTCCGATTCAGATTCTTTCAGCTTAGCCAACAGCTTCTCTCGTCCTTTCTTCCTTCTCCTTCCTCCTTTTGTCCTCATCCTCCTTCAATGCTTCCTCCAATTGACTTACCCTCAGTGGAGAGCGGCTAACTCATCAGACTTGAGTCTTAAGTCTTCCTTAGCTGCCTCGGATCAGTGTGTTGGCCTTTATGCCTAATTCTTTCCTGGTCTCCTCGACCACGGTGAGGGCTTGTCTCTTCTCTTGCTCGTCTCTTTCCCCTTTTTAACTTCAATAGCCAAGTCTGTCAGTTTAGCATTGAGATCATTGCACTTGACTCGAAGTCGAGGCCCAGTCTCTTGCATCTCATTCACCACCATTTGGTTATATCCCTTCACCTCCTCTCTTAGCGCCTTTATCTCTTCCTCCATCGCATTTACTTTATCGGCCCGGCCACGAGTTAGTCATAGTAGTAATTTTATCGAGATAAGGTTACCTCGACTTTTCTCATGCTTTGGCGATCATAGTTTCGATCATCGCTTCTACCATCTTCTCGTGTCCTCCTCTTCATTTTCCTTTTAAAGGTTAAGTTTATCTTTTTCTCCACTTTATCAAGGATAGAGGATATGGCGAAGCGAGGACTAAGGTCACTTTGTCGTCATCCTCGGATGAGGAATCGACGAGGAGAGATGTTGTTCTTTCCGAGTAGGTGGAGGGGGAGAGTGTGTTTGGATTGTTGGAAGGAGGGAGTAAGATAGTGTAGGAATAGATGAGGTTTGGACTTGTGGAAGAGAGGGATTGGTTCGATTGGTGGGGGAGAGGATGGTTGTGTTTGTATGGTGGGAGTAGGAGTAGGAGATGAGGTTTGAATGATTGGTGATGGTGATTGAGGTGTGGGTTGATGTGTTTCAGGAATTGTGGCTTGTATTTGGACCGTTGAGGTAGTAGGTTGTTCGAGAGGCTCGGAGGTACCGGCTGGGCTACCTCTTCATTACTGGTTGGGTGATGGAATGGTAGGCTGATTTTGAGGCTCTGAAGTACCAGCCGGGGCACTTCTTCATTGCCGGGTGCGAGGAGATAAAGATGGAGAAGAGGATAAGCTCGTACCTTTCTCGGGAATAGGGGAGAGAAGCGGCTTCCTTGGTTGGGGAGGGAGGAACCTCCGGTGTCCAACCTCGGTGCGATTTTCAAAGACGGTACCTCCTCTGGTAGTAGAGTTGTTGTATCGATCTGCTTTGCTTTGATCCTTGATCTAGAAGGAGCCTTGAACTTTAAGATGCTTTTCTCGGCCTCCTCACCAAAGGAATTTCAGCTTCTTCTTCCTCGTCTTCGAGACGTCTTTGGTAGAAAGCGGCCAGACGACCCTTCCTCTTTCTTTTTCTCCGTGGCTTTCACCGGCCTTCTCTTCTTCCTCCTCTCGGGAAACTCTTGGGACTACAACAATTGTTTCTGGATTGGAACCACAATCGCTTCTTCACGAGTTGTGACCTCGATTGCGAGTTCCTTAGTTTCTTTGTCTCATCGGCCACTGCCTCCTCCTCAAGTCTGTGCTCTGCCTCTGGCTCATTGCCCGGTTTCCTAGCCTCTTGATGCTGCTTTGCTAACCTCTGGTCTCTGGCGGCATCGACTCATCATCTGAGTCTGGCATTCCTCCAAGCCTTTCATTCTTTGTTAGAATGCCTTTACGCTTGGAGTTTTTTTAGTACCCACTCTCCAGTCGGTCTCTGTTCATCCCTTCGATCAACACAATTATTTTATTGAGCAATCGACTATTGAGTTTGGCACCCAACCCTCGGCCAGATGATTTGAAGGTGAGCCTCTTCTTCTCCTCCTTTAATTTGTGGATCAGCTCCACCCAGCTTTACTCGAAATCCATCCAAAATTGCCCTCATCACGCATAATGCTGGGCTTGGTTAGCCCATCATGTGAGCTCTGTTCTCCCAACACAGATTTTGTAACCACCGTCATCGGCAATCTATACTTTCTCCTCAGCAAATTTTTCTTCAAGTCCCTACGAGTCCCTCTGTAGGTAACTCTCGCCATCAAATCAAATGACTCCTCCCAATCGTCCTACTTATACGTCAATAGATTAACTCCCTCCATTGATGTATTAAAAATCCTTGCAATGTTCTCTCTGGTGAAAGAGAGAAATGTTCCATCCACGGTTGTATCAAACCCATCACAGGTATCCTTCATGTTAACCGAAATTACGCCCTTAGCGGATCCGCGGTTTTGTTGCGGGAGATTTCATCGACAAGAATCCCCTCGGCCTTGATGCTTCCAATAACCGAAGAATTTCTGCGGATTCTCTGTCTCTGGTAGTCTCGAAGTCCACATACATCTCTGCCTTCAATTTATTCTTGAATATTTCCTCGTTCATCTTGAAGGTGGAAGTGTTTGTGGAAATATAAGTGGGTTTGTGAGTTTTGGTAGTTTTTGAGGATGAAGACATGGTAAATTGTTTGAAGATTTGTGAGGTTTTACGAGAGAATTTGGGCTGAAGAATTTGTAAAAGTAACTTTAAAAAATGACGAAGGTAAGTTTTTAAATCAAGAGGAGAGAGAGGGAAAAGATACGTGGCAATCTCGGGTGAATTTTAATCGTTGATTGTTTTAAGCGCGTGAAAAGTATTGACGGTTCAGCGAGAAAACCGCTTCATATTCGGGCGCGTGGCATTAATCGCGTCTTGAAGCGTGTAAAAATAACCGTTTATCCTACGGATTAGATGGCTAATAGGTTTACTTTATGCGAAGTAATTAGTATAAGACGTAAGCCAAAATATACCTTTCTTTGCATAAAGGTTTCCTATTTGAGGCCCGGGTTTTGTCAGGACTTGGTCAAAAGTGACCTTGTCTTATATTTTGAAAAATACTTCCGAGTCTGATTTTGAAAAACAAAGTATTTTCCAAGACAAAATTTATTTAATACCAATGTCAAAAATCATTTGAAAAATTTGAACATAGATAAGCTGAGAGAATTGTTGTGACAATACATTTTTCAAGAAAGGGGTGAACAAAGGGGAGGTGATTATCAGTTAGAAGTTTTAAGGTGATCTAACAATGTTGATTTACATTCCTCGCAAATAAACTCAACAAAACTATTAGTAGTGAGGTAAGTCGGATAAGATACGAGATAATCATCTGTTTTCAAAGAGACCAGTGACTATTGTGTCCTATGCGATTTACCTAATGTCGGATAAGTAATCATCAAGTCGGATAAGGTCAATATGACTAATCCTTGATTCTTGATTCCTAAGAAGGAGATCAATGATATCAACTACCTGATTGTCCTTTGACACATATCTAGTCGATAATTCTTTCTAGACATTTGTTTAAAGAAAGGAAAGAAAGAAGGAAAACAAATAAAAGATGCAAACAAAAGCAATTAGAAATTAGCCAAAGATGCATCAAATAGTCCTAATTCTAAACACAATTCTTTAAATCTAGACTCAACTAATGGTTTTGTAAGTAGATCTGCTCTACGAGATTACGTGGCTATCTTTTCTATCCTAATATCATTCTTTTCTACAAGATCTCTAATGAAGTGATGTCGATGTCTATATGCTTACACCTAGAATGCGAGGATTGTATGTCATGGCTATTGCACTATTACTATCACGGTAAATAGGAGCAGATAATGTTTGAATGTTATAGTCTTTAAGTTCTTTGACTAATCTAGAGGAGTTGAGAGAAACAACTCCAAGCCGCCATGTATTCAAATTTCGGTTGTGGAGGTGGCAATGATGTTTGTTTATTAGGTAACCAAGAAATTAATTTGTTGCCTAAGAATTGACAAGTTCCGAAGTGGATTTCCTATCAACCTTGCATCCTCCAAAATTTGAGTCTGAATATCCTGATAGCTCGAAGTTGTCATCGAGATAGGTACCACAACCCAACTTGTAAAGTCCCTTTGAGATATTTGAGGATTTTCTTAGCAGTCTCCGGATGAGTTTTCTTGGGATTAGATTGGAATCTTTCACATACCCCAACCGCAAAGGCTATGTCTGGCCTACTTGCGGTGAGATAGAGAAGGGATCCAATCGGTCCACGATACTCCGTTGCATCTGTGGGTATCCACTGCTCATACTGAATCCATAGAGAAGTTAGTTGCCATAGGTATTTTAACTTCCCTACTAGTAGTCATCTCAAATTTCTCTATAAGGTCCTTAGCATATTTAGTCCGATGTATGAATATACCCTTACTCAAATGCCTTAATCTGCAAGCCTAGAAAATATGTTAATTCACCCATCATAGACATTTCAAACCTATTTTTCATGAGAACACTGAATTCTTCACCTGAGTCGATTAGGTGAACCAAAAATAATGTCATCTATATAAATTTGAACCAACAAGATGTTGCCATCTATTTCCTTTCTAAACAAAGTCCTATCTATCTTACCTTTTGAAAATCCATTTGAAATCGAAATTCGGATAAGGTATCGTACCAAGCCACAGGTGCTTGTTTCAGTCCATATAGGGCCTTATTGAGTTTATAGACCTTATTATTGATCTTAAACCCAGGAGGCTACTCCACATAGACTTCCTCAAGTAACACACCATTTAGGAATGCAGACTTGACATCCATCGAAAGACTTTGAAAGATTTATAAGCGTGAATGCCAAAAACAGCCTTATTGCTTCTAATCGCAAGCTGGAGCGTAGGTTTCATCATAGTCTATCCCTTGGACTATGAGTAACCTTGAGCTACCAATCTTGTCTTATTACGAACAATAACGTTGTTTTCATCATTTTATTCTTAAACACCCATTTGGTGCCTATAATCTTTCTATGTAAGGGTCTTTCCACTAATTCCCAAACATTTTGTCTTTCGAATTGATGCGGTTCTTCTGCATGGTCATTATCGGTTTGGATACGATAAAGCCTCCTCAATAGACTTAGGTTCAAGAAGTGATACATAATAGCTGAGCAGGACTTTGGGAATCAACCATAGTTCGTGTTTGCACACTCTTTTGGATAGGTCCCCAATGATGCAGTCGGTTGGATGATAACTTCTCATCCTCTTGCCTATTTGAGTAGAAAGATCCTCATCTTGAGACTCGGCGAGGCAACTCATCGACTCTGCCGAGCGAGGCGTTCCCTCTTCATCTCTTGACCTGGTGATCGGTGATGTCAAGGGTGTCTCCTCGGATGGAGTCTGGAGATGGGTTGCATTCGATTTTCATATGGGGATTCTTCTTCATCGAATACGAATCAAGACTAGGCAAATAGTGTTCAATGTTTAGTTTTGGTTAGTTCAATTTTATCTAGATCATTTGTAATCGATTCACTTTATACGAGAAAGAATGTATTTCATCAAAAACCACATGAGGAGTTTCCTCCACACAAAGGGTTGTCTTGTTGAAGACTCTGAAAGCTTTTGAAGTGTTGGAATATCCCAAGAATATTCCATCAGTGCCTTAGCATCAAAGGTTCTCGGCTTAGACTTCCCATCGTTATGGATGAAGCATTTGCAACCAAAAGCCGAAAATATGAGATTCTTGGAATCTTACCCTTCCAGATCTCATATGGAGTCTTACCCTTACTTTTTAACGAGGCAAGCACATGTGCAGGTATAGCGAGGCGGTGTTAATGGCCTCGGCCCGAGAATACTGTGAGGGGTTCCATATTCGGCTAGCATGCTCCTAATCGCTTCTTTGAGTGTTCTATTCCTCCTTTCAACTACTCCATTTTGTTGTGGTGTTAAGGCTGATGAGGTCTCATGAACTATGTCACTCTCATTTAAAAAGTTAGATAAACAAGAATTTAAAAATTCGGTGCCACTTATCACTTCTTATTTTAACAATATTAACACCTTTCTCATTTTGAATGCATGCAGAGCAGATCGGGGATCTTGTTCACAGTCTCATTCTTTTTAAAAGAAATATAACCCAAGTGTATCTAGAAAAATCATCAACAATAACAAGAGTATATTTTCTTCCACTAAAGTGATAGGTGAAAGCAGTTCCAAAACGAGATCAAGATGAAGGAGTTGTAGAACTCTTTCGGATGATGAAGTGTTAATACTTTTAAATGAGTGTCTGGGTTATTTACCTTTTTGACATGCATCACATTTCGGTCGGTAGAGTATAATTTCTCGGGTAGTCCTTTAACAAGATTCTTTCTAGCTAGCTTACTAAGGGTTTTGAAGTTCGAGATGACTAAGCCTCTTGTGCCATAGCCAGTGAGGTCATCTCCACCCTTAGCTACATGTATCTTTGGGACAACTATTAAAGTTAGCCACATAGACATTACCATGTCTCGAAGCCGATTAGAAGCACCTTGTCCGAGGAGCTATCTAAGATATCACACTTGTCTTTAGAAAATTTTACAAGAAAACCTTTGTCACGAGTTGAGAAAGCAGATAAAAGATTATGCTTTAAACCATCTACAAAATACACCTCGAGATACTGGACATCCCTTATAATCAAGGTACCAACTCCCTTAGTTTGTCCACAATTGTTGTCTCCAAAAAGAACTCTAGGGCCATCAATATTTTGGAAGTTTGATAATAGCTTCTTGTTACAAGTCATATCTGTGAACACCCAGTCTATGTACCAAATTGAAGCTAGAATCTCTTCCTTAAGTGATAGTCCACTGTGATTCCTGTAAAGCAGATCGGTATGAGGTACCCTAGCGATCTTGGGTCCTTGAAGGTCAAAAATCACTTTGGGTAACCAAACAAACATCTCATTGTTTAATAATAAATCAGATTTGATTCGCATACTGCAAATCTGTCTACAAACACATCACATTTAAATGATAGTTTATTGTATTCCGATTTAGTGACTTTCTTGAATTTAGGAAAAATGGGATAGCATCTACTTCTCCCATCAAAAGAAGCTGTAATAAGAATTTCTTCTTATCTTAGTTCTTGGAATCCTCTTAGTCGATATGGAGTCCTCATTTGAATTTTAGTTTTCAGATTGGGAGATGCGGTCCTTATCGACTAAGTGGTTTCCAAGGACCAATTTTAATTTCTTTTGAAGTTTCGGATGCCTTCACAAATTTCCTTGGTTTTTGAACACACTGATTTATTATTCTTATCATAACCAAGACTGTCTTATCATGGGATTTTGTGAAGTGCTAAAGATGTGGTCTATAAGCCATTTGTGAGTTATTAAGGTGGCTTATTTTGAAGACAAGCTTCTCATTGTCCTTCTTAATTAACTCATTCTCAGTACAAACCATTTCAAATTTGTCTTTTAAAGATTTTAATTCATTTTCTAGTCTTTCGAGACAGACTAGATGATCTACTAGCCTCGGCCCGGGGGTAAACATTCCCCCTTGAATGTTTCCTCGGACTCGAGTAGTTCATAACTTGCTTGCCTTTGACTAGAATCTGAATCGATCTTTCAAAGTCAAATTTTATGTCTCTAATTGTTTATAAGCAGTCAAAGACATCTTTAGATCTTTCAATAATCCTTGAATGATAGATTGGTCATTATCTCAAAGCAGATTTATATGAATCATTATCGAAGAAGAGTAATAGACTACCTCTTTGGTCATAAGACAAATTTCATCATCTAATCCAAAATCGGATGAGGATGATGATGATTTTCTTGATTCTTTTTCTTGACCCGGAAGAGCTCTTTGATCTGCAAACCTCCTATCTCTTTTCTTTCTTTTCTCTTATCGTTCCTTAGGAGTCAATTTGGAGACAATCATAACTAAAATGACACGGCTTGTTACGGGTGTAACAAGTATCACCCTATCGACTTAGGGACTGGTAGGATTCCTTTTTGCAGTGATCTGAACCTTCTTGCAGCTCTTTTTATTATCATCATCGGTTGAGTCATCCTACTTTCTTCTTGATCTGATCTGGATCTATCCTTTCCTGCAAACCTCGGCTTATTACGTTTATATTTCATTCTCAATTTATCATACCTTTTGGTGAGCAATGCCATCTGCTCCTTAAGAGATAAGTCGGCTCCTATTGATTCAAATTTCTTTGTCTTGTCTTCCTTGTTGACAAAAGCAGAGACTTGGGACGAGGTGCTTGACTCCATCTCATCTTCCTCATCTTCTATCTGGATATCATATTCTAAAGCTTTTAGATGAGAAAATAAAGTATGATGAGTAATAGAGGATAAGTTTTGGGTTGCTTTAAGGATATTTGACTTTTCTCTCCATCTCTTGGTCAAAGATCTGAGTATTTTATTGTTAATCTCCTTCTCTGAATAATTCTTCCCTAAATCAATTGCTTTATTGAGAAGATTTATCTGTCTCACATCCAGGTGATCTATTGTTTCATTCTCCTTCATTTTAAGTGTATCAAAAGCATGTAGCACCGATTGCGGTTTGTTTTCTTTCACTTGGTCTCGATCCTTCACACACATTGGCAAGGGTCTCCCACATCTCCTTAGGTGATTTACACCTCTTGACCTTTTCAATCCAATCTTTGCTAAGAGTTTCTATGATTTCCGTCCTAGCCATTTGATCCAAGTTGTGGATTTTCCTTTCAACACTAGTCAGCTCAAAACTCTTCTTTTCTTGTCGACTCTAGTCTCAAATGCAGTATGATTGGAGTAGTTTTTGGGTAAGTGTTATTAAGATCAATCAACAAAATATCGAACCAATGGGAAAAAGTATGCACATGAGGCCCTAGAAATACGAGTTTTTAGTGACTAGAGTTGCAACAATGGTTTGGAATAAAAATAACAAAACACTTGCAAAAATACAAAATAACAACAAGCGAACAAATGATCGAACACTTAGGATGCGATAACAAAAACAACAATAAATGGTGGGATAGAGGTGCTAGGATTAACATCCATCAATGAATCATCAATCAACAAGCTACAATTGAATCAAATTGCAAATTAACTAAGATAGAAAGTATAAACCATCATGAAATTAATCACTCCATTAAATTCACAATGCCTAATGTGAGTATCCTTAATCTTTCCCATCTCTCAATGTAGAAATCCCCAATTCATACAATCATGCAAAGTTGAAACCCGATCAACACCTAATCACATTAGCTCAACTCTCTTTATTGCTAGGGTGATCAACCATCAATCAAAAGAAACAATTTTACACAAAGCACAATTAAGAATCACAATTAGGAAACAAACTAATGTGAGTATCCTTAGTGCAACTAATCTCTCGATTCCGAAGCACCCAATCCACGCATTCATACACAATTATCACCCGATTAATCCCGAATCACGTTAGCGCAACTCTCGTCTATAGCTAGGGTGATCAAACACTAATCTAAAGAGATAATTATGCATGAAGCACTAATGAGAATCACAATTAGTAAGCAATCTACTCAATTGATCTCCAATCATCAACAATTATAGCATCATCAATCAAATCATCATCAATTTCAATTAACCCAAGCACAAGAGAGTTAGTCCATGGTACCACAAACAATACCCATGGGAAGAAGATAGAATTGATCAAACACAAAGCAAATCACAACAATTAAAAAATTAAAGAGACAAAAGAGGAAAAACATCACCAAATGATCTTCAATCAACAACAATAGAAATGCTTGAGTCTTCAACACCAATCTCCAAATGAAATACAAGCTTGAATTGAAAGAATTACAAGATCTAAAGCTAATCTATGGCTAATCTAATCAACAACAATTGAAATCTAAGTCTAAATCTACCAATCTACTCTACCTAATGAAGAAATTGGCTTGGGGCTGAGAAATCGCCCCAAAACCGCTACTAACTTGCTATTGAAATATGTCTCCGAATTGCTCTGCTTCTCCCCTTTAAATACGAAAATTCTGAAAAGCGCCCCTCGAGTCGAGGGTCGGGCCTCGACTCGAGGCTTACGCAAAACTCTCCTCCCTCGACTCGAGGGTCGGACCTCGAGTCGAGGCTCATGCCTTTCTTCCAATTTTGATCTACTCTGCACAACCTCGACTCGAGGCTCATGGTTCTCGACCGAGCTCGAGTCCGTGGCACTTTTTTCGCCACGGGGCTTCACCCGACTCCGTTTTCGTCAATATGTCCGTCTCTTCATTCTAAGTCCAATGGTACTCTCGGTTTGGCAAAATTCCACCGAATTACCTGCAAAATGGACGAAAAACATCAAAATCTCACAAATAGTACTTTTCAAGCAAAAGAGTGATACTTTTCACATTTAAGCACAAAAACTAACACTTTAGCTCACTTTTGCACTAAAATAGGCTCTAAAAACATGCATCAATTCACTCCAATCACAAGTACCATCGTTGGACCCTCCATGATAGATTTTGATGGGTCCCTCTTCAAGAACCTCTTCCATTCTATCATGAATAGCCTTCGGATGGTTCTCCATCCCGAATTTCCATAATTATATTCTTCATCGAAAATTCGAGGTAAGCTCCTAGACTTCTTGCCTTTCACCGTTGACATGATGAAACAAGGAAACACTCAACGAGGAACTTGTTAGTAGCAAGGTTAGTGATCTAAAGATGAAGAAGATTATCAAGATACAATTTGAAATTTTTATCAAGACCTAAAATCAATATCGAAACGACTTAACAACTGCTCTGATACCACTTGTTGGTCCCACAAGTTGAGTATCACAAATAGAGACTTGAAATAGCCTTCTAGGAAAATCTAGAAGGGGGTTGAATAGATTTTCCAACTTTTTCAAATTTGGAAAGCGAATTCAAACACCGAGTTTACACAGCGGATATCGGTTTTTAACTCAACTTTAAACGGATCAAAAGCAAAGCGATAACTAGTCGATTATGATTACGAAATTGAACTTTGGTTAAAAGTTGAAATTGAATAAGAACAAATAAGTAAACAAAAGCGATCGAGAACACAATGGTTTATAGTGGTTCGGATCTAAGCGATCCTACATCCACTCTCCTTCTTCAACTTGAAGAAGAGTCTCTTCCACTACTTACTTACTTTTCAACGTACAACTTACAATTTTACAATGATCTTCTCGATCTTCAAACTATCTTCAAACTTCTAAACTTTCTGGAAAATCTAACTTTACGGTGCGAGAAGTGTGTTGAAGATGTACGAGAAGTGTTCTATAAACACTTGAAACTTTTGAAAATGATTCTTTGAAAACTTGTGTGAACTTTTTGGATTATCACAAAGTAAAGTGCGAGAATGAATTCGTTGTGTATTCTTCTTATCAAACTAAAGTTATGCCTAGACCTATATATAAGCACGAAAAGACAGTTAGTTTGTTAGTTGGTTGTAACAAACTAAAAGCGCTTAACAAACTTAATCTTGATAACCACTCCTTATCTCCACCGATCTTGCTCTTAGTTGTCTGCGGTGACTTGGTGAAGACTTGTCTTTCTTATTCTACTCGGTTTGTCTTGACCTCGTCAGGCTCTTTATGATCGTCTCCTGCGCAGATGACTTGTCTTGAGCTTATCTCCGGATGACCTCCATCTTTCCAGGACCTCGGTGACTTATCCAACTCTTCCTAGTCACGATCGGCTAGTCTTGGATTTTCACCTCAACTGTTCTTGAAGTTGGTGATCATCCGAGTTGATCCATTTTAACTCATCAAAACTTTTCTGATCTAACAGACTCATAAATTCGCAATTGTTTATTATGGCAACTCAAATATAACATATATAGGAAATAATTCAGATCAATTCTTTTGTGTCACAAATTATGTTCCAATCTATATTTTATTTTTCTAGATCTTTAACACATGTACCCAAGATTGTGGTAGTTCATTAGATATTTTTAACATGTCACGTGTCATTCGATCACGTTTATAGAACATGAAGTGACACACCAAAAATAGCACAAATGATTTCATTTGGAAATAATTTCAAGTCATTACAACTATATCTGCTATGTTTTTTCCCATTTGATCTCGTACATATCTAAATACAATCTTTCAATACAAAAGACTGCTCCAATATAATAGAAGTATGGTGATCAAATTTTTTATCGGGCAAATGATGACACGAACCCATAACCTCATTACATAGGTAATAGAGCTATAACCATTTAAATTATTTCACTTCGTCGGATGTATGGTGATCATCTCTTAGCTTGATTGTTGCATTGACTTGGCTTCTCACTTGATTGATAACAATGATTGTTGATTGCAAAGGATTGAAACCAAGATAGTCTTCAAACTCCACTGAATTGCTAAGAAAGTGAAACCAGCTATCTAGAACCTCTTCAACGAAGAAATAATGTTTTGAATATATAACCAAATTCCTAAATCTTATACTAAAATGCTCGTCTTATATTTTACATAATTTTCTTACAATCTATCATTCCTAACGTAGCATGTGCAAATCATGGCCGTCTAATTTTGATTCCTCTTGCATATATATGACTACGCATTATAAACTTGTTAGTATGCATATATTAATATGTCCTACGATGCAACTCTACTTCAAATGCATGACACATTAGTTAGATTCACCATCAACAGCTTTTAAGCATATAATGGACACAATTAGATAAATTTATGGAAATTTTTATATTCCGTTCAAGTATTCCTCAATGCCAAAAAATATTAATTAAGTGATAAGAAAAGTAATTTTTAAGGGCTAATGTAGTTGATTCTAAAGGTAGAACAGAGTACAAACAGATGCCTAGATAGTTTATGGAAGGAATCATAACAATTAACTTTAAACAACAATATCTCGTAACATACGAGATCTAACAAACAATATTTTTATGAATTCTTCGAAAGAATAAAACATATTCATATATCAAAGCACACAAAAGTTTAGTGCATTCACCATTTGGGGATTAATATGAATTTGGTCTCATAACTTTCCTACTTTATTGATTCGTCCCATAACTTTTTACTTTTCGAAATAGTCTCATAACAATTCGAATTTATCCAATTTCGTCCCATACGTCAAAAATGACACAAAGCGGTGTCGTTTCGGTCACGTGCGTTGGCAAAAATCGATGACAAAAAACACGATTGACAAAAAATTGCAATTAACTTGATATATAATGGAACTCAATATTAGAGAGCCCTAAGGTGTTATGGTCTTACATCACGGTTTAAAGGAAAGGAAAGGAAAAGAAACACCCTATTTAGTGATGATGAGCATAATAGGCACAAATTCAAAACCTAACACTTAGAAATCAACTTTGAATTGCTTGTTAGTTTCTGCTCCCACACATGTTTAAAGCTTAAAACACTTTGTTATACCGATGAGCAGTCAACAATTCAACATAGTGACACAAAGAAGTTGTATACTTTCTTGGAACCATTTGCCTTGAGCCGATTGGTGAGGCTTCAATATCCTTCACAAGACACCTTGCCAATCAAGTCCATCCATTAAATGCCGAGCTTCTGCGACGTCCAAAGCAACCTTCCCTCTGTACAAACTAAATCACAATAAAAAATCTAATAAGAAATGGAGATGAACACTCAAAGACATGAGTATCAAAAAGTATATCACATCGAATTCACATGACAATATATAGTTTCTTACTCTGGTATCAATGCCTTGTAGCCCGAATCAAACCGAGAGTTCTTCTCGAGCATGATTCTTGATCTCAAAATCATCACCCCACCATTCTGAAGCACAACGATCCCGGAAGCATCGTGTCGCCCGATCACGTAAGCATCAAATGTCTACTCACATTACCATTAGTAATAATTAAATAAAAAACAATAAAAATCTAACCATTACCATTGGTGTTGGTGTGCTAAATGATTTGAGTGAATTGATGCATGTTTTTATGGCCTATTTTAGTGCAAAAAGTGATCAAAAGTGTTAGATTTTGTGCCTAAATGTGTAGAGTATCACTATTTTGCCTAAAAAGTATTACTTGATGAGTTTTTGATGTTTTTAAATGCATTTCTGAGGTAAATCGGTGGAATTTGGCCAAACCGAGAGTAATCGCATTCTTAGGATGAAGAGACGATCAAGACGGATGGAGCAGGGTCGAGAAAATTCCTGGACTCGACCTGCAGTCGACGTCCGGGGCCTCGACCCGAGGGTGAAGGCAAGAGGATGAGAATTCAAAAATTGGAAGAGGCCTCGACTCGAGGGATGGGGAAAAATGGGCAGCCTCGACTCGAGGGAGAGGTTTTTTTCGAAAATTGCCTATTTAAAGGGGGAAACAGAGCATAATCATATATATCATTCCATAGAGCGATTATTAGCGGTTTTGGGGCGATCTCTCGGGCCCCAAGCCAATTTTCCCTTGTAGGTAGAGTAGATTGTTAGATTTAGATTTAGATTTCAATTGTTATTGATTAGATTAGCTTTAGTTCATCTAGATTTCTCATTTCAAGCTTGTAATTCATTTGAAGAAGTGTATTGGAGATTCAAGCATTCCTATTTTTGTTGATTCAATTCAATTGGTGATGTTCTTCCTCTCTTGTCTTTTTCAATTCCTTTGTTGTTGTTATTAGATTTGTTTTTGTGCATTTAGATTTTCTTCCTATGGATTTTGCTCTTGGCACCATGGGCTAATTCTCTTGTGCTTGGGTTAATTTAAATTGAGGATGATTTGATTGCCTATGCTATGATTGTTGATGATTGGAGATCAATTGAGTAGATTGCTTCCTAATTGTGATTCTCAATTGTGCTTCATGCATAGTTATCTCTTTAGATTAATGTTTGATCACCCTAGCAATAGGCGAGAGTTGAGCTAACCTCGATCCAAGATTAATCGGGTTATAATTGTGTATGAATGTATGGATTGGGTGCTTCGAATTGAGAGATTAGTTGCACTAAGGATACTCACATTAGGCATTGTGTTATTAATGGAGTGATTAATTTCATGATGGTTTCATGCTTTCTATCTTAGTTGATTTGCAATTTGATGCAATTGTAGCTTGTTGATCATTGATTTCTTGATGGATGTTAGCCCTAGCACCCAAATCCCCCATTTTATTGTCGTATTTGTTCTTGCCTCTTAAGTGTTCGATCATTTGCCTCTTTGTGTTGTTTGAGTTTATTTCTAGCTTTTTGTTGTGTTTTTTCTTTGAAACCGCGATTGCAACAATAGTTGTGGAGAACTTGTATTCCTAGGGCCTCACATGCATACTTTTTCCCTTGGGTTCGATAAACTTGATTGGTTTTAATACCGCTTACCCGAGAAACCTACAATCACTAAACAATTTAATTTGATGGCGTAAAAGAATTGCATCAAAATCACTTTATCGTGAAAACATATTTTTGGGCCAAAAATTCCTTTTTTAGGAAATTGTAATTCCTAAAAAGAAGTTGAAAATACATATCTTGTTGTTGGTGACAGTCATTGACATTATGATTGGAAAATCAAATGAGGTGCCATTAGCCTACATCTGCTATAATCTTTTGGCAGAATGGTGGTGTGCTTGGAAACACCAGCCAATCTGCTTCATCTTTGTATCTTGCTTATCTTTGGGTCTTCAATCCATCTCGATCAATATCTACACGGCCGCACCAACCGAACTCGGGATATCGGGTGAACTCGGGTAGGGAAACTTTTTAGTCTTCTCATACTACTTAGCCTTGTGGGCAAACTCAAGTCACGCTGCTTTCTCACATTTTGGAAGGCTTTTAAGTACAAGCATGTATATTAACATTTAATCAAATGATTCGATAAAATTCTACAACTATATCATAGAGGAGTGTATAATATGGGCGTAAAGAATCACTCGGGTTGTAGTAATATTAAAATTTAAATAGTGATGATCAAGCATTACTCAAATACATTATCAAACTAATCTAAAATAAAACAAAACTTAAAAATGAAGACAAAAAAAAATTAATATAAATTGAAGGTGAGATTAGTAAATTAGGTCACAATAGACAATAGATGGGGAAAATAAAATAATTTCACATGAAGATAAAAAACACAAAGGTCTCATCTACACAATTCTCGATTCATATCTAAAGAATGAAGCTGCCAAAAAAACCCCAAAAAATGTGAACATTAATCAATATTATGTTAAAGTGATCAATGGTGCAATCAAAAGAAAGAAGATGCAAATATAAATACGAATATTAAATCACCTACACTTTGCTCCTAGACGGTTCAAGTCTCATAAATGGAGCTGGAAAAAAAAACCCACACAATATAAGGTTTTAAAAGAAGAATTGATGGTGAAATAGAAAGAAAAGAAGATGAAGGAAAATATTCGGAACGGAGAGACCATCACCATTGTTCTTGTAGACGGTTCAAGGCTCATAAATGGAGCTGAAAAAAAAACAACATAAGATATCAACGAGAACAATTAGTGGTGAAATAGAAAGAAAAAGAAGATGGAAGAATTTATTTGAAAAGTAACTAAAAATGCATTCTTGACTAAACATTTAAAACAATCCAACCATCGGATGCATATTATGCGGGATAAAAAAATTTGGATTGAATCTTCGAAAAGAATGACGGGATCGCGGAAAAAATAGAGTCCCATGGCTCCGATTGATGCCGCAAAGAATAAACCCAGAGTCGATTATCCAACACCAAAAATTTCCATGATTGCACACCGGTATCGGCCTCGCCGCTTCTCTAGGGTCGAGAATTTTCGAAATTGCATGAAATTATCGATGAAAATCCGGTTGAGTTCCCCTATGGATGAGGTCTGGAAACACATCATATGGGGAATCAGCCGTACTCAATATTGGGCTTGGATTAGGGTTATAGCCCGAGCCGAGGAAGAGTCCGATCATTTGCGACGGTTTCTCAAACCTTTCGAGACAAAGTGCTCATGGTTATTGCATCATAGTTTCTCTTTGCATATTAATTTTATGATAAATGTATTATTATTACAAAGTGGCTATTAGAATTCTCGTGTAATGACGATTAGAATTTTGGGTTAGTGTAGTAATATTTAAGATTCTCATTTGACATGTGGCGAAAGAAGGAGAGTGACACTTGTCGAATGCATGAGAGTGTGATTCTCCTTTTATAATATATATAAGATTACAAACACAAGGACGTTAATTTGATATAACTCAAGCAAAATTTATACTAAAAATTCAAATATTACTCCCTTCATCCCTCAATTAACTTCACACTTTCCTTTTCGGACGTCCCACAACTAACTTCATACCCATAAAATAAAATATCATCCATAAAACCACACCATCACAATACCATTTAAATTTAAAAATGTCACTTTTACTTTATTCTACTTTATTCTCTCTCCTACATTTTATCTCATACAACCACCCAAAATACTCTTACATTTTATTCTATCTCCTACACTAATTTAAATTCTCTTAATAAATGTGTCTCTTCACACGTGAAGATAACTATGGGATGGAAGAAGTAGTATTTAGGAAATTTTGCTTGGTTGGGGGTATTAGAATTAGGTAATGAGAATGACTAGTGATTCATTCTCATTGATGAATTTTGGAAAGAAAGTTGAGCACGAAAAACTTAAGTGCGAAAAAGTTGAGTGGAGGAAAAATGAATGATTGTTAAATGATTGATTATAAATGAGAGATTATGTAATTAAAATAAATCAGTGATTATTTTATTTTTTAAATCAATTTTAAATTGTAAATATTATCAAGCATCATCAATGGGAATGATTAATGAGTCATTCTCATTACCTACTTCTAATACCCCGAACCAAGCGGACCATTAATAAACATATCTCTTCACACGTGAAAATAATTATGGGTGGAGGAAGTAGTATTTATTTTTCATCCATGTTTTCAATTCAAAAGAAGAAGTTGCTCAAATCCCACTTAAATTCGTTCCAACCATATCCTACTCGTATTAGGGGTGTGCGATTTTCGAGTAAAACCAAATTTACCGACGTAACCAAACCGAAATTTACAATTCGGTTCGGTTATTCGATTTTCGATTTGGATATGATTTTTATTTTTAAAATTTTTAGTTGATTCGGTTCGGTTATGGTTCGGTTAAAACCAAAAATTAACCGAATAACCGAATAAAAATTATATATAAGCTGAAGTTAGTAAGTTCTTGAATAGTGATTCGGTGAATATCGGAATATATATATATATATATATATATATATATATATATATATATATATATTGATGCGGCACAAATATGCTTTGGGCCGAGCCGAGGCCCAAATAAGGCCGAGGAGCCGAGGAATGAGCAAGGGCCCAACGAGGATCCAAAGAGAGGCCGGAGGGATAGAAGTATGGATAAGCTCAAAAATAGGCTCGAGATATTGATATGGGATCAGATTAGCAAGAATAGAGTAGGTGGTTAGGATAGTTACCGAAAAAAGGGGCTAGAAGTTAACAATAAACCTACGAAATAGGGACTAATTAGAAAACAAAGGAAGATTCGGTCAAACAGACACGAAAAGAGGTATGAAGAAGGATCTAGAAGAGAAGATTCTAGGAAAATAGAAGTGGGATGTGGAGGATGGACGTAAACGTGGGAGGAACACGATGAAGAGTGGAGAGCTTCATCGGAGGGTGGAAGATAACCGTCCTCCTCTAGGTACTATTTATGGATGATCAACATAGAAGGAAAGGTACAAATTCACTTATCTACCGATCACACTTTGAGCACGTTAAACTATCTCTATTAACACTTATTCGGCTAGTTCATATTAGCTCCTAGAGGTCCCTAACCGGGTATTTAGGGCCCTCGCTTTTACACTCTTTCCGATCAGCGACTTAAGCGTCGGAGTCCCTACGCCGGGACCCCTCCAGCGTGTTTTGCGGTATTCGAAGCTCGGGGACGGTTCGGATTGCACGATTTTGGCACGTGTTCAAGGAGTGATCTCGCGAATCTTAGGTATGGGATTTGATTCTTGTTAGTGTGACTCTATCGCACACATCAAGTGGCGCCGTCTGTGGGAAACTTGAGTCTAAGACGTGAGTTTCTGTGAAATTGTGATTATTATGGGTGGAGGACAAGAGGAATCTAAGAAGGATGGGGGAGCAAGAGGTCGACCGTCTTTGGCTGTCCTTTTCCGTCCCCTGCCGCTGGAGCAGTAGTAAGAAGGGAAGTAGTGTTGCCTTGTGCAACGGTGACTCTTGGCCGGGCGCAGAAAGGGCTCGGTCGGATTTCCCTACACCTAATCCACAAAGGGAGGAGGCGAATGTGACTCAGTGCAAATCGGACTCTAGGTGGACCGGGGATGAGTAGGGAGAAGCCTCTGCCCCACCTCCCGTCGGACAAGGCGAGGCCCTGTGCCGAGGTGATTCCCGGTATAGGGGCTCCTGTCTCTCAAGGCCACTGTGGCCCCCGAGGTGCAAGCGGTTCTCGGGAGCACATTGATACTACGGTGAGGACCATGTTGGAAGCTCTCCTTAGGGAGGGATTCAGTTCCCTTTGCCTCTCGAGGAATGAGAAGGAGGTTAACAGAGAATCGGTGTTGGTGTCATCTCGGGCACATAGGTCCGATGGAAGAGATAGAGCAAGGGCCCAAAAGCCATCCAATGAGATGGTGATGAAGTGATTTCGGCAACCACCGAAAGAGCCGAGGTAGAGGTTACGTGGAGCGTCCCGCCGAGAGAAGAAATGCGAGGAAGTATTAGAAGGTAAGGGTGACTCCCACCCCGAAACACGAGGGCCAAATCTCGGCTCTACGAGAAAGCGGTTGACAGTATGAGGAAGCGAGATGAATACTCGGGTTAGTGATTCTCGGACCCGAATGCGGTTCTCGATTTTCTAATGAGATTTTGCGAGGATGAGCTGCCCAAAACTTCAAACCCTTGAATTATGAGTATGATGGGACTTCGGATCCTTATGAACATTTGGTGCGGTTCTAGAATTCGGCTCTCTGCATCGCTACAGTGAAGGAGTCAAGTGCAAGGTCTTCACGACCCACGTTGGCTAAGGCTGTCCGGCGAGTGGTTTAGTCAGTAGGACCCAACACCATTAGCTCATTTAAAGAATTTAGCAACCTATTTTTACATCGGTTTGCTAGTGCACGGAGACAACCCGGGGCAGCGGCGACGTTGTTTAACATGCAACAAGGGGAGAAAGAGAGCTTACGGGCCTTCTTGAAAAGGTTCAATCAAGTGCCTTAGAGGTTCCATCCGCATCGGCAGGTAAAGATTAATGCTTTGACTAACGGTTTACGTGATGGGGACCTATTCTCCTCTTTGGCAAAGAAGCTGTTGACACATTCGATGAGTTGCTGCGAAGAGCCGAGAAGTATGTGACCTTGGAGGAGGTGAGGAAGGCCAAGCGGAGGCGAGGTCAAACCGCCGACAGGAGACCCAAAGAAGAAGGGGATGGAGACTAAAGACACGGCCCCAGCAGCTAACTACACTAGGGCGTGTAAGATCCCGAAGTAGATTCAAGAAGTATACTCCACTAAAGATAGAGCCCGAGAGGTCCTGGATGTGGCGGCGGATCATCCAGAGATGAAGTTCCCCGGTCGAGGTCGAGGGACCTATAAAGCCTAAAGAGGATAGGTTTTGTCGTTTTCATAACGAGTATGGACATGATACTAACTAATGTTTTCACTTGAAGGATGAGATCGAATACAGGCCGGCACTGAAGGAATTCATCTACGAGGGATCGACAGGGCCCTCGGAGATTTAAAAGAAAGGAATCCGAAGAAGGCGGAAGATAAGTATCAAGGCTCACGGACCATCCAGAGGAGCAACCACCGCCCAAAGGGGTGCTATTCAGATGATAATGGGAGGTCCCACCTGAAGGAGATTCGTTCGGGCGCGGAAGGCTGCTATTCGAGCCCTACATGCGGGACGGAGGTGTGAGCCAATAGAGATAGAGGCGAGTAACGTTTGCTCCCCGCATCCGGTATGGACCGAGAGGATGGTGGAGAAACTTCGGGGACCTCATAGTGATGCCTTGGTAATTACTACCGACATTGTCGGATATGATGTAGCTCGTATTTTTGTTGATACAAGAAGTTCGGCGGACATTATGTTTACAGATCATGCTTAAAGAGAATGAACACGAACGTGAGGCTAGAACACATTGATACGGCTCTATATGGGTTCACTTTGGAGGAGCTATTCAGCCCTGGGATAGGTAATGTTGCAAGTAGGGTTGGGAACCCCTCCTCGAAGGAAGGTTATGATGGGGACGTTCCTAATCGTGGATGTGCCATCCTCGTACAATGTGATATTCGGGAGACCAATCTTGAATACATTCCGTGCAATAGTATCCACTTATCACATGAAGATGAAGTTCCCGGTTTAAGATGAGGTAGGAGAAGTGAAAGGGGACCAGTTCAGTCTCGAAGATGCTATGTAGACTCTGTTAAGATGGTGACAAGACATACTTCAACCAGCTTAATAGAGCCGAGAGGACCCCGATCCGGAGAAGAAGAGGTGTAAGGTCTGCATGAAGAAGAGGAAGAGACCTCCAAGATTCAAGCAGAGGAGGAGTTAATCTTGGTGGAGATATTCCCCAATAAAGCGGGTTTACCACGAGAATCGGGACTCGGATGAAGCACCAAGTCACCGAAGAGGTAGTACGTTTGATAAGAAAAAGCGGACCTATTTGCTTTTTCACCTTTAGATATGAAAGGGATACCTCCGTAGGTGGCGATGCACTACCTTAACGCCGATCCCAAATTAAGGCCGGTAAAGCAAAAACTTCGACACTTCGGAGCCGAGAAGGACTCGATCATTAGAGAAGAGATAGAGAAGGCCTTAACGCAGACAAAGGGAAGAAGATCGAGTTCCCGAGAATAGCCGTCTAATGTCGTTACGGTCCCTAAGGGGGTGGCGAGATGGAGGATGTGTATTGACTTCCGGTATCTAAACAAAGCATGTCCCAAGGACCACTACCCATTGCCGAGAATTGATCAATTAGTGGACTCCACAGTGGCTTGAGTGCTCGGTATGATGGATGCATATCAAGGATATCACCGAGATACGATTGTATTCGGGAGAGATTCCAAAGGTCGACTTTATCGTACCTTGTGGAACTTTTGGTTATGTGAAGATGCCTTTCAAGTTAATCAATGCAAGAGCTACCTATCGGCGCATGGTGGATAAGTATTTCGGGAGCAGATAGGTAGGAACATGGAAGTGTATGTGGATGATATGTTAGTGAAGAGCCGGAGGGCCCTTGAGCATGTAATCGACCTAGACGAATTCTTTAAGGTAATACGAAGGAATAGAATCATGTTAAATCCTACTAAATGCTCTTTTTGGAGTTAAAGCGAGTAAATTTACAGGATACATGGTGAATCAAAGAGGAATAGAGGTGAATCCGAAAAGGTACAAGCGATCTTGAACATGCGGCCCCGAGGACCACTCGAAGGAGCTCCAGACGCCGAACGGGAGAATAACGGCCACAGCCGATTCATAGCTAGATTAGCGTAAAGGAGTTATCGATTCTTCCGCATCCTCAAAAGGATCTAAATTCACCTGGGACGAGCGGTGCTTGGAGGCTTTCGAGGAGCTCAAAACCCATTTAGCTCGGCTCCAGACACTCACAAAGCCCTTACCGTGTGATATCCTGTATTTGTATTTTTACGTGGGGACCACTCGTTGAGCACGGTATTGATAAAGGAACAAGGTTACGAGCGAAGCCGGTGTACTATGTGAGTAAGCTTATCCAAGAGGTGGAAAGTAGGTACTCGAGAGGTCGAAAAGACGGCTTTTGCGATCATGATTACACCAGAGATTGAGGCCTTATTTTTTATCACATAAGATTGTTGTTAGGACTAACTATCCATTGAGGCGGTGATAGCTCGTGCTGACCTATCCGGGAGAATGGTGAAATGGGCCATTGAATTGGGTGAATACCGGTTGGAATTTGAGCCCGTAAGAGCTATTAAGGCCCAAGCCTTGTCGGATTTCATTCAGAGGCTACGCGGCCGGAGGAGATTGCACTTTGGAAGCTCCATGTGGATGGATCAACTACATTGATGGGTTCCGGAGCTGGTATTGTGATGATTGATCCCCAAGGATTAGAGACCCAAGTGGCTGTTAAGTTTCGGTTCCGAGCCTCTAATAACGGGGCGAGTATGAGGCGCCGATTAGAGGCGGAGATGGCGGCGATTTGGGAGCCCAAGGTATAATCATATTTTCGACTCTCGGTTAGTGTCCCAACAGTAAACGGGGATTGTGAGGCTAAAGACCCCAAGATGATAGCATATAAAGACCGAGTTAAGGAGCCGGAGAGCAGTTCTATCGGTTCGAGGTACAACAGATACCTAGAGAGGAGAATATGAAGGCGGATGGATTGGCAAAGCTCGCTAGTTCCTCACCAATAGGAAGGTCGAGCAAGATAACTTTGGTCACAGCCGAAAGAGAGGCTACAGAGCCCGTAGTGGGAGCTATTGATGACGCGGCAGACTGGAGAAGCGAAATCTGGAAAGCTTTAACTCGGGACCCTACTACGGGGTCTCGGAGAGATAAGCGATTTAGAATCAGATTATGTGTAAGTGGTGATCAATTATATAAACGATCTTTCACATGTCCATACCTAAGATGTTTATCTAGCAGGAAGCAAAGCATGTGTTGAAAGAAATGCATGAGGGATGTGCGGCGGACCACGAAGGAGCTCGGGCGGCAAGAAGGACCCTAAGAGCCGGGTACTTTTGGCCGACGATGAATGAAGATGCGAAGGACCTGGTGAAGAGGTGCGAAAGGTGCCAAAAGCATGGCCCGTTGATACACCTCCCTGCCGAGGAGATGGGGGCTATGTATGCTCCGTGCCCTTTTGCCAAATGAGGAATGGATCTAGTGGGGCCATTTCCTCTAGCTCAAGGCCAACGAAAGTTCCTGATTGTGGCGGTAGACTACTTTAGCAAATGGGTCGAGGTAGCTCCTTTGGCTAAAATCGATGAACAAAATGTGATAAAATTCTTGTGGAAGTTTATATGCCGGAGTTCGGAGTTCCCGTGATCCTTGTGTCGCAAACGGGACCCAGTTCAATGGCGAGAAGGTCCAGAATGGTGTAGGGCCACGAAGATCTGCCAAAATTCACTTCGGTTGCACACCCCGTGCTAATGGCCAAGTTGAAGTCACCAATCGGATCGTGGTTAATGGGATCAAAGCACGATTGGAGAGTGTTGGGGAGCATGGAGTCGATGAGCTAGACTCGAGTCTTATGGGCCTATAGGACTACTTCAAGGGCAACAGTGAATCTCCTTTTCGGTTAATTTATGGAGTCGACTGTGCCGCCTGCAGAAATAGGGATGAGTTCCCACCGAATTGAGCATTTCAACGAGCAGTGAACCGTAACTGATGAAAGAGAACCTGGACTGCTCGAAGAGGAGAGAGAGGCTGCTAGAGTAAGGGCCGAGAAGTACAAAGCCGGGATCAAGACAAAGATACA
Organism: Paraleonurus japonicus; assembly: GCA_030762865.1. Classification (NCBI taxonomy): domain Eukaryota; kingdom Viridiplantae; phylum Streptophyta; class Magnoliopsida; order Lamiales; family Lamiaceae; genus Paraleonurus; species Paraleonurus japonicus. Next base: position 43,806,612 of record CM061056.1, read on the forward strand.
ATAAGCGAGTGATTCCTAGAGCCTTCAAGAAGGAGATCTCGTGTTGAGGAGAGCCGATGCTTTGAAGCCGATAAAGAAGCTGGAACCCAAACTGGGAAGGACCTTATAGTGGTCGTACAAGTATTGCCCGGAGGAGCATACGTTCTAGAAGAGATGGATGGAACGCCCATAGCACGGCCATGAAACGTCGCCAATTTGAAGAGGTTCTTCATTTAGGAGCACTCCTAATTTTTATTGCTTTGTAGTTGATTTCGTTACATTTTAATTATTCGAACTATTGTACTTCGACCCTATCGGTACTCTTTTTCCCCTCTTATGGGTTTCCCACTGGTTTTACCATAAGAGGTTTTTTAAGGAAGGTGGCTTAGGTTCTCTTGGGGACCTATGTTGACACTGTCAATGGGGTATTTCGATTAATAAAAATTCCTTTTCAGCTTACATTGAATGTGTACTTGATGAAAAGGGAGTGGATTTTACGAAAATTTGTTTAAAATTTCTTGACAAAAATGCATGATACGCAATGAATAACATGTCGATTAAGTGATTTCGATGAAATAAAATTCGAGCATTCACTTAAGATGTTAAGGGCTCAGAGAGTGCCCGGATTACGATTAAGTGAATCAATATTCACTTTGGATTTTTTAAGGTTCAAGAACAACCTTAAAAGGATTTAAGGGCCCAGAGAGTGCCCGGATTACGATTAAGTGAATGCAATATTTACTTTGGATTTTTTAAGGTTCAAGAACAACCTTAAAAGGATTTAAAGGCCCAGAGAGTGCCCGGATTATGATTAAGTGAATCAATATTCACTTTGGATTTTTAAGGTTCAAGAACAACCTTAAAAGGATTTAAGGGCCCAGAGAGCGCACGGATTACGATTAAGTGAATTTGAATATTCACTTTGGATTTTAAGGTTCAAGAACAACCTTAAAAGAATTTAAAGGGCCCAGAGAGCGCCGGATTCCGATTAGTGAATCGAATATTCACTTTGGATTTTAATGTTCAAGAACAACCTTAAAAGAATTTAAAGGGCCCAGAGCGCCGGATTCGATTAGGTGAATCTGAATATTCACTTTGGATTTTTAAGGTTCAAAAACAACCTTAAAAGAATTTAAGGACCCTGCAGAGCGTCAGGATTCGATTAAGTGAATCTGAATCATTCACTTAGGAATTTTTAAGGTTCCCAAGAGAGCCTTAAATTTTTTGAGAAATATTAAGTGAATAATCATTCACTTAGGATTTTTAAGGTTCCAGAGAGAGCCTTAAATTTTTTTCGTAAATATTAAGTGAATAATCATTCACTTAGGATTTTTAAGGTTCTGAGAGAGCCTTAAAAATTTTTCGTAAATATTAAGTGAATAATCATTCACTTAGAATTTTTAAGGTTCCTAGAGAGCCTTAAAATTTTTTTTAAATATTAAGAGAACAATCATTCACTTAGGATTTTTTAAGGTTCCCGAGAGAGCCTTAAATTTTAAAAATATTAAGTGAATAATCATTCACTTAGGATTTTTAAGGTTCTAGAGAGCCTTAAATTTTCAGAAATATTAAGTGAATAATCATTCACTTAGGATTTTTTAAGGTTCACAAGAGTACCTACTCTCACGCATCTAATAAGGGAATTTTTAAAACCCTAAAAGAGCCATCTCAAAAGATTAGGATGGTTGATATAACACATGCAAGCAAGTATAAGTTATGATATTCATAGAGCATGCAAGAGGAATTATGATCAAAGCCCGCATAGGGTCCAAAGATCTAGCAAAATATAGGGGTCTACGGGGACACAAACAGCCTGCAGAGACCCTTAACAATATCACAAAAAGGCTTGTTAGGACACAAACAGCCCAACGAGAGGCCTATCGGTTTGACCATGGGACACAAACAGCCCAGGTTAAGTGTAGCATTGTTCAAAAACGTAAAAAGTAAATTGTTCAAAGGAATAAGAGACAAAAAAGTTCGGTGGGGAGGGGAAGTAACGGTTTCCTTTTCGTAATGGCGGGTGGAGTCGCCGCCTTCGCTCAGCTTCCCTTTCTTCGGCGACTCCGGTGGGGTCAACAGGATCTTCACTAGGGAGGATGGGGAAAGGAGGAGCACTCATAGGGAGCAGATCGACAAAGACTCGACCTCGGCACTCGAAGCTTCCTCATAGCAGTACCGGTACTAGGAAGCCACCATGGCTCATCTGGATTGCCATTCCCATCACCGGGGAAATTGGGAGGAGTCTTCAAGGTTTGAAGGGAGCTTCACGGTCATACTCCCCCTTGAAGTCAAGAGCACAGTGCCGAGCAATAGCCGCATCAAACCCATGGTCCACAAAGAAGGGGATATACTCTCCCATATCCCCTAGATAGCTTGGGTCGCTCTTATACGCCCGTAGCCAAGAAGTGTGCAAGTCCCCGTAAACTCCGCCCTAAAGGGGAGGTGAAGAGGCTATTTAAGCAGCAGCTTGATTCCTTTTACACGGGACTCCAATTCCGCCTCTTTAACCCGCGTTTGCGCCAGCTTAAATCTCTTGGTTAGCATGGTAACTTGTGAACGTAATTTCTTGCATTCTTGTACCAGTTGATCGCGTACGGAAGTGAGCTCTTGGACTTTGAGTTTCTCTAGGTCCAGAAGGATTCAGCCTCCTCCTTGGCTATAGAAAGCGTCTTTGTAGGAGCTGGTGGCCAAATCTGAAAATAGGATACCAAACTAAAACACAAAGCGCAAGTTAATGACCAATTTTTATCATGAGAGGTATGAGAAAATAAGAATAAGATAGGGGTTTACCTCTGCAAAAGCCTCGGAAGCGCGAGTGATCTTCTCTGGGAGAGAGAGGCCTAACAGAGATCGGGAAGTCTCGTGGAAACATATCTCCCGGCAGAAGGAGGAGAGGGGATTCTCGTCCTCGGACTTGACTCCAGTCGATGTGGGGAGTGCCGGGGTTGACCCTCTTCCCTTTGGAGCGTTTTACGGTGGCTTCACCGCGGGTGGGGGCCTCTTTTGAGCTCACGGCCTTGCCCGAGGCCGCTCGGGTCCTCTTGGAAACAGAGGAGGGGATAGGTACAGAGTGAGTAGGAACCGGGGAGCATCTTCCTGGGACAGGGGAACCGTCGGGGCTGTGAGCTAGCAATTAGGCTTCTTCCGGACACACTTCGACATCCGGCTCATCTCTCGCACAGGAGAAAGTGAAAATCACTCTATATGAGTCATATGTATGCATGTAAATGCGGATGCAGGAAGAAACATATTAAGAAAGCACACTAGAAAAAGAGATTTACCATCCTCGTGAGGCTAGAGGAGTTTCAGGAATCAAAACCAAAATGAGATAAAAGACGGGGATTACCGCCGAGATCAACGGAATTAAAGAGGCCTCGCTTCTCTGCGTGTAGGTTTAACTTGCGGATAACTTGGTAATTGAGGCGGAGGTAGATTAAGGATGGGGGCCCTCATAAGGGGGTTCTTGAAAATCCACCCTTCATGAGGAAAACCCTACGGCTCGGGGGACAACAAAGAAGTATTCCTCGGTCAATTGGGGGAATGCTGTCGTGAGGGACGAGTGAGGAAGGAGCATAAGCCCGAGTCCGGCAGTGGTATAAAAGAAAGAGTGGAAGATTTTACAATTAAAATGAGTAAAAAGAGGTCCCCGCTAGGCTCTCCCCCAGCCCCTTTTACTAGCATGTAAAAGGAGATAATCATCTGGAGGCGGTTGGGGGTAAACCGATTAAGGGGACCACAAAAGTTCAGAAATCCGAACAAGAAAAGGAAAAGGGGAAAGCGGAGGCCCGCGCGGATTTGTTCTCCCAGAAAGCTAGGGTTTGGCCCTCGGTCGAGATGGGGCCTTTCCTCCGCACCGGTATTCGGGTAGAGAAGTCGGGAAAATTCACCCCGGCGGTGGAACTCCTCTAATGTCCCTAAGGACATTCTAGAAGAGGACGAAACTTTGTCCTGTGGATCGCGGGAATAGGAACGTCGTCCATGGTTTTTTACTCGAAAGAAAAGAAAAAGGGAATGATGAAATTAGAGTGAGAAACAAAAAATATCTCGGTAAGGAGGAAGACGATAAAGAGAGGAGGTATCTTTGGAAGTGTGGAAATCTTGAAGAAGGTTTTTGCCGAGAACGATGAGGGAGAAGAGTGAAAGAGATGAACTTAAAAATTTGAAGTACTAATAGAGAGGGGAATAATTTATTGCCACTGAAATGGGGGTATAGGAAACGCAACCTCCTTATTAGACGTTTAAAGGAGGTACATTGATGACCGATTAAAAGATGTGACGTTTGATGGGATGTTTCGCACTGGGTGGGAAGTCGAGGAGTCTCTCGATCAAAGAGTCCTAACAGATATCTAGTTACTAATTTTTGATATAATCAGCTACTCACTTGGGCCCTACACGTACTCAAGAGAGTAGGGAGAGCGATTGATGCGGCACAAATATGCTTTAGATCGAGCCAGGCCCAAATAAGGCCGAGAGCCGAGGAATGGGCAAGGGCCCAACGAGGATCCAAAGAGAGGCCGGAGGGAGAGAATTATGGATAAGCTCAAAATAGGCTCGAGATATTGATATGAGATCGATTAGCGAGAATAGAGTAGGTGGTTAGGATAGTTACCGAAAAAGGGGGTGGAAGTTAACAATAAACCTACGAAATAGGAATTAATTAGAAAACAAAGGAAGATTCGGTCAAACAAACTCGAAAAGGGTATGAAGAAGGATCTAGAAGAGAAGATTCCGGGAAAATAGAAGTGGGATGTGGAGGATGGAAGTAAACACGATGAAGAGTGGAGAGCTTCATCGGAGGGTGGAGATAACCGTCCTCCTCCAGTACTATATATGGATGATCGGCATAGAAGGAAAGGTACGAATTCACTTATCTACCGATCACACTTTGAGCACGTTAAACTATCTCCACACTTATTCAGCTAGTTCATATTAGCTCCTAGAGGTCCCTAACCTGGATATTTAGGGCCCTCCTTTTACACTCTTTTGATCACCGACTTGAGCGTCGGAGTCCCTACGCCTGGGACCCTCCGCGTGTTTTGCAGTATTCGAAGCTCGGGGACGGTTCGGATTGCACGGTTTTGGCACATGTTCAAGGAGTGATCTCGCGAATCTCAGTACGGGTTCGATTCTTATTAGTGTGACTCTATCGCACACAATATATATTAATATTAATATAATAAAAAAGTATTAACCTTAGTTTTAAGTTTTAACCTAGCACTCTAGCAAAGATAAGAGTAGTAGCATTTTATTTTATTGTTAATTATTTATTGGAGTGTTTTAAAATTGGGTTGCATTTATGTATGAATTAATTATGATGTTTTACGCGAAAAAAATAGGTTACACTTATTCGATTATTCGGTTAATAACCGAACCGAACCGAAAATTTCGATTCGGTTAAATTTTGATTTTACATGTATTCGATTCGAGTTCGGTACCGATCGCAAATTTTGGTCGGTGCCCAAACCAACCGATACACACCCCTAATTCGTATTTTATATTTCTTTTTCTTTTTCCACTTTTCAACAATTTGTGATTTATTGCATTGTACATATATGCTTTTTTTTTTTTTTTTTTGACAGGGCATCATACCCCTATGCTTGATAAAGAAGAAAATAATGATTATGAGGGGTGTGTAGGTGACAAAATTGTTAATTAAATTGATATTATTGGTTTTGTTTGGTTAATGTTAGACTTTATACAATCATTATTTTTTTCTCTTTTATTCCTCATTTGAAAAAATGGAAAAAAGCCTTCAAAGATTGTAAGAACTCTTTTATTTAATATTTTAGTTGGAGTATCTAAATTTTACTCCCTCCACGACTGTTTAAATTGTTTAAAATAAAAAAATAAACATTACTATTTATTTTTTCATATTCAAAATAGCAAAAAAATAATTCTACCTTCTCAAACTAAACTCTTACAAACATCTCTTATTTACACTTCATACCGCACAATTCTCCAATAAAGATAAAAAGTCTTATTTACCCTTTATTTACACTTAATATTGCACAATTCTCCAATAAAGATAAAAAGACTCACTTTACACCTTTATATTAATGAACAACATTTTTAATAAAACCAGTATCATTTAATTTTAGAATTTTTATCGGTTTAAGTCTTGAAAGATATGTTAATTATCAATTCGGGTGAAAGATGTTTATATTAAGGGATTTTATCAATCCGGGACACGAAAATGTTTAAATTAAGGCCCCAAATCGATAATTGTCTTATCTTTCAGGTCCCGAATTGATAAAATCACTTAATATATAAATATTTTTTAGGTCCCGAATTGATAAATTTTATCTCGTGGGCTCAATTAATAATTAACATATCTTTCATAACTTGTATTGATAAAAATCCTTAATTTTAATCAATCTAAACTGTAACGTAGAATTTAGCAAAAATTTACTCCCTCCTATTCATAATATATGTCGCTTTTGACCTTTCGTATTATTTGCAATTTAAATGTCGCTTTTACACTTTTCAATGCGAATTAATTATAGTTTTTCACAACTTACCCTTAGTTTTTTTCAAAAATTATATTGATAATAATAATCTTTAAAGTGATGTGGAAAATTCAAAGCATTAATTAAGGATATAGAAGGAAGTAAATAATTTTCTTAAAATGTATGGATAAGTTTAGGATGACATATATTTTGAATAGGAGGAGTATATCTTTGCATAGCAAAGCACGCCACATAATATTATCACAGAAAATGATGGAAATTGACAGGTATGTTGATCTTACCTAACATACTGTATGGAGTAGATAAAATTTGAGAAAAGATTATATTAATAGGAGACCCTACCATTACACTATTCTTTTCAATTTTAATTAGACAAAGTATACTAACAAACAGTTCAACAAAAAATTTGTTTGTATTTTATGTGTATCTTTAAATAATATTAATTATATTATTAAAAAAATTAATTTAATAATAATGTATAATAAAAATAATTAATATTATTTTAAATTACACATGTGCTATCCAAAAGTTTTGGTAGAAAATTATAGGGTTAATTACAATTTGCAACTTGTACTATTTTGCATTTTAAAATTTGCAACATGTATTATATTTTATAGCAAATTGCAATCCGTATTATGTAAAATTAACATATGTATACTTCAAATACAAATTTTATTATTTTTCTAGGTCAAATTACGGATCGATTCTTTGTTAGAAATTAAATATTTAGTAAAAAAAGTAATTAATAAATCTAAAAGGACAAATATAACCTTGACCAAATATAATTTGATTGGAAAAAGAACATAATTTGAGTTAGTACAGATTACAATTTATTATAAAAATAAATTGCAAATTGTAAAATGTGCTACAATATAAATTGTAAAATGCACTAAATTATGAAAGTAGAATTAAAGTAAATTAGATGGAATGTGGTATATCGATATTGATGGGTAAAAATTAGGAATAGAAATTAATTTGGTGCAAAATTCCATTTGTAGTGTTGTAAAAATAAATACATCGAAATGTGTTGCCAACTAACAAATGTATATTGTACAAATATGCGTGTTTGAAGAAGAAATTTATAATAGAAACTCACCTAAACATTTCCTCAATTTTCCTACCTGTAAAAGATGAGACCACAAGAATAAATGAAATTCAAATATCCAACTTCAATAAAGGTCTAAATTAAATTTACAGAAGAAAATCAGACAGCATTTTTTTTTATAGAGCAATAGAAGGTTTTCTCAATACAATAAAAGTGGTGTTTGGTTTGAGGGATTCGTTAGGATTGAAAAAATAGTCCCGAATAATAACATGTTTGGAATGGGCTAGGACAATGGCAAATCCTGAATAATCGGGCATGTGGTTGATATTTTTGTCTATCTATATGATCATGATTTATCCTAACTGGAAATTTTCAAAATTGTCCTTCATTGCGAATTCTCAACTTTTGTTTTAAAAATTGAGGCCAGTTATGTCATTTACTAAGAAACCTCACCTAATCCATCAATACAAATGCAAAATTAACTTTATATTCATTTCAAATGTATCAATCCCAACATTACAATCCAATCTAATGTATCCCTTCTAATCGATTTCGTCCCGTGAAATAAAACGATGAATGTTACAGTCTCATCAATTGAACATACAAAAGAATGATAAAACCAAATACCTTGGTTTTACCTTAAAGATCACACAATTTACACCAATATCACGTTAAGAAGAGCAAATCACACAAGCAATGCATACGAAAACTTCAAGAAAGTAACGCACCATTTTCTTGTATTGTTCAAATTGCCTCCTCGGTGGAATTTGATGAGTGTACTATATTCATACAAATTAGTACCACTGAAGCTAGAAATAACATTACGGCGATTGATGAGTGAAGAGATAATGCAGTAGCGGGGACACGACTCCTACACTCAAACTGTTTCCCAGCAAAGCATAGCTGGAAAAAGGAAAAGACCAAATTATGAGTTGTATTTACGCAGTAAGTTTGAAGAAAAACTCTTCAATATCTTTTGGACCAGCGAATTTGAAATGGATCGATGTCACATCCAACCAAATCCTTCAAAAGTTAGTTGAAAACGAAAGTAAATGATTTCCAATCCATGGCAATCCAAACAATCAACAATATTTGCTTGCTACCATGGATTTCATGTCCATCTTCAAATCATTTGATCCAATCCCAACCTCAGTTTTAGTGTTCGTAAGTATGGGCCATCTCATTTCAATGTATACATCAATACATGCATGAAATTGATGAATTAATAACCGTCTGAACTTCATCCTTCCCAAGTGTGTGTTTCTTAAATTTATGAATGTTTAATGAAAGCATCTAGAGTCTACCCTTGAGTAAACAAACGCCAAAGATGAGGCCACCACAAATCTTGGTAGCACAGTGATCCTAATGATATTTCAATGGACAAAGAAAAGAAACAAACGGTCTCCTGGTTTTATGATTGGTTCAAAGCATATACAACCAAATAAGAAATTGTTGCTATTATCATATCCGAGACCTGCACTTACATAAATAACAAGTGTGATTTCACAATCTAAATACAAATTAGCTTTCAATGATTCTAGTCAAAATTTATAAACTCGTAAGAAATTAGAGAGGCAATGACTTGGTTTTAATCACTTTTCTATTGTTAATAAAAAAATTCATCTAATACCCTAAGAATTAGCCCCTCCTAAGATGCCAGCTTTCCCACATTATGTCAAGCAGGAACAAGAAATAATAATAATAATAATAAATGAGACGCACCGTTGCCGAAGGCTAACATGTTCTGGAAATTGGAAATCCTCCGGAAAAGAGTGTAAATTGGCAACCTAACAATGATGTTGAAGGTACATGTTTCAGAGAAAAAGATCGAAGGCAATAGTAACAGCCTAAAGACCACAAACTAAACTAATATTACAAGAATTAACAAACAATGCATACCTCCCTGGGTGTGAAGTATCTAAGACAAAGCTCCTGTAATGAAGACTTTTCATTTTTCATCTTTCCCTGCATAATATGTTCGGTAATATGATTGCTTGAACACTTAAATTTATATTAAGTTATTAACCACAGAAATCATGAATACGGAATACTACAAAAAGAATGCAGAACTTCATGAAATCTTATGGATATAGTCTTGTAGAGTGTCAACAACTAACATAGTAATTTATTTTCATGGAGTCATAGAGAAATTAATTCATATGGATTCTCTTAACACATACGGATAGGTGTACTTGCATGCACACATTCAAGACTCTCATCATGCATAAAATTAATACTACCAAGTATATAGAACATCATAATTTGCAAGGAAAAAATCAAATGACATCATAATTTAGCATAACAAAATATAGGAATCATTTTTAGCATGCCACCTCAAAGAGGATCTATCATGATTAAAGGAAAGAAATAGAGTCACATGACATTCTTTGTTTATCAAGAATATGCAGAGGAGAGTTTATGGGCACTCTGGCCCAAGATGGGAAACTCCTGCAACTGTATTTGATGATAGTTCACAAGAGCCTCGAGTACATGTAAAATTATCTATAATGTACTCAAATATACGAAGGACATTAATGATCAGATTATGATGCAGACTTACGGGTACTGTAGCCAAAGAGATCCCGTCCCCTTCACATATCGAAAGTAACTTTTGGTGAAGCAACAACAGCGCTTTGATTCAGGGAACACAATATCTAAAAACTGTCAAGGGGTTGTTTTAACAGTATATAAGTTACAAAAAGGAAATATGTATGGTGACCTGGGAAAGAGAGCATCAAGACTGGGACTCAAGAGTCGAGAGATAAGGATACCCATTGCGCTCCCCCATCTCTCTACCAGGCTAGATGGAACTAAATACTGATTTAAAGGCTTAGCAATAGATATATTTCCTACTTCAGTATCCTTTGAAATTTCAGAAATACTAGATTCTGAATTAACTTCACCCCATTCCAGAAAATCTTGTATAGGTCGACAAGTTTCGAGTAATTTATTCCAATATGCATGTGATTCTGCTCCTTCACTGGTCAACATGCTTTCCTCATATCCAAGAATAGGGCCTGGAGCCCAAGTAAGGGCATTATTGAATCGTGCATTCTGGAAAGCCAGAGGTCTCCGCTTTGCCTGTAGTTTACCATAGTTGAGAATTCATATCTTGATGCATACCCTACTGAAAACCAAATACAGAGCATATATACTTTATTTCTGTAGTTCTCTTACTAGAGTCAGATGCTCTTCTAAAAGATCTGGAAAACAAGGCACTGCAATTTCATGAAGACTGGCAGCATAATTAGGGCATTTCAATTATCTATCCAGTAAAGCCTAATTGCATCATTTAAAACTCTTAGCCACACACAAGGTACCAACTAAACAAATTGCATAATCAATAGCACGCATAAGGAAACTGGCATTTTGTCATCAACATATTGCAGCTATAGCACACCAGTTAAAAGCTTTACTTCACAGAAGATTGGGAAATATCTGAAGGCAATGCAATGTGACAAGTAAAAGAGCACCAATAACATTATTGTCCGGTAATGATATCAAATAATCCATGCAAATTATTGAACTCGATTTAATGTTCAGAAAAATAGAGACAATATTGCAAGAAAGGAAAGTAGCAAAATGGTTTTCGTAAAAATAAAGAACCTAATTTTACGATATTATCTCAGAAACATTCAACAGCGGGTGGGGAGGGAAGAGATGTATATATATAATTATATATATATATATATATATATATACACACACGCACACACACAACATTTAGAGAGAGAGAGAGATACCAGACAAAAATAGCGAGGCCGAGAATATGGCACACCAAATTGCAAAGGGCTAAGAATAAATTCTTGTACATCAAAATGATTTTCTTGTAACATAGTAATCATCTTTTCATGTGTATCAGATGTCTGCAAATGATAAACAGAACAGATGCAGAAATGGTTAGAGGGAGCGTACTACTACCTTTAACAATTAATGGAACATGTTCCACCTTTCAACTAAGCTATAGGTCTTCAGTTTTAGTGTAATACTTTGATCACATTAAAATTGATGCTGACAAATCAACTTGAATAAACACCATGCTTTTTAAAAGTCTTTTTTGTTTGAAAGGCCTTCCATTTCAGTAAATCAAATAGTATGATCTTTTATTCACATAAAAGGTATACATGGAAACAACAAACCTCAAATCCAACAACATTCTCCACAAATAGCATGACTGGAGGACGTGAATTTTGTGGTATAAGTTCAAGAATCTTCAGAAATGAAGAAGCCCTAGCGTCACTCGAACCCTTCTGGAGACCTTAACAAAAGGAATTTTAAGAAGCTATCGCCAATGATTAGAAAAAAGAAACTAATCCGACCATGGTAAACTTACATATAGTAGCTTGAACATAAATTTAACCAAGAAGAAATAACCACCTTGTCGTGTGTAAGGTTGGCAAGGAGGAGACAAAAGCCATGCATCTGCCTCATAGCTGTCGAGATCAACAGCACTCAAGGTCTGAATGTTACCCTAAGCTCATCAAAATAAAGTGCAACATAAGAATACAAGATTTGCAATAATTGATATCGAAATCATAAATTACCATATATATTAAATCATTTTTCGGGTTAACCTCACATAAATAATAACTTACATAATCAACCAATGCCCCTTCTAGACAAGTATAACCAGCTCGATTAGTTAGTGTAAGACTCAAATCAAAACTTTTCACCACTTTTTTACACAAAACTTGCATAAACACTGACAAACTAAGAATTACGATAGAAATGCATTATATAGACAACACTGCTACCTGGTAAGGACGGTGGCCAAAATTATGCTCGTAAACATCGTTTGCGACATCATTTATGTCGAATGCTTCCACAACCACAGCATTTACTCCTGCCTTCGTCAAGGAATGTCTCTTCAACAGAGAAATTAAATCTCAGTCATCAGAGCATAATCACGATAAAAACACGAGCATATGCGATTAATTAATCCTAAAAATGAGAAAAATCGAAGTATTACCAGTCCGCCAATGCCGCTGTAGAATTCCAGTACCCGCCATGGCCTCCTTTCTTCTTTGCTTAAACCCTCCATTCTGTTTACAGCGGTTTATGGTGTTGAGCCGCCTTCTCCGGTTTATGCTGGCGAAGTTTGAACGTTGAACCGAGCTCGTACTGCGATTTCGAAACTTTACACTAAAGTCGCTAAATACAGAAAGTATTTTCTTTCCCAGTTATGGGCCAATTTTCATTGGGCCTTCCCCTGCTTCCGAACCACATCAGTCCAATTTATTTTTTTGATCAGAACATCAGTCCAATTTATATTCTTTTAACAAGTCTCTGTGTGTGGTAGGGAAAAAAATAATACTCGAATTTTTGATAACTCAGATATTCGGTCTAATGAACAACTAATACTCGAATTTTTGATAACTCGATTTCTGGTCTAATGACCAATTAACTCGGATTTAGATTTGTAGATCCCGATTCTTTAACAAATTCAAGCAAGGAATCCCTAATACAAATACACAAGAATCGAATTGTTCTAGTTAGTCGAGAACCAAAAACAAGTTCTTGAATCTCTGAAATTTTATAAGTGGAAATGATTTTGTCATTCAACGACCAACTTGTATTTCATAAAAACGGATGCAATATAATCATTGCGTAAGAATCATCCTATCCAACTTTCAAGTATTAAGATATGTTTCAAGCGTGGATGATTATCATAAGAGAGTTCAAAACATTATAAGATTCTCGAGATTTCAACATATTATTAGATTCTCGTTCTTGAAAATTCACGATTTTTCAAACCTAGAAAACAAATGAAATTGTAGGATTCCTCCTTGAGGTAAACACTTTTATGCATAATTATTCACACCATACTATATAATACACATTAACTAACTGTTTGATAGGTACTAGGGGTGGCATACCGTACCGCACCGCATCTTGCACCGAAGATACCGTATCAAAATTTTTGGTATGTGAAAATGCATACCGATACCGTACCAAAAATTTCGGTATACCGAAGTTTCGGTATAGCGAAAATTTACGCATCGCATACCGCATCAAATTTTCGGTATATACCGTATATACCGATCTATTGATATGTCATTTCATACCGAAATATCAATATATTGTACCATACAGAATTATTTAAATAAAATAATTAATTATATTATTTTATATTTTATAATTCGGTATGGTATATATTGAAATATTATTGGTATATCGGTATATATCGAAATACCGACTTTTAAATTTTTCATATCAATATCGTACGAAAATTCGGTATTTTTCGGCACGGCAACCTCGATATACCGATATTTTCGATACTTTATTCACCCCTAACAGGTACTACATCATAGACACATCGAAATCGTAGATAGTTATAATCATATACATGCAAAATGAGGGATAAAATTTAAAATGGTCTCATAACTTTCTACCTTTTTTGATTTAGTCTCAATAAAGTGTGATGTGTCAATTTAGTCCCAAATTTTCGTGAATTATAAATTGGGACGTAAATGGTACAATTCACGAAAATTTGGGACTAAATTGACACATCACACTTTATTGGGACTAAATCAAAAAGATAAAAAGTTATGGGACCATTTTGGATTTTATCCCATTTAAAACATGTAACACTATTTTAAGATTTAAAAAAATCAACATTATTTAGTGAATAAGAATAGAAATATATTTCAATTTTATATTTAATTATTATTTATTTTTAATAGGAATATATTTTATTTAAATTAATTAAATTATTAATTATGAAACTTTGTATAGTAAAACTAATAAATCCCTTTCAATTTTCATTTTCGGTAATTGATAATAAATTTATGAAAATTAATAATGAATAGGTCTTGCATGAAAATTTTAACTTAATTCTCAATTGTTGTGACAAGGATTATCATGAAAGGATTTGCGAAGCGAGTTCCGTTATTACTATGGTTTGTTACATAATTTGGGGCACAAAAGTGAAAGGCTCGTCACGGGCGAGCACGATCGAGATGTGCGAACATCCTAAGGCGAGCAGCGAAGCCAAGCAAGATAGCGGCTAGATGCGAGGTGATGCGAGCTAATGGCGAGCTACTTTCCGCGGGGTAGTGGCGAATACCACGTCCCCGCCATTTAATGCGTCGGGGTACGTGTGCTTTGGTAAAAGGGTCACCCAATCGGGTCTCGTAACATTCCCATTGTCGGGAGAGGTGGCTCATTCCTATTGGAAGGGATTTCACCGTACTAATCACCATGGCCCAAATCAAAGAAAAAGGGTCCAAGCATTTAATGCACAAAACGGATCTTCTATATTTAGATTTAGGGCGACACTTCCGTAATATAAATAGGGCCTATTGATGTCAATAAAAGGATCACGAATCCAAAAGAGAAATACTTAAGACCGAGCCTAAAAACCTCAAAGCAAACAAGGGTGTGTTATTTATTGTTCTTGCCAATTATTCAATCATATGCATTTATTCCCGAGTTTAGCACCCTCATATAAAAACCATCTAGCTAGATTCATTTATTCCGTATTAAACCGTAATTTAATACGTAATTGTTATTTCGGTAACAACAATTGGCGCCGTCTGTTGGAAACTCTTTGGAACAAAAGGCCATAATTTACTCTCAAAAGAAAACTACCAAGAAACCCGATGGAAGGGTCGGGATCACGCGCACGCAGACTGCGGTGGAGAACCTGGTCGACCGATCTCCCGAGGCCAAGACCCCGATTGAAACACCAACATGCTCCGCCTCATTCCCATCCAGAATACCGTGACACTGAATGTAGTGGGCGCCATCGCACAACTCGATGCCGTGGTCGGGAACTATCCAGCCACCACCCTCCTGGCGGAGCGGCAGGAAGGTCCCGCGCAGACCAAAGGGGCAAGAGACCTTTTCTTGAAGAAGTGGCCGAGAGCGGGCCCGCAAGGGCGCCTCCGTAGCGCTTTCGGGCCGCGGTCGGTGTTCCGCCGATTGGGTTCCCCGGCGTCGAGGGGTCGCGGAGGAAGGGGAGGTGAACTCCCGGGTCCCGAATCCTCGTGCCATGTCGATCCAATCCGAAGGCCCCCGATGCAGATCGCTTGGGTCCCGTCGCGAGGGAGGGGATACGTGGACCCGCTCGGAGTAGACCGGGCCTGCCCTACACACTCCTGCAGGAGATGCATGCGACACCCTACTTGCCCGTCATGCAAAGGAAAATAGACGATATGGAAGGACGTTTTGATGCCAGGAGGGACTTCCCAAGAAAAACATGACATTCGAACCACTTTCGATGGACATCGAGCAGTGCTCCCATCCAACCCAAGATCATCCCTCTCCAAACTCGGTTGTACGAAGGAAAATCTGACCCCCGAAACGCACCTCAAGAAATTCAACATCTATATGATGGGGCGTGGGGCCTCGGATGCGACTAGGTGTCGACAATTCCTCCGACACCTGGGTGAGTTGGCTCACAAATGGTACGTCAATCTTCCCCTAGGTCTATTAATGAATTTGAGGAGTTGGGGGTCAGTTCGCCCAATACTTTGCGGCTAAGATTGTAAGGCCGTAAAACCGCCAGAGGCTCATGGCCGTCAAACAAGAAAGAGGAACGAGGATGAGACATATCTTGACCGCGTTGATGAAATCATCTTATCTCGTGAACCTATCGGGACGAACTCCAACCGCATGCAACGATGAGTGGGCTCAGAGCCGATTCTCATTTGTTTCGACATCCGACAAAGAGATACCCGGCAACCTACTCGAAGTTCCGACGCCGCGTGGACATGATCACCCGAAGCTTCGCCCAAAGATTGGGCGAGGTGAAGGAAGAAACAGCGAGCAGAGCCGAATGCCCCAAGGCTCGCCAACAGAAAGGAGTTGGCCAGGAAAGAAATCCTCCGGAAAGGCTCCCGGCACTTTCAAGAGTTTCGAGGATCCTCCGCAGGCCCGAATTGCAAATCTTTGAGGTCCTCGGGGTCACTCCCGCCTTCGTATAACACCATGAAGTCCTCCGGGGTTTTTAGCAAACCCCGCCCTATCGAGCGAGATGCGTCACAATTAAATGGGAACAAGTTCTCGTGCATTTCATGATGCAGTGGGCCACAACACGAGCGAATGTCATGACTCGTTAAAGCAATATGGCGAATGTATGAAGCAGGGAAGTTGAATGAGTTCATAAAGAGGCCTCCCGCCGTGTCCGATCGAACGGATCGGGAAGAAAGAGGACCCCGCGCCGGCAGAGAGAACCGTAAGAGCGAGATGCTCCGAGGCGCGAAACGAGGATCGAGGCCGCAGCCCCGGCCATGGTGGAAGATACCTATAGCGATGAAGGTGAACCACCGTAAAATCATCGTGGAGGTCGCATTCATATGATCGCCCCCGGGAGCGGATTTGGGGGATTAGTCCGGTGGGACATCTATCCAACCGGAAACGCAAAGTAGAAATCCGATCA
This sequence comes from Paraleonurus japonicus, assembly GCA_030762865.1. Lineage (NCBI taxonomy): Eukaryota > Viridiplantae > Streptophyta > Magnoliopsida > Lamiales > Lamiaceae > Paraleonurus > Paraleonurus japonicus. The sequence goes on from CM061056.1 coordinate 43,823,485, forward strand.
ATCGAAAACATAAACTTGATAGTCCCTCCGGACCCCACAATCTCGAAGGTAGCCATCTCCTTTTCCAATTCTCGATCGGCAAGGCCTCCTCCTCCTAAAGGATGATCCCTTAGTTATCTCAAATGAACATTTTAGGAATGACCATGGATCGCGTCTTGATCGACAATGGATGTTACCGCAACATCATCTTCAAGAGTGCTTTGGACCAACTCGGAAACCTCACAAAGTTTATCAAGCCATACGACACTCAACTACGTGGATTTGGCGATAACATGGTCAATGCATTCGGTCGGGTTAAGCTCTCCGTGGAACTCGTCGATTTCGAGAATCCTAAAACCAAGATAACTAGACATTTAGACTTTGTAATAGTCGATCAGCCAAATATCTACAATGGCTTTTTAGGTCGTCCTTTTTGAAATCTTCGAGGCGGTTGCCTCGTCGTATTTTTATTGTATTAAATTCCCCACCGCCGAGGGGGAAGTAGGTACGATCAAGGGAAACCAGAAAATGGCAAAGAAATGTTTGAACTACTCTCTTATCAATTCTTCCCCACCCGTAAATTTAGATACGGGATGCAATACACTCACCTGCTACACATGAAGAGGACTCGCCTTTAAAAGAACCCGAACTAGCCGATTCCAATAAACATCCCGCAAACACAAACGGCCTTTCTAACGAACAGGAGAAATCGAGCCCCGACTGGGTACTGTGCAGCCCGTATGGATGTTGATCCTCGGGGAGGATTCATGATCCAAGGGGTTTGAAGAGGAGCGCTCCTATCGAGGAACTTGAAAATATTCCCATTGATCCCACTCGGCCCGAGCTTGAGGTCACCATTGGGACCAAGGTACCAACGGAAATTAGGGAGGAGTTAATCAACTTCCTCAAGGAGCACTTAGATGTCTTCGCATGGTCGCACAAAGACATGGTAGGCATCAGCCCGAAACACGCCCGCCATCACTTAAAGATCGACCCAACACGAAGAACGATTTCCCAAAAGAGGAGGAAGTTTGGTCCAGAGAAATATGCCGCCCTCGCCGAAGAGGTGAAGAAATTACTAGATAACAAACTGATAGAACAAGCTCTTGACGAACCTCAATGGGTCGCAAACGCCGTCCTCGTTAGAAAAGCAAACAACTCATGGAGGCTATGCATAGACTTCACGGACCTTAACGCCACTTGCCCAAAGGACCACTTCCCTATGCCTCACATTGACCACCTAGTGGATAGTATGGCCGGACACGAGATGATGTCATTTATGGACGCCTTTCTTGGATACCATCAAATCCCCATGGCCGAGGAGGACGTCAAACACACATCTTTCCTCACAGAGAAGAATGTGTACTCATGGCGCAGGATGCCTTTTGGCCTGAAAAATGTGGGGGCTACGTATCGTAGATTAGTAAACAAGATGTTCTACGAACAGATTGGGAACACGATGGAGGTCTATATCGATGACATCGTCGTCAAGAGCCCGAAGAAAGAAGACCATCTCGAGAGACCTCGACGAGGCGTTCAATATCCTCATAAACTACAACATGAAGCTTAACCCAAGGAAGTGTAGTTTCGGGGTCGGCTCAGAAAATTCTTAGGACACATTGTTAGCCAACGCGGGATCGAGGCTAATCTCGCACGCATAAAGGCCATCTTAGACATGGATGAACCTCGCACAATTAAGCAAGTCCCGCCTTCAAGCCGCCTAGCGGCATTGAAAGCGAGTTCATCTCCGTGTTAGGTGACAAGAGCGTGCCTTTCTTCGCTACTATTAGGAAGCGTAAGTTCACATGGAACCGAGAAAGCCAGCTCGCTTTCATCAAGCTTAAGGAATATTTAGCGGACCCTCAAATCCTCGCGAAACCCATTCCGGGAGAAGCTTTTTCAATATTTGGCAAAGATCGTAGTCGGCCATAAGTGCGGTGTTGGTTCGCAAGGAAGCTCAGCAGATTTGCCAATTTACTTCGTGAGTCGGGTTTTGCACGATGCGGAACTCAAATACGCCTCTAGAGAAGCTCGCCTTTGCTTTAATCATGAGCGCGAGGAAGCCTGCGTGCATACTTCTTCGACCACCGTATAGAGGTACTCACTACTCTCCCACTCCGTCAAGTTCTCCATCGTCCCGATACCAATGGGAGGTTACTAAAATGGTCTTTGGAGGTCGCTCAATGCGGCATCACATACGTCCCTAGGACGCCTATTAAAGCAAGTCCTCGCCGATTTTGTCGCCGAGTTAACTTTCCCTACAAATCCAACTAGGGTCGAAATCCCTCCTTGGAAACTCTTCGTGGATGGCTCGGCTACAACAATCTGCGCGGGGCGGGAATAGTTCTCATCGGTCCCGAGGGACAAGTGCTTCACAAATGCCGTGACTTTCGATTTCTTGGCAACCAACAATGAGGCCGAGTATGAGGCTCTGGTTGGAGGCTTGGAGCTCGCCAAGGCTGTGGGGGCCCACAAATTACACATTTTCATGGACTCCCTTCTCGTGGTTAACCAAGTTAAGGGAGAATATGACGCGAAAAGTGAGCAGATGGTCAAATATCAAAAACTTGTGGCTACGCTTTGCGGCAGTGCAATGATTTACATCGAACAAGTGTCACGGGAACAGAACTCCCAGGCGGACGCGTTGTCCAAACTCGCCTCCTCCAATGGCGCCGCAGACATGTCAAGCATAGTCCTCACACGACTCAACGCCCCATCAATCTCTAAGGGGACAGTGGCAAGTATTGAGGTCGGTGAGGACTCTTGGATGACCCCAATAATCAAATACCTCCAATTCGGAACGCTACCCGAGGATAAGGTGCTGGCCAAGCAGCTCCAATTAAAGGCATCCAGATTTATAATCCTTGACGGACAACTTTACAAACGAAGTTATTCTCTACCCCTTCTCAAGTGTGTAACACCGGAGCGAGGGACAAAGAGTGCTACATGAAATCCACAATGAGTCTCAGGAAATCACGCAGGGGAGATCCCTCGTTCATAAGACAATCCGTCAAGGCTATTTTTAGATCACTCTTCGCAAGGACGCCATCGCATATGCAAAATCCCGCCGCGAATGCCAAGTAATGGGCCCGAACATCAAGGCATCTCCGGAGAATTTGAGTTCGATCTTCGCCCTTGGCCTTTCGCCGTGGGACATCGATCTTATAGGCCCCTTGCCAACAGCGTAGGGGGATGCAAGCATGCCATCGTCGCGGTAGATTATTTCACCAAATGGGCGGAAGCTCGAGCCTATGAACAAGATTGACCAGGTCCGGTAATCAAGTTTATTTGGAAAAATATTATCTGCAGTTTGGCCTTCCTCAAACCATCATTTCCGATAACGGGAAGCAATTCGATGGCCTCGAGATGATGGAATTCTCGTGACATGTGGAAGATCAAAAGGCTTTTTCAACTCCATATCACCCGCAGTTTAACGGACAGTGGAAGTCAGAACAAAATTCTCAAACATACCCTCAAAACCAAATTAGAAGACGAAAGGGTAAATGGGCGGTGAACTTCCACGTGCTTTAGGCGTGCCGAACTACGATGAGGAATTCTACATGAGAAACGCCTTTCGCCCTCGCATTCGGGACCGAGGCTGTCATTCCTTGTGAAATAGTGGTCCCGAGCTATAGAACCTCGCAGATAATAAATGACACTAACGACTCCAAAGAAGAAGCCTAGACCTCGATCTTCTAGAAGAACGACGCGTTTGGAATCAATCCACAGGAACACAAGCTACAAGCAGAGATCGGAAAGGTATTATAATTCTAAGGTCAAAGTAAGGCAGTTCGCAGTGGGGGATCTCGCGTTCTAAAGAGGGTTCGGGGTCCTAACAAAGGTCCTTTTGGTCCGAGTTGGGAAGGCCCATTCGGGGTGGCCAGTGGTTGTCCAGGGGGCCTATGAACCGAAGCATCTCGATGGAATCCCAGCATCAATATCCATGGAACGCTTGCCACTTGAAGAAGTTTTTTCATTAAAGAAAACGAAGCTTTGTACCTAGTATGTAATAGGTAAGTTGTTTTTTATATATATAGAAATTTTTCTCGATCACTATTAAGCCACGAGCGAGGTCGTGACCAAATTATGGAACAAACAAAGTCGCCGAAAAGCTCCCCTTATCACGGGGAGCCGTGAGCGCAGAGCATTTCAATTCGATCGCGCCTAAATAAGTCGATTGGGGTGCCTCCGAACACCGACGTTCAAGTCTACCGAAGAGCTAGTCTCTTCGGTCAAGACCGCCTCAATGTGATAACAAGTTATGAATAACCTTTCATGGTGGGAAAACAAGACTCGTCGAGGTCCGTCCTCGTGGCGAGCACGAAAGTCTTGCGGTAGAAATCAAACTTCCCGACGAGCACTAAAAGACTCTAAGTGATTGCATGACCAAATGACTTGAGAACCTTGCCTTAGGGCTTGTCTCGGCTCTTAGAGAGTGCATATCTAGATAAGCACGAGATCCTCGCCTACAAAGCTAATCTCACTGAGGCCAAGGCCTTCATTATTTTTACCCATTTAAAACTGACTTATTGATATTTTAGTTATGTTTTATTTTAGTCGAGCGAAATGAGAAGCAATCTTTAAAGGTGAAGACGAGCAAAGTTAAGTAAAGACAAGATTCATTCGGATGAAAGTGAGTGCCATAGGCCGATTACATAAAGCCCGGAGGCGAGAACTAAACCCTAAACCTTAAACCACTTAAATTACAAGTTTTGCATGGGGAGGGGAGCTTGGCTGCCTTGTTCAAAAGATGAATGGGGAATTGGGGCCAAGAACAAGCGCAATTTGATGGAGAGCATCCACAAATCCAAACACCCCCACCAAGGATGATGGAAAGCATCCACAAGTCAAGGACACCCCCACCAAAGTTGATGGAGAGTATTCACTAGTCCAGGATGTTCCCACCAAGTTTGATGGAAAGCATTCACAAGTTTAGGATGTCCCCACCATAGACGAGGGAGAGTATCCACAAGTCTAAGACCCCTCCCCTGGGGGCGATCAGCCCTCTGAGACCCTAGTAGGGGCATCCTCGGCGCCACGATTGCCGTCTCCCATTCCTCCGTCGGATCCGGCGGTTGTGTCGTCGGCGGGATGGGCGACCTCGTGCTCGGAGACGGCGAGCATATCTTCCTCGGAGTTCTACAAGTTGATCGGGCAAGGAAACTAAGACAGTCTACGCCATACTTGGTCTACAGGTCCCTAATTGGAGCTTGAAGATATCGGGGACCGTGTGCTCGGGATCGAGGCATATTCTTTAAAAAGCTCCTCGAGCACAACAGAGGCCGAGGAGAAGGCGGATCGACGTAACCGCGGATGCCATCGAGAGAAGGCCATGTGGTAGGCATACTCGGACAACCCCATGGGCTCGGTGCGAGGATCCACGGGGCGGGGTCCTGCTCCGCGATTTGCCTCGGAGCATTGCCACTTGCCGTGCCAATTCTTCCGCCCTCTCCGCATTCCTCCGAGCCTCATCCGCTTCCCGGAGGCGGGCTTGCTCAGCCTCCTTCCTCGCTGCCTCGCTTCGGCCACCCTTGCTCTCTCGGCCTCCAGCCCTTTCCTCGCCTTTTCCCGGGCCGACCTCATCGCCGCTTCCACATCAGCCTCTTCTCCGACGCGAGCATCCGCCTCGCTTCCTCGCCTCTCTCGGCCCGGGCCTCCGCCTTCGGGCCCTCACCTCCGCCTCCTTCCTCGCCCTTTCAATCTCCTTCCTCTCTCGTCGGAGGGCACGGAGGGCCCCAAACTCTTTCTCCCTAGCGGTGAGGGCCACGGTCGCCGCAGCTAGCCGGGCAAAGCTAGAACGTGGGCCACTTGGGAGGCGGCTTCAGTGGAGAAGTGGGCGGCGTCATCAAGATCCTCGGTCCACAGGCAGCTGTGTCGCCCATGCCACGAGCAATGAAAGGGGGCAGACTCATCCCCGCCACCGGTCTCTTCGCAAAGAGATAGTCATTCGAGAATCGGGGCGATCGGTAGAAGGGCCCCTGCGCATGGATAAGTAAGATTTTTGTCGCAGTCGCAAGAGAGAGGAAGGATAAATTCAGAATAGAGAGGTTCTTACCCAAATGAGCTTCTCAAAGCATCTACCCCGAAAAGGGTGCTCCCCAATCAGCCCGGGCGCATCCTAGGGCCGCGAGGATGGCGCGTCGGCCGCCCCTCACCAGCCTTTCCGGCGTTTGCCGAGGCGGATATCAGTCTTTGCCGCCGGACACCTCTTGGCAATCATCGCCTCGACTATGTCCTCTCCCGCGCCGGGAGTCGCGGGCTCGGGCCGAGGAGCCGGAGCCCTCTCCTTGCTTCTTCTTCGCCCGATGGGGGCCCAATCTTCTCCGGCTTGGTGCGCTGTGGAGGGTGGGGCGTTGGAGTCCTTACCGTGGTGGCTAGGGGAGTTGGGGGCTGGCGAGGAACCGTGCGAACAGGGCGCGCGCCTCCCATTACTCGCAGTAAACACATTCTTGTGCTTCCCCATCATCTGCGGGGCAGTGGAGTACACGGGATATTGGGAGCCGCATAAATCAAGATGGCATAAAACGTTAATTCGGGTTCGAATGATGGATATATCGAGAACCGAACACGATGGCTCACCGGGGTCCGAGTTCAAGTTGCGAGGGTAGCGAGAGGCGGGCTTCCCTCCTAAGCACGTTATCGTTGAGAACCTCGCGCGAGCGTTCACCACGGGCGGCTTTGAAGCAATCTCAAACACGAGGCGGAAATCCCAGCTTAAGTCTCGAAGTTGCGGGACCTCGATTCCTGCTAAAAGGTAAAAATTTAGATCAGTTGTTTTCTCCTAACAGCTTAAGATCTTGAGGCTTACGAGCGGGGCGGTGATGGAACGAGGTGGGGATCTCGATGTCTTCCTCCGCATTGTGGCCAATAGATTTCCACCTCCCGAAACGAAGAACCACTTCGCCTCGCCAATTGTACAGCCTTGTTGGGGATGCCCTCAATGAAATTCTTTTTCCTCATCTTGAGGTACATCGCGGGCTTCCCTTCGCATAGCCGGAACATAAAGTTCATCTCCGCGGGGTTGGCATTGATGCAGGACCTAGACGTCAGACCCGGTGTGAAGAAAGAGAAGATCGCTAACCATCCATGAGGATGGAGTTGCATCGGGCGATCCCCTAGGCATTTAGCAAGTGCGAGATGGAGGGATGGAGCGAAAAGCGGAAACCGGCCTCCATCATGAAGTAATTCACCGCCACCATTCCGGGAGGGGGCTGGTCCTGGACGCTCGTATTTGCGAGGAATATGAAGGCGGACATCGGTGGGGAGTTCCCGGTTACCTCGCCAAGCGCGAATCTCTTCGCGAGTGATGTCACTCTCCCGAGCTTGGCTGTTCATCACCCAATCCGACGGCTCGGCGCGACGTATCATCTCATCGGTGCGCTTCATAGAGGAGCGCGGGCACGTCTCCACGTACAACTCATAATCAAACCGAGGGGGTGGTCCCGCTATCTCATTCATAAGAACCAGCCGGTCGGAATGAGCGGCCCCGATCTCGCGATAAGGTGGTTCTCCGCGGATTCTTGAGCATCTTCGTCGAGGGCTTGAGCACCTTCGGTAGCAAGTTCATCTACAACCTCCTCCGTGGTTCGCTCCAGGGCGGGTTAGGTCGCCGCTCCCTTCGGGTGATGTTGCAGAGCGGCTCCACGCCCCGTGTGAGGGTGAGATCCACATCTAGGTCACCTGCACCCTCAAAAGGGGTGTTCCGGAGGAGTCTCTGGAATCTCCGATGGGAATGGCTAGGGCATCTCCGGTCGGGGCACGAAGGCCCTCCCAAAAAGGCTTTCTAGGCCATCGGTTTACAAGGCTGCCACGAGCCCAAAACTAGCCTGCAGGACTCGAGCAAACCTGCTCGAGTATAATCCCCCACGGTTGGTGGACGGTGGCGACTCGTTTCCCCACTTCTTTTCGTCATAATGGTTGAAAAATTAAAAGGAATGGTAGAAAGACAAAGAAGATTAAGTCTTACCTCGTAAGGAAGCGAGGGCTCGATGATGGTAGCAACGGGTTGTTCTTGGTCTCGAAGGAGAATGGTTTTTGAAATTTTAACAAAGGGAGAAAGGTGTTGGCGGAAGAGTCAACACCCCCTTTTATAGATTTACGGAGGGAGGCATCGGAGCAAATTTCCAAAAAGGGAAAAAGGGGTTTTTAGGAAAATGTCCTAAAATAGGAGCCCCATTTCTCAAAAAGATTGATTGGTTAAATGCGCGCGTGGCGCGTGGATGGTAACCGTCACAACGGTCCACGTGCCCCATCGGCCGCCATCAATCACATCGAAAGCCCAATCAACGCCTCGGTCGGTGTGAAAGCCGCAGCGCATCATTACAACCTCGAAAACCCAAAGGACGCGGTTAGGCATCCCGCTAAAAATGCAATTCGTCACTGTGCACCTCGCTAGCATGTCCACTTCGCTAGTCCAATCCTCCAACCTCACCCGCCACAAAGGCGCACCCCTCGGGGAAGGAAACCGACTTACACTCTAGAAAATTACAAGAGAACAAGGCGGGGGCAATTGTTGTGACAAGGATTATCATGAAAGGATTTGCGAAGCGAGTTCCGTTATTACTATGGTTTGTTACGTAATTTGGGGCACAAAACGAAAGGCTCGTCACGGGCGAGCACGATCAGATGTGCGAACATCCTAAGGCGAGCAATGAGCCAAGCAAGATAAGCGGCTAGATGCGAGGTGATGCGAGCTAATGGCGAGCTACTTTCCCGCGGGGTAGTGGCGAATACCACGTCCCCGCCATTTAATGCGTCGAGGGGTACGTGTGCTTTGGTAAAAGAGCCACCCAATCGGGTCTCGGAACATTCCCATTGTCAGAGAGGTGGCTCATTCCTATTGGAAGGGATTTCACCGTGCACTAATCAGCCGTCCAAATCAAAGAAAAAGGGTCCAAGCATTTAATGCACAAAACGAATCTTCTATATTTATATTTAGGCGACACTTCGTAATATAAATAGGGCATATTGATGTCAATAAAAGGATCACGAATCCAAAAGAGAAATACTTAAGACTCGAGCCTAAAAACCTCAAAGAAACAAGGGTGTTCTATTTATTGTTTTTGCCAATTATTCAATCATATGCATTTATTCCCGAGTTTAGCACCCTCATATAAAAAACCATCTAGCTAGATTCATTTATTCCGTATTAAACGAGAATTTAATACGTAATTGTTATTTCGGTAACAACATCAATAAAATCACTTCAAAATATTAGGGAAAATTGGTGAAAATGTCCTCGTATGTTGGCCATAATTATGAAATTACTCTGTATTTTGATCATTTTTTTATTTTGCCATATATATGTTTTTCTTTCTTAGTAAAAATTAATACACAAATAGCACCAGCTTTCTAACCCGTAGAAGATGACGTGGATGTCGCTTTTATGAAAATGTCCTTTATGTTTCCTTTTTCTCAATGAAGTCGTCCTTTATATTTTATGATAGAAAAATTATTGATTAAAAATAAAATAAAAACTACTTAATAATTAAACTAAATAAAAATATTTAAAATATAACAATAAAATTCAACATTTTATCATAAAAATATATATTTGAAATTCACCGAATTAGAAAAATTAAAAGTAATTCATATTACTTAAAATAAAAATAAAAATACACCAAATTATTAAAAATGTAGATATATTCTGAAACTTAGGAGCTAATTAATAAAAATTAGAAATAATACTAAGATTTTAAAGTTACGATGAGAACTAAAAAAATAGAAAAAAATAAAATCATAAAATACCCTAAAAATCTTAAAATATATTTAAAACAAGGATAAAATCCAAAATGGTCTCATAACTTTTTACCTTTTTCGATTTAGTCTCAATAAAGTGTGATGTGTCAATTTAGTCCCAAATTTTTGTGAATTGTACCATTTACGTCCCAATTTAAACCGGAATCCGGTGAAATTGCCGATTCCGTGTAAATTGGGACGTAAATGGTATAATTCACAAAAATTTTGGACTAAATTAACACATCACATTTTATTGGGACTAAATCGAAAAAAAGTCAAATGTTATGGAACCATTTTGAATTTTATCCTTGCAAAATGACAACAATGGAGTGTCAATGCTCGACTCTATTTGTAAGTTTCTATCCCTTTATAATCAAAGCTCAAAATCAATGAATTATACCATGCTTGACTAACCAAGCAGATACGGTTGTATGGCCGATCGTTGTAGGTGTAATGGTAGCTGCGGGATCGAGTTATAATTATTTCTTTTTCTATTTTTTTATTGAGCTTGTTATTTTTCTTAATAAATGATTGGCTACAAAAGGATTTTTAGTGAATGTATCACTACTTACTCCTATTTTATTTTAAAGACAAAAAAATATCTATTTTCTCGCCTCACTGTTCGGTTGGTCTCGATATTTAATAGGGCCGATTGTGGCCACTAAAAATCAGTCCAGCTTAAAAGTCAAATATAACATCGGCCCTAGTAGTTTGGTATGCTATCGATAAATTCCAAAAAAATGTCGATTAGATGCCTTTCATTAGGGTTGAATTACAAGACTGTCCTTATATAATATTGTAATTCCAATAATACCCTTCCATAATTTAAAAGTGCAGACGATCTCAATTTTGTTTCTCATCTCTCACAAAGCATCCGTATTTCATCGAAACAATCTTTATCGTCTTCTTCTCGGTGTCTACCGAGACGGAGGTTACACATTCCGTGGAGGCTTCATTGACAAAGCATACATCATCGAAGGTATTACATTTGTTCGTGGGTTTAGGTTTTATTTATTTATTTTTATTTTTTATAAATTAGGGCATTTCGTGAAAAAGTTGCTTTCAATTGATTGTTCGTCAATGACGGGCATTTCGCTAACAATGAAAAAAATTTCTTCAATTGTTTGTTCGTCGTATGGACATTTTGCTATTATTGAAAAAAATTGCTTCGATTGAAAATTCGTCATATGAGCATTTCACTAATTATGAAATATTTGTTCCAAATTGGGTGTTCGTAAGTTGAGTTGGGCATTTCACTAATAATTATCAAATTAGCCCCAAACCGAGTGTACAAATTATATGTTTTAAATTTGCTTCAATTTATTAAATTTTGTATTTTGGTATACTTGTATTAAATTTCAATTTGTTTGTTATGCAAATGTGTATATGATTGAATGCAACCAGAGCTTACGAATGTGCATAAGTTGTCATAATGAAATGTTATTGCTAATTGTAATTCAAATGGATCATTATATATGAACAACTAATTCGAGGCCGGCATAAAGTATGGTTTTAGCCTCCCTTTTGCTTGCCTCGTCTTCTTTGGCAAAATTCCACTTTTCCCCTTCGATCTAAATCGGTGTGCCTCTTCTTTAACATATGCACACACACGGTAATATAGAGCTAATTATGGAGTAAAATTTAACATATGCACCATTCCCTCGAGGCTCTAACTATTCAACGAACTCGATCATGTAGATATTTAATAGCAAGAGAAATATTTGTGGGATAATGTTATTGTTCATTTGTAATTCAAATGGATTATTATATATGAATAGATATTGTATGTTGTTGTTTACTAATAATGAACATACCATGTAGGTTTTTGTTTGAAATGTCGATAGATTTTCACTCGTTATCTCCACCGTAATGTTGTTGTGGGAAAGGCAAGATGATCCTACGGTGCGCGGGTGATCAAGCAAAAACACCGGTCGTTACTATTACAAATGTCCTAACTATGATAAGCATCCAAAATTTTTTTTTGGTGCGATGATTACATCCGGATGAAGCGATCATCGATGACATCTCGTGTCAAGTTCAACGGCAAATGGATCGATTACCACAACACCCACATCCCCTCCATTGAGAACTCTACGACGTAGTTCGTCATCGGAGTGTGCTATCCGGCGTTGATGGAGATAGGAATGCTAATCAAAGAAACAATTCGACTATCGATTTGAAAGTGCGAATTCCATACTAACCAATCCAAAACCGATTTGGTTTTTAATGTGTATGATCGGTGTATTTCTTGCCGTTGTACTAATTATGATAGGCGTCGTTATAGGATTGCTAGTGTGAATCGCTTGTTTGATTTACTTGTGTATATTTTGATAGCCGGTTGGTTGATATGTAATTTGTTCCTTTTGTTATGCTCGAACAAAACCTTGGTTGCGTGATTAATCGCTTTGATTTTCTGCTTATATTTTTATTTAGTATGTTCGACATATTTTAATAAAAAGATGGTTGGAATCATGTGATTATTGAATATGTACCTATGCAAATTTAGTAGGCTGCCAATTTGTTTAAATAAAATTATGTATGTCTATATCATGACTTTTCCAAAGGAATCCCAAGGAATATTGTTGCGAGAGGAATATATTCCTTTCTTACTTTCAAAAGTTGCAATGAGTTGTGGAAAAATGGCGGTGTTGTGTCATTTCGTTGGATGTCCCACGTCAATGACCATAGGACAACCTTTTTGGCTATAAATATATGTTATTATGGTAGCAATTTTGCTACACACTTACGTAAAAACCATAGATATAGCATGAGTAATTTTCTTCAAATACCTCCCCAAGAGTGCTTCTTTTATGAGGGAAATTGGGATGAAGACAAGTGTGAATATCTTCATTCAAATCTCATGGAAGATTTTAAAATGAGATCTTGGTCTATGCATGGTGAGAATTATCACTCACTACAACATGGTCAAGATTTTGTAAATGTTATGCTCGAACACGAATTCACGTGGGACGACGTTATATATCAATGGGACATGCTAAAGAAACGATACACCTGTGTTCAAACGTGTTACGGAGGTGGAAGGTGTGATTTGGGACAGATGCTACAACCACGTTTACTCGAGACAAATGGAAAGATATTTTCAAGGTTATATTTTTTTATTTATTATTCTCGTGATATAATTTATTTTTATTTACTATGTCTATTGTCTTATTTTATTAAACTTATTGTTGTAGGAGAATGAATTTGCAAAAGCATTCTACCACAAAGGAGATTTGATGTACGACACCACTAAAAAATTATTCGGTGGGGAAAATGAGTGCATGCAAAATGGGCCACAAGTCGGGTGCGGTGATAAATATAAGTTCGGTATGGTCCAATCTTACAAGACCCTAACTCTGCACTTGAACCTATTATTGTAGGTGACTCGAACAATGAACAAGAGGTTGAATCACCCGTTGTTGCACAAAGGAAAGTTCCTCGAAAGAAATTGTTTTGTGATCAAGAATCCAACAAATGTCGTGCTCTTGTGAGTGTGGAATCCAACGCAGCTGACCTCTCTACATCCTCCTCAAAGGGTAAATACATGAAGTCGCTATTTGGGTCTGGCCCTTCGAAGAGTAATTCGAAGATCGACGTTCTTAAGAAGGAAGCTAGCTCGATTGCATCTTCAAGCCCTTCGAAGTCGAAGTATTCTCCATTTGGAAAGAAGTGATCTCATGCTCGCATGTATTTTTCCCTACCTACATCGGCATATTAAGTTTGTTATTGTTTATCGTTGTGTTTTCATTATGTTGTTTTCTTTAGTAGCAGTGAATGGGTAATTTTTCGTAAGGAGGCTAGTTGTTAAACTCGAATCAATTATATGCCCCACCCATCAATATATTAATGCATATTATTAATTTTCTAATCAATGTTATGGAACAATATTATTAGTTTTTTTGTTTTTGGACCTTTTACTAATTCTCGGTGTTATTATTTTTGGAGTGTTTATATGTTCTCGTTACAGTAAATCAAGAAGATGAACGGGCCCAAAATAATAAAAAAGAATGTTAGCCCATTTGTTTGTATAACATGTGAATCTTATCTATCTGTCTTCTACCAATAATTTAATAAATAATTAAAAAATGTGTAATCAATTAATGAATGCTATGTTTTGTAGATATTAGGGTGTAGGGGTGTTGAAAAACATATCTACATGAGGAAGTGCATGATTGATTATTCCAATAAATAATTACTATTAAATTCACAAAATACACATAACATTAAATATAAAATCTAATATCATGTTTGAATTTTAAAATTTTATTCTACATGACATCGATCAATTATTTTTAATGTATTGTGTTAAAATATATTTAAAAATCGTCCGATTCGTTGTTAGCAAGCTTGAAAATATCGGTAGAAATATTTTGGTTATAAATTTATGAAAATATCTATTGATATATTAATATCGATAAATTATAAAAATTATAAAAAGAATATGAAAAAATCTTTTATTTGTGATGAATTTATATAAAATAAAATATTATTTTATATACATTTTTCAAACTTTATCGATATTTATAAAAAAATTATCAATATTTTTAAAATTTATCATATTTTCTCGATATTTTATCGATTTTAGGCTCAATATCGACATCGGTGACCATACAAATTTGAGGTACATGAATGATTAGAAAGAGGTCTTGTTCAAAAGAATACACAAATTTTATATGAAAATAGTTAATGTAGCTCATCATTAGACTATTTTGATGAACAATATGAAGAATCTCATAGGATTAATGATATTATATTATTATTTAGGAGTATCGACAATAATTAATTTTTTACTATCATGAGACTATTTAAATTATTTATATTTAATATAAAAATATAGTATTATAATATTTACCTTTAAAATATTAAGTTTAATTAAAATATTAAGTATTTGACCAAAATTATTAAGAATTGAATAGTGGTTCATAATATTGAATAATGGTTTAACCATGTTCATATGAAACTATTCATAAAGAAATAATATGAATATGTTATATAAAACATGATTAACAACACAAAAACTTTAATATTTATTTTATTGTTTTTCTCATTGCTCTCATTTCCTCTCAATAATTCGATTGAAAGTATATGGACTTAATCAAGAATAATTTGAAATTTTGGAACTCAATAAAAAAATATTATGTTTTTGAGCTAAAATAATAGTAATAAAAATTGAAGTTGAGACACTAAAAAGAGTTCCACAGTAGATAACGAGTAATCGACCAAAATAAGAAAGGTCCTAATAACAAGATATTTAATGCAACAAGACAGTCCTAATAATAAAAGGAAGCCATTGTAAGAAAGGTCCTAATAACAAAATATTTAATGCAACAAGACAGTCCTAATAACAAAAGGGAGACATTGTATCATCACAAACTTCAGCTAGTACATCTAATCTAAATACATAATAATAGCGAGAACACAATTTTTCATTGCGTGCATATTACAAAAGGTATTACAAACAACAATTAGATGTGATCAACTTGGTCCTTGGCACGATCAAGGAGTCATAAAGCATACAACGCACGACCATCATTGTCTAAGCCCATGAAAATGTCGAGCCTTTCTACTTTTGCCCCGATTATCTCTGTTACATCGAGTTTTGGATTGTAGATAGACTCGGAACATTAGCCAAAAGACCGAATACGCGCGATCTTTTTCCGGTCAAGTCGTGATCATGTCCCATTCTACCAAAGAATAACTTCAAGACGCGTTACGCGGTGCTTCGGCATAGATCCTTGATGGTTCAACCATTGTTGGGTCGATTCAGATTTTACCTTTTTCCTCTTGAGCGACCGGATGAAGGGTTTTCTTGTGGTTTGGTGTATGCGGTGCTATTGTCGGCTTTCGTTCTTCGTCTTGAGTGAATCCTTCTTCAGGTGACCGATCTGCATCTGCATCCAGTTGACCGTGTTCTCATCGTAGCAATCGGAGGGAGTGAAGGGGTTTTTGGCTCGAGTTATTGGTCATATTGTTTGCCGCATCCCGAACGTCTTCAGCCCCTTCACCCGTAGCCCGATCCTTACCGAATATTTCAAGCCAATCTGGGAATAGAGTCCACTCCTTGTGACGCATGCCTTTCATGTTTGGATCTCTCTGCAAATGACACAAAATTATTGTCAAGATTCAATTTGAATATGACTGTGTAGATTATGGTTGAAATTCATAAAATACCTACATTCACAACTTGCTCCCACCGTTCATCAGTAACTTCAAGGGTGCTTGTTGTCAAATTGAATCCAACACCCGTAACATCTCGTTGCGCAGACACGATTGATCCATATGCCTTCTTCCACGTTGTAAGTTTGGAGCATATGTTTGGATTCGCCATCAAATCGGTTTGTGGGTTTGCTTTTTTCATTGCCTCCTCGAGCTTCAACAAATATCCGATGCGGAACCCGTTGTCGGTTTTCCACCCATGATTCACGAGATCTTTCAACGCTGCAAGTAGTGTTTGTTCCTCCCTGTTCGACCAAACCCTTCGTGAGCTTTGTTGATGTCTTTTTCAGTGCACACCTTCCACGCTTTCCATTCGAGTTAGTGTTTTCCATTTCTTACGGGAATTTCAAGCAAATAAGTACTCGTTATTATCCCAATAGGCTGCACCGATACACCGATACAATCGCCCCAAAGCTCGAACAAAATATAAATTCCAGATTACAATTCACATTATATAGTATGCATGTCGATAATTAATAGTAAAGGCATGTTGTTGATTGCACATTAAAAAAATATCCAAGACAAAGAAAATAACAATCATCTCGCAATGAAAATAACAAGCACAACTCCAAGTAATGTCTACGTTCCATTAAAACATGTCTAAGCTCCGTTAAAATCTGCCCACATCATTTGCGCAATTTCATCCCTATGGTTTGTCCATTCTTGTGTAGCTTCTATCGTGGCAATGAATTCGGTGTCGTCACAAGCATCGGCAACATTCTCATTATTTCTGTTTGCATCGTAACGTTGCTCCATAGGATCATCGGACATCTCACCGCGGATAAAGTTATGCGTAAGAAAGCGAGACCATTATCAACCTAACTTGGATTTTCATTGGATAAAAGGTTGCACTCCGTAATGTGCCCCACCGCATTTTCATTACACCAAATGCGCGTTCTATAACATTGCGTGCCCGTGTATGATGCATGTTATAGTGCTCCTTGTAGTTGATTGGTCTGTTTGATGTTGGACCCCACTCATCCAAGTGATAACAAACACCGCGGTACGGAGCAAGAAATCCAAAGACTGTTTGCATACCCATTGTCGCATAAATAGTAAGTTCCCGCAGAAAGTAAAAACAATATTAAAGTTTGAAAACAATATTAAAGTTTGAATAAATTAAAAAATAGGATCGAGTCACATTATGAAAATCTATATAAAAGGTTGCACTACTAAAAATATGCTGCACAAAAATTTTCTAATAAATTTACGCATCACCATTCACAATCGCTTATATAAAAGAAATGCCTGAACAAATATTACTATATTTTATCAATGAAAATCTATATAAAAATACGCACTACTAAAAATATGCCTGCACAAAAAATTACTACTAAATTTACGCATCACCATTCACAATCGCTTATATAAAAGAAATGTCTAAACAAATATTACTATGTTTTATCAAAGCTTCCTCGGACAACTACACAACAATATAAGAGAAGGTATTTAAATAGTATAGTGATCATTGTATATAAAAATAATTTTTTTATTTATACGTAAATATCATATTGCTTTTAAACTTTGTGAATAGATTTACACCACCTAGGGGCAGGTATTAATGTGTCAATTTAATGAACATAAGTCATGCCCGCACTAACTGTTGGGACCTTTAGTCCGTTATTCCTATTAACAGATCACGTAATATTCTTGCATCGAGATGCCGATCTCTCCCACCTGCAATACATACGTAAACCTCATATCTCGATCACAAGATGTCAAAACATTCGTAAAGATCGACCCTTCCTAGTTTGATATCGAGGCCTATCACAGAGTGGTGGGAGCACATTGATATATGTCCCATCTAGTGCCCCAGGGCAACCCTATGTTACATTCAAAATAAAAACATCAATAACCACAAAAAAATTAAACCAGTTTATGTTTACTTTATTTTTACATCATATTTAATAAAATAGGGGTGGAAATTACCTTGAATCACTCCCATCTTGGATTATTGCTGTCGTTGGGCACGGTGTTGGTCTTACAAAAAGGACGGAATGTAGCTGCAACAATGCACTCAAAACTGCATGTACGTATTGTGATATAGTATTGCCCGATCTTCGAAAATCGTGCTTAACCACCCTATTCTTTTTGTGGTGTGCCAAAATAGATAAAAAGATTGCCACTTGCTCCTCGACACTAACATATTTTCCAGCTCTCAACCCACCCAAATTGCTCAAAAGTAAACAAAGCCTACCGAAAGTATTTCGATCTACTCGCAAGTTCTCAAAACGAGGTTGAGTCATATCGATCCACCAACCTAATTAGTTCATTGACTTGGTGGGGTATGCGGTCTATTATATTATACCGAATGTACCCTTCTATTATGTTTCCTATTATTTTTTTCATGAGAATTATTATCAAGAAAATAACTAGAATTGTGTGTTGCATAATTTCCTCAATAAGTAAGCAAACAATTTCATTTTGTTTGGCGATGGTATTCATCATACGAAGATCTTGCACAAAGAGATGTTTGTCTCGCGAACATAGGTATGCATTGTTAGGGGTGAATTTTAACAAAATATATCACTACAAAAAAACCAAAATTAACGAGGGGATTAGCGAGGGAAAAAAACCCTCGTAAATTAGCGAGGGGATAGGCGAGGCCGAATTTAACGAGGGTATTAGCGAGGAAAAAAGCCCTCGCCAATTAACGAGGGCGAGACCCTCGGAAATAATTAACGAGGGCCGAGCCCCTCGCCAAAGCCCATATTTAACGAGGGCTAGGTAGCCCCTCGGCCCGTTAAAATTACCGAGGGCCCATTCCCTCGCTGGGCCCCTCGGCAAAGCCCAATATTAAAAATGGGCTGCCCTTCTTCTCCCCCACTCACAGCAGCCCTCTCCTCTCTCTTTCAAAACCGCCGCCGCCGCCGTCCAAGCCGGAAATTGGCTCTAATACTAGTCGAGCTTTGTAGTACTCGTTCTCGGGATATTTCTACGGTAAATTTTTTAGATTTAATCGGTTAATTTTGTTGTTATTTTAGTGAGTAAATTTTGTATTTTTATATGTATTTGTGTAATTCTATTATTAATTTTGTTGTTATAGTTGGTGATTTATTAATTATTTAGTGTTAATTTGTATAATTGTTATGTATATTTTAATTATTTAGGAAAATTATTAGTATATGAATTATATATAATTATTTAGGAAAATATTAATTATGCAATTTAATAAGTTTGTTGTTATATATAGTTGGTGATTTATTAATTATTTAGTGTTAATTTTTGTAATTGTTATGTGTATTTTGATTATTAGTAATTATTTAGGAAAATTAGTAGTATAAGATTATTATATAATTATTTAGTGTTAATTAATTAGTAATTATGCAATTATATAATTTTGATTATTAATATTATTATAATTTAATTTAATTGCTATAATTTATATATTTGTAGGTGTGTTGAAAAAGATTCGATCCGGGCATATAATTTCACTACACGCCACCACTATCAACGTAAGTATTCTTTTTTAATTAATTATTTAAAGATATGCTTTTAATTTAATTGTAATAATTATTTGATTTAAAATTATTTTGCATGCTCATATATATGATATAATAATAATTTATATATATGGTGATCGATGTTCGATTAAATTTTTGTATGATAGTTCAATTATAATATTAGTTTTGAAAATTGAATCGATGTTCGATTCAAGTTGATGTTGGAGTTGAGGGTTGATGAATTGTTTGGTATTGTTTGTCGTAGAATGTGCGTTCCGACTTGATTAATTTTAATTAAGTCGGAAATTGATGCACTAGGAATTAATTACTTGATATATTAAGCTGGGAATGCGATAAAATAAAACAAAACTCTGCCGAAATTTTTAGAAAATATATATGTTAATATTAGGAAAAAAATATTAAGTGGAAGAATTAATTATATATGATTTAATTAAATTTTGAATATTCATTAATTAATTTGAAACAAATGAATTATTCAAGCCGTAGTTGGATGTATGGTCCAAGAACGATTAATGAAATGATATCTCCCGAATTTCTTAGTGGAATCGAATCGTTTATAGAATTCGCTACTAGTAACCCGGAATGGATGAGTGGAGGAAAGATTAGGTGTCCTTGCTCGAAATTCAAATGTAGGAACCAGAGTTTTAGAGAACCCATTGACGTGAAATCACATTTGTTTAGACATGGATTTATGTATAATTATCACAATTGGATTTTGCACGGTGAGCAAAATTGGAATTCTATACCACACTATGATCACCGGCGTCGACTTCATATAGAGTTGACGACACCACAAAGATCTAGCTCGTACCACAATATGATGATGGACTTAACTTCTGGTCCTAACATTAGTTTCCAAAATGTGGAAGAAGAGCCCTTAGTGAGGAACCTCCTAATCAAAGCATGCCGCACATTTTTTTCGACATGCTTCAGGCGGATCGGGATCTGTATCTGGTTGCGAGTCTCATTCTCGATTGTCATTCAATGCCCGCTTTTAAACATTAAAACCGAGAACAGATCGTCTGAAGGGGTTACAATCAAATGGTTGATTTGATTAGTGAGATTTGCCCTCTAGAAAATCTGGTGCCCAGGAAATTTTCTCGATACTAAACAAATTGATGGGTGGGATGGGTCTTCCCGTAGAGAGGATTGATTGTTGTGCAAATAATTGTATGATATATTGGGGTGCATATACGTAACTTGAATCGTGTAAGGTTTGTGGTCGGTCACGATTCAAACCTCGCTAGACGTGGTGTGGATGGTCGATGGAAAAGAACAGTCCTTTCAAAGAGATGTTCTATTTTCCTATCATTCCTCGATTGCAAAGACAGTATCACCAAGACTACCGCTAAGGATATGATATGGCATGCTAGTTGCTATAATGATGAGGCTGGTGTTATGCGTCACCCCGCAAATTCGTTGGCTTGGAAACACTGGACTATTCATATCCCGATTTTGCAAATTAAATACGGAATGTGAGGTGGGTTTGAGCACCGATGGTTTTCACCGTTTGGGCAATCGGGAAAACAAGATTCGTCATGGCCGGTGATAGTGACACCGCATAATCTGCCCCCTTGGTTGTGTATGAAAGAACAATTCATGTTTTTGACGGTTTTGGTGCACGGTCCTAAAAATCCAAAGGATAATTTAGATGTATTTTTACAGCCATTAATTCATGATTTGAACATCTTTGTGGGGAAATGGGGTGGAAACGTATGATGTTGCTAGAAAGCGGTACTTTATGATGCGAGCCGCATTAATCTGGACCATTAGCGACTTTCCAGCCTTACTCAATGTCGCTCGGATGGAGCACCGCCGAAGGATCGCTTGTCCATATTGTCTTTGAGTACTCCGATGCCTTCACTTTAAAACTCGGGCCGTATACAATGCGTGGTTTGATAACCATCGTAAGTTCTTACCTGCAGGACATCCGTATCGCAGAACAGGATCGCATTCATGAAGAATACAAGAGTTACAGATGACCCACCACCCATCCGAACAGGCAAATTCTTCTACAAGAAATTGATTGGTTGGGGTACTGAAAGTGATCAAGAGGGTGCTGAGGCCCACAACAAAAGATTAGATGGTGGCTGGAGGAAGAAAAGTATATTTTGAGATTTGCCATATTGGAGTACCCTCTTGATCCGGCATAATTTGGATGTGATGCACATTGAAAAAAATGTGTTTGATAATTTGTTCTACACAAAGTGACGAATGTGGAAGGGAAAACAAAAGACACAAATAAGTCTAGGGATGAACTTAATGAATATTGTCGGCGTCCCTCTCTAGAGAAATGTCAACGCACAGAAAGTATCCCAAAACTTGTTATTCACTTGATAAGAGTCAAAAGGATGATCTCGTGCGGATGGGTAATCGAGTTGAAGTTTTCCGATGACTATGTGTCTAACTTTGTCTCGATGTGTAGACTGGAGCAAATTGAAGATGTTTTGGATGAAGAGTCATGATTGTCATGTGTTTATGCAGAGACTACTCCCGATTGCTTTTCGTGAAACTCTGCCGCCGAATGTGTGGAAAGCAATCACCGAACTTAGTTTGTTCTTTAGTGGAGTTAACTTCGCATCCATTACTGATTGAGAACATGGCTCGATTGGAAGCAGATATTCCAGCTTATATTGTGTAAGTTGGAACGTATCTTTCCGCCTGACTTCTTCAATTCGATGGAGCATCTCCCGTGCACCTTGCATACGAAGCAAGGATAGCTGGTCCTGTGCGGAGATAGATGGATGTATCCATTTGAGAGGTAATTTATAACTCTAAATTATTTGATTACCTAAAATGGTTATACTATACATATATATATATATATAACACTTGATTCATTTAATTAGGTATCTTTACAATTTAAAGCTAAGTGTTGGGAACAAGGCGCATGTTGAAGCATCGATTGCAAATGCATATTTAACGAAAGAGGCCTCAATATTTTGTTCCCTCTATTTCGCGATCACGTTCGCACGAGGCGGCACAATGTACCTCATAATGACGATGGTCGTGGCGAGATACCCCAAGTAGCGAAAGGTATTTTGTCCATATTTATTCCTCCCGGTCGACATCTTGGAAAGATAAACAAAAGATGGATTGTAGATGAGGAGAAAAACACGGCTCATACGTACGTGTTCTCAATTGTCCCGAGTTACAACCGTATATCGAGTAAGTTGTGTAATCGAGCAATTTTTGTTAATTACAACGTCAATCCGTATATTAAATAATCAAAGCCCCTTTTGTAGTATGTTTTTCGAGCAACCGCAACAATTCCAACCGGGACTCTCGAGGGTGAACAAGATGAAAGACTACAAGAGGAGTTTGCATCGTGGTTTGAACAACTTGTAAGGATAAATAATATTCAAAATCGGTGGATACGTGATCTTTCTAGCGGACCTTCGAGTTGTGTCACCACATACCCTGGATATTACGTGAATGGTTACAAATTTCACACACGAACTTATGGCTCATCAAAATCTACTTCAAATTGTGGAGTTTGTATCAAGGGTAAAAATTATGATGCAGATGAGAATGATTTCTACGGGATCCTTGAGGAAGTAGTGCAATTGGAGTACCGGACGTATTGAGAAAAATGTTGTTCTGTTCAAGTGTGAGTGGTTTGATCCATCCGTGCCAAATGGAACAAGAGTACATCCTCATTACAAACTTGTGGACGTTAATCAAAGGGGAAGATACGGCCGCTACGATCCTTTTGTGTTAGCAAGTCAAGCCACTCAAGTTTACTATTGCAAGTACCCGGAAAGCGTAGAAATGAATGGTTGGCCGTTTGCAAAATCAAACCGAGATCCTTGGTCGAAACCGTGTCAACGAATGAACAAGAGCTTCCCCTTTCAAGACGACCTTGAGTCCCAAATTAATGGTGTGCAAACGGATGATGATCCAATTATATCGATGAGATGTCAACGGTGCATTAATTGATATTGAAAATAATGGAGAAGATGAAGAAGAAGAAGAAGAAGAAGAAGAAGAAGAAGAAGAAGAAGAAGAAGAAGAAGAAGAAGAAGAAGAAGAAGAAGAAGAAGAAGAAGAAGAAGATGATGATGATGAGGAGGGGAGGACGAGGAGGAGGATGAAGACTCGCATTTAATATTGAATATATAGTGTAATAATTATTTACTATTGAATAGTGTAATAATTATGTGTGTTTCATTTGCATGTTATATATATGATGAATTATTTATTATTGAACCGTAATAATGAGGTTTTATTTAATTATTGTTACGGATGAGCGGACCGTCTGGATCGAGGGGACGATCTCGGATCTAGAGGAGATGGGTCGAGTGGACACTGCAGGTCCGTGGGTCGAGGTGGCAGGGTACCAGCAGGTACCCTTTATTCAGGAGGAGGGGGCGACGAGGCTGCCGGCCCCGAGGCCTATGAGGACCATCATCCAGCCTCCACCAGCCTCCAAAGTGGGGAGGGTCCTGGATATATGGATCTACGAGGCACGTAAGTTAAATACTTGTGAATAATAAACTATGTCATATTTATATGTCTATTAATTTTGCGTGTTTATTCCCTTTTTGCAGATTGATGCCATCGAATACGGTATCGAGGATTATTCGAGAGATTATGTCGTCACACATGGAGCCCGGTGCATTCACTTTCCTGATGATATCTCCGAGAGGTCAGCTGTATCGGGAGACATTTCAGTACAATATTATATTTTGTTATTCGCTATTTAATTTTGATTAATTTATAAACTTTATCTCGTTGTTAAGTACAATAATATTTTGTTTGGCAGAGACAGACTAGGTGGGACCCTACCGTGCTATTTAACTCAACGGAGGTGTATCACTGTTCCTTCGTAGGGCGCAAGTAGATACACCGATATGCTTTGAACAACGTGAGAACGTTGTGGGTCACCAAGCAGCGAGAGGCCTGGATGGGATAACAACGTCTGGATGGACTGCCGCCATCGATAGAGAAGACGTGAGAGCAAGAAGCTCCTGGTCGCATTTAATCGCATGTCGGAGCCTCGAGGCCGGGTAATGCGCATCTCCTGTCATAGGGGCGGATCCCGTGGATCACCCGAGTATGCATATGACTATGTAAGTATTTTTTTAATGATAGTTCAATATTTTAATTAAACACGTGGTTCTAATTAAATAAATACAGTGAGAGGACGCATGGACGGCCCCCACGGATCGGGACATAGTGCAGCATTTCCACGCAACTCCCGAAGGGGAGTACACCTACGGGGCCCTTAGTGACACAATTGTAAGTATTTTCATTTTATATTATGTAATAATTTATAAAAAAATTATATATATATATATATGTCTATTTTTGTAATCTAAAATTTTAATTGTCGAAATATTCGTACGGCATGAAGTACAAGAGATGGCCTCCTAGATGCCCTCCGAGGGATCGAGCTCCGAACCCCATGCCGACTTATCCCGGATCTATGTCCAGACGGTTGGAAAACAACACGGAGGGTTCGGGGTCTTGGTCAGCTTGGGTAAGTCCAGACGCATCCCCTCCGGCCTCCTGCTCATCGGATGCTCCTATTGGCGGCACTTACAGCCTAAGCCGATGTCGACCGCCGTCCAAGAGGAGCGTGAGAGATCGCGAAACAAATAGAAGATGTGCAGGCAACGGTGCAGGCGGAGATGGAGCGAAGAGACGCAGCTTTGAGAGCGGAAATGCAGCGTCCAATTCCAAGAGTGGGTGCGGGGTTACCGGGTTCCTCACCGGTGGTGGTGGTAATCCACCAAATGGTCCGAGTGGTTCCGATCACTCATCTCGTGGATCTCGGAGGCGCCGAGTTCATTATATACATTTAAAACTATGAATTTTCTGAATGTTGATTGATTAAGATGATGAATTTTAATTGTTTAAGTAATTTTCTATAATTCATAAAGACTGCATATATAAACACATGATAATATAGTTGACAATATATATATATATATATATATATATATATATATAATAATAACAATTATAGAAATGATAATATATATGTGTGATAATAATAATAACAATAATAATAACAATAATAAATGATAATATGTATATAGTGAATTATAGGATACAATTTAATTGAATATATATAGTAGATAATTTAATTAAATATATTGTATACAATTTAATTAAATATATAGTATATATTAAATATATATAATTGAATATATATGTTATAATAATAAAAATTAAAAAATGATATAATTTAATTGAATATATAGTAGATAATTTAATTAAATATATAGTATACAATTTAATTAAATATATAGTATATATTAAATATATATAATTGAATATATATGTTATAATAATAAAAATTAAAAAATGATATAATTTAATTGAATATATATAGTAGATAATTTAATTAAATATATAGTATACAATTTAATTAAATATATAGTATATATTAAATATATATAATTGAATATATATGTTATAATAATAAAAATTAAAAAATGATATAATTTAATTGAATATATAGTAGATAATTTAATTAAATATATAGTATACAATTTAATTAAATATATAGTATATATTAAATATATATAATTGAATATATATGTTATAATAATAAAAATTAAAAAATGATATAATTTAATTGAATATATAGTAGATAATTTAATTAAATATATAGTATACAATTTAATTAAATATATAGTATATATTAAATATATATAATTGAATATATATGTTATAATAATAAAAATTAAAAAATGATATAATTTAATTGAATATATATAGTAGATAATTTAATTAAATATATAGTATACAATTTAATTAAATATATAGTATACAATTTAATTATAAAGTAAATATATAAAATATTAAACATAATATGATATTAATATAATTAAAAGCAAAAACATATCGAATGATTAGCTTTGCCCCAAACGGTAAAGCGCCTAAGACTCTCCTCCTATTCTCTCGGAGGTCGCGGATCGAATCCCGCCTCACGCGAAATAATCTCACGCCCGGTGGGCGTCAGCCTAGCCACGGCCGCGGCCGGCGTGGGTTCGATACTCCCGCCCGGCCGCATTTTTTATATCTCGTAATTATTTCGCGAGGTAAGACGAGGCCCGCCTCGCCAATTGAACCCTCGCCGGCTGGCCCCCTCGCCGGCGCCCTCGCCCAATTTCCCCCTCGCCAACGGTCCCTCGCCGATTCCCTCGCCAAATCCCTCGCCAAATAGCCCTCGCTAAATCCCTCGCCAATAAACCCTCGCCAATTCCCTCGGCATTAGCGAGGGCGCCCTCGCTAAGTTTTACCGACAAGGTTTTTGCCGAGGGTCGTCCCCCTCGCTAAAGCCCTCGCCAAAACCTTCCCTCGTTAAATCCCTCGCTAAACCCTCGTTAAATCCATTTATTTTTGTAGTGTATGAAATGCAAACCTAGAATACTCATTTTCGTATGTATGCCACACAAAAAAAAAAAAAAATACTCAAAACCATGTATAGTTAGATCATTCATTTTTAATAATGACAAGGCTGAATATACATGTTATACATTATCAATTCAGCTTGAAACTTGTGTTTATTAATTTGATTCTGGTATTTTACAATCGGGTTTATTTTCACATAAAAAATGTTGCAGTAAATTGTAATTCTATGCATTCATATACATGTTACACATTAATTTTTGAGGCCACTGAATCAAATCAAGATACATAAATGTAACATTATAAAAGCAAGTAGTTCAGATTTATACAAGAAAGTACAACTACCACTAGCTCATTGAGACTTATACAAGAAAGCACAACATTATATTCTCTTTTTTTTGAAGTGGATACTACACAAAGTGTAGTAAACTACCAACAAGTAGAGCCCATATTTATTCGAACTACAAATACTTTGAAAAAATAGGTATTAATACGAACTACTGAAATACCAACATACCAAAATCACGAGATGTCTCAAAGATGTCCAACGATTAACACGAGCTACTAAAACAAGAAGCTGGGAAAAAAAAATGTATCATATATGAACCTAAAGAAACAACCAAGAAAGATTTCAAATTACAAGTAGCATATAAATAAAAAAATTCCTCAACAAGAGTTGTAATGCACATAAAAAATGACATATTTTCTACAGAGAATTTCTAAATTGGTTGTATTCCAACGGATTAAGACGAAGAAAAAGAAGAACTGAAACAAATATAACTACCCAACTTACGGAAATGTTTGAGATCGGTGAAGCGCAGACGATTCGTCTTGTTCAAAAGCCCTAACAATAGAAAAATTAGAATGCTCGTACTTAAATTATGACAAGAAGGTGTGAATCGAACAAAGTTGTACAAACCTTAATCGAAGTTCGTCTCATGTGTACGGAGGAGTCGCCATCGATGAAGAGTGAGGAAAACAAGAGGAGAAAATAATGCGGGGATGAAAAACTAGTGGTTTTGGTTATATATACCTCGTGGGTAATTACGTAATTACGTTTATCAATCGGATTTCTTGTTTGACCATGACAAATCAACTCCGCATTTAAGTGCCGACAACTCCACCCCATGGTAACGGATTTAGTGGCGGGCCAATTGTATACTCATGGGCCTTCACGAGTAGAACCAAACAGTGAATTGGTCCGATAACTCCCGAATCGGTGCCTTGTCGTGGCAACCGAACAGGGCATTAGGCGACGAACAATCGATTCTCACTATATTTATTTATTTTTTCTACTTAATTCTTCTTCCACACATTCCTATTTAACTTTAACCGTTTGTCATTTTAAGTGTTTCTCCTAAAGTTTAATATTTATAAAATATTCTACATTTTTACTTTTCTTATACACTCTTTCTATTTTTTTTTGTTTTTTACTTTTCTTTTTCACGTACAATTTTATAATAAAAAAATATATTCATTTAAACATGTGTCATCCCTCAAATGTTAAAATTTGAGTCACCCTTGTAAAATTTGTCCACAGATAAAACTAATATCATTATATTTATCTATTAATATTATTACTCTTATAAACTAATATCGTAATATTTTACAACGTAATATTAATTTATAAGTGCAATAGTATTACCTAATAGATTTAATGATATTATTAAATTAATATAATTATGGGAGTTTCTGTGAATAAAATTCACAGTAGAGTTTGTATTAAATTTATTATGAAAATAATTTTATAATAAAAAATATTATAATGGAGAGCCGACAAAAATCATAAACTTGTAAGCAGAAAAAACAAATTAATCACTAAGAAACAGAAGAGATTATGTATTAGAAACATTAATCAAATTTATCAATAATAATAAAATTGGAAAATTATAAATAGGAAGAAAAAAATTCTAATTTACAAATAGGTTCATATTCAAATATTTTTGAGGATCTGTTCAAATTTTTTTGTGCTTCTATTCAATTTTTTTGAATCTATTTGTAATTAGCCTACTTTTTTAAACCTATATATGGCCCTAATAAAGTTAATATAAATAAATGGTGGCCTTGTATTTTTATGTAGCAGAAACCAGCCAATATAATCTATATAGCCTTTTAATTGCATGTAGACCTGTTATTTGAATCGAGTTGAGTCAAGTATTGAAAGTTTGAGCTTGATTTGATAACATTAATGAGTTATAAATTGAGTTCGGCTCGACTCGCTACTTGAGTTTAACAAGTCTAACGAGTCGAGTGAGTCTAATGAAAATTTAAGAAAAATTTTATCTATCGAGTCTAACGAGTCAAGTTCGAACTCAACTTGTTTAACACTACGAGTCGAATCGAGTCGAGTTGAGCTGAGCCAAATCGAGCTCACGATCAACTTGTTTATTTTAACACCTCTGCTTGCATACATTGAAAAGGACAATTTTATGTAAATTAAGAGATCGATTACGATTATAATTATATTTTATAAGCTAAAACGCCTTAATTGGCTTAATTATGTCGCTTAGCCATTGTAAAACCCGTCTACTTTGATTTTTCACACAGAAGATAGCGAGATGAACAATGAAATCTTCTGTTTCATCATGACAGTTTACACATGTAATCATGCGAAAAGAAAAATGACAAGAAATGTACCATCAAAGAGACAGCTTATCGTGGGATTCAATTCAAGAAACCTCCAGTTATATAATCTAACCAATGCCATGCAATCTCAGCAGCACATCCATCT
This sequence comes from Paraleonurus japonicus, assembly GCA_030762865.1. Classification (NCBI taxonomy): domain Eukaryota; kingdom Viridiplantae; phylum Streptophyta; class Magnoliopsida; order Lamiales; family Lamiaceae; genus Paraleonurus; species Paraleonurus japonicus. The sequence continues at coordinate 43,852,975 of CM061056.1, forward strand.
GCACACAAGGTGTTTGTTGTGTGTTCTCACTCAGTTTTTGGCGCTAATTTATCACTATGGCGAACTTTACATCAATGCTTCTATCTAATTTGGCGCCCGATCAGGCCAATCCGGACTGGATGAGCAAGGCCGACAACGCGTGGCAGCTCGTCGCCGCCACCCTCGTCGGAATGCAGAGTGTGCTGGGGCTCATAATCTTGTACGGCGGCGCTGTGAAGAAGAAATGGGCTGTGAATTCTGCTTTCATGGCGTTGTACGCATTTGCTTGTGTGTTGGTTTGTTGGGTTTGTTGGGGTTACAGGCTTTCATTCGGGGATGAATTGGTCCCAATTTGGGGAAAAGTCGATGTGGCTCTCTCCCAGCATTTTCTGCTTCAACAGGGTTTTGCTGGGAAGTTTCCCAATGCCACTATGGTGTATTTCCAGTTTGTTTTTGCAGCTATTACCTTGGTACTGATAGCTGGTGCAGTTTTGGGTCGAATGAACTTCTACGCATGGATGTTGTTCGTTCCATTGTGGCTAACATTTTCTTACACCATTGGAGCATTCACTATTTGGTCTCCTAGTGGATGGCTTTCAAAAGCCGGGATGATCGACTATTCGGGTGGATATGTGATCCATTTATCCTCTGGAGTTGCTGGTTTCACTGCTGCTTATTGGGTATGAGTCGACCTCTTGTTCGAATGTTATGTTCTTTGTGTGTTCTAACGAGTTGTTTGCTCGTTTTTCAGGTTGGTCCTCGTTTAACAAAGGACAGGGAGAGATTCCCCCTAATAACATCTTACTAATGTTGGCTGGAGCAGGGCTCCTCTGGATGGGATGGACAGGGTTCAATGGTGGAGACCCTTATGCTGCTAATATTGATGCTTCTTTAGCTGTTATCAACACTCATGTGTGTGCTGCTACTAGCTTGTTAACATGGCTTCTACTCGATATTGTATTCTTCGGTAAGGCTTCCGTAATTGGGGCCGTTCAAGGCATGATCACAGGCCTGGTTTGCATCACCCCTGCAGCTGGTAATAATCTCACATGCCTCTAATCACTAATTTGGTTAGTTTCAATGCCAATTCATATTGTTTTCTTGGTTGTAGGAGTTGTGCATTGTTGGGCAGCTATCATAATGGGCATATGTTCGGCTCGATTCCTGGTTCACCATGATGGTTGTGCACAAGAAATCCGAGCTCCTCCAGAAAGTCGACGACACAATGGCCGTCTTCCACACTCATGCAGTGGCCGGTACCCTTGGAGGTCTCCTCACCGGCCTCTTTGCTAACCCCAAGTTGTGCAATTTGTTCTATACAAAGTATGGCAAATATGTTGGCCTCTTCTATGGCTTTGAAATGGGGCAAGCCCACCTTGGATTTAGACAGATAGGACTCCAGATTATTGGAGTGTTCTTTGTAGTAGCTGTCAACATTGTCACAACAAGCTTGATATGCATCTTGGTTAATTTTATTGTGCCTCTGAGAATGACTGAGGAAGATATGGAGATTGGAGATGAAGCTGCCCACGGGGAGGAAGCTTACGCGATCTGGGGCCAAGGCGACCGGGACGAAAACTCCCGCTTTTCGACTTACAATGATGTGGAGATTGGATCATCCAAGAACAAGGGCCATCTTGAGATGTCATGATCATATCTTGGAAGGCTATTTCAAGCTTTAGTTTTCTCATGTTGTTGAAGTTAAATATTGTTTGCAGATTTTCATTATCTGGGAAATGAGTTTAGGGTGTGTCTAGAGTGCAAAATGCTTGTCAAATACCTTGATGTAATATAATAAAATTCATGGTTAATGTTTGTGATCAATAAAATTCTTTCTCCTGACTGACAATTTAGCAATAATTTCCTATTATATATTTAATATATGGTTGATTTTCTAATAAAAAAACACATTTATCATATTTTAATAATTTTAGGGATAAATTTGGAAGAAATGCATTTAATTTGCATTGAAAAATGCAAAACGTCGTCTAATTTGCAAATAAAATGAAATGTCAAAATGACATTTATTTTGAATGGGAGGAAATATTGTAAAAGTGACAAGAGGTTGAATTTTTTTTTTTTTTTGGATCATATTGTCTTTAAAATTGTATATTTATTCTTAAATCCAAACTATATCTTTTGAATTTCTAACTTTAATTTATAATTTGAGTGAGTTTATTCTTAATTGCAATTAAATTGAATTTTAAATTACGTTTAAGTACAAACGTGACCGCTAACTTCATCTCACTTACTATAATCTACTAAAGTAAATAAATTGAAAACATGGTGATTTACTACTACATACAATTTTGAATACTAAATTACTAGTAGGTACAATTGCTTTTCTAATTACTACTAAGTACAATAATAGAGGCCAAATTTCCTAAATTACCCTTCGACTTTTCCAAATTGTTGCAGTCAATACAAAAAGTTGTAATACTATTAATTGACATGACCTAACATGTCACTTTCACTGCAATTTGCTTTTCTTATTTAATTTTCATTGATTACAAATTCACTTACGAATTGTTTTACGCGCAATTGTTTTCATTTATTAGATATTACAAATTCATTGATCACCTCTTTCATTATCGATTCAAAAATAAAATTACAAGACATTGACATTAAAATAAATATAAACAAATCAATGAAAAGAAAGAGATTGACCATATAATTTGATCAAATAACCGTATTTTTACAAATCTCAATCTCATACCTAAAATTTCTACATTTGTAGTTCCTTTGCAAAATTATTTACGCACATGTGCAGTAATTATTGCACATTTGCAGTTACGCACATGTGCAAAATTATTGCACATTTGCGATTCAACGCATAAAAATCCAAAAAAATCCGTAATAAATTTACACCGAATCGACCTTTTCAGCCAGTTTCCATCGCCACACCACCAATAAAAATGAAAATAACTTGTTTTACAACTTTGCCTCAAAGATCGAAGCAGTAAACTTCCTCGAAGATCGAGATCCGCGAGTGGAGAAGCTCTTGAAGCTTTTTTTTTTTTTGCTAAGGAAAAAATAACTATTATTCCGGTTAAAAAAGAACAGGGGCATAAGATTTGCCCAAGCCAAAACCAAGTCGACAATCAAAGGGAAACTACACAGCGAGAAACAAACACAAACAAATCGCAGAAAGGACTCAAAGTTTAACACTTAAGAATGGATCTAGGGGAATCGCGATCACCGCCGACGCTCACCATCATACCCATCACCGTCGCGACCCAACGCCGCCACATCTTCAATCGCGACTCCTTACCGTCGCCACGCAGTGTACAGCACGAGATCGACGTCAACTTCGCTTACCTCGCCACAGAGTGTACGTACACAGATCCACCACCAAACAACCACCACCATCGCCGGAGTCTAGAACCGCTTACCTCGGCGTCGACATCGCGACACCGCACGAGATCCGCCGTCGTCGCGTGTCCCAAATCGCCGCCGACAACTTCACGCCGCCCACCTTCACAAGCGCGGCGGCCAGGCCCATTGGCTTCGGTGGTGGTGGCCCGTCGCTTGGGCCTCGGTGGTGGCCCGTCGTTTGTGGATGGTCTCCTCCCCCGTGGTCCTCTTTCTCGCAGCGGTGAGACTTTTAAAGAGAGAGTGTATTGTGGAGAAATTTGGAATTGAGAGATGAGAGAATAGAGATGGTGATTCATTCCGCTTTAGAGAGAGAGAGAGAGAGAGAGAAGTGTGGAGAAAGTGACAGAAACTAGGGTTTTATTAATTAAATGTGGAAAGGGGTATTTTTGTATGAATTGTAGTTGGTAGTAATTTTTTTAAAGTGTTGTATCTAATAGTAATTTTAGCTCATATATTGTATCTAGTAGTAATTATCCCATAATAAAATAAAAAGATGTGTGAACTTCAACTTCTCCACCAAAACATATCGTTTCATCACGATTTGTAATTGCATCAACCTTAGATCTCTTGGTTCGCACCCATATGCACCACGATCTCCTGATCGAAAACCATCTATTCCTTTTGAGTTCTCATTTCCGCCTTATTAAGAGAGAGAGAGATTGTTCTTCCATTAGCGGGAGAAAAGAAGAAATCTAATTAGCAAAACAAAATGCTTTTGTATGTGATGATATTTTTTAGTAATTAAGGTAATAACTCAATATCATGTTGAATTTATTAAGGAATTAATGAAGCAAGCAGTGGTAGTATCCAGGTTCAATAGTTTTCAATCAAAATCAATTTCAAATTATGGTTCAAGATATATTAGATTTGCATTCTGCAATGATCACCCAGCTTCTTGATGCTACAGGTTGTCTCAACATATTTTAAGACATTAGTTTTTTTATGGTATTAATAGAGGACCAAGTTTTACTCTATGAAAAACCAAGATAGATTATTTGTAATTTAACTTACTTATGATAGTTTAATCGACTAGCTTAAATGGAATTGATAACTAACTATTTATGTATAACATGCAACTCACAAAATATATATAGCTAGTATATAAAAAAATCGACAAATATTTGTGTGCCTAATGTTTTTACTTAATATTACACTGTAATTAAAGTAATACTATATAATGTTGCTAATACTACACTATAACTAAATTAATATTATACAATATCCGAAATAATACTACACCGTAATCAAACTTTATGCACACAATCTTTTATTGTGCATAATATGCAACAAATACTACTCTAAAAATAATGACTTTTATCTCTTTTATATAAGTTGGGCCTATTTAGTTTGGTGAGTTGCTTAGTTGATTTAATGAGCTTATCTTGTAAATAGGCTCACCTCTCTTACTTTTTACTTTAGTTTAATTAGTTTTTGTGTATGTTCGTGCTTGGTTAATAATGTTTATTGAATTTTAATTAATATTTTTTAATTTTAAAATAAAGAGAATAAAAATGACTTATAATATTTATAATTAGTTGGAAATATTATTTTTAAAATTTTAAATTAATATTAAATTTAATATAAATTAAAAAGCATTAAAATATATTAATAGATTGAATAATAAAGGTTATACATATCAAATTAATATTTTATTTGAAAAGTGCACGGTCAAAAAGATCTTGAATAACATAATCATTATCAAACAAAATAAATTAACTATTTAAACACTATATAAGGAAACTAATAATTCATACTTATATAAATAAATGAGTATTATTTATTACAAGATAATATAGTTATACTAATAAATAAATAAATAAAACTATATAATTAAAATGATTAAGAAAATAGCAAGTTTTGTGTGAGACCGTTTCACCGTGAGACCTAAGACATTATCACTTTTTAAAAATATATGCAAAATATATAATTTTAAGAGAAAAATATGAAACAAAATGTATTATAAAACATGAACAAATTTATAAATTTGGGTTAATCAAATTATTTTTACCATATAACTTAAATTTGGGTTAATTTTAATATATATATATATATATATACAACGTTTAAAATTTTAATTTTATAAACAAAAATTGATATTAATCTTCTTAGCTAGCTTCTCTTTATCCTAAGATTTAAAATTTATAAATTATAAATTTGGGTTATGATAAAATTAGATTCTAGTTATTCATTTAGCCACCGTATCATCTAATTTTTGAATTATAATAAATGTATCAAAATGCAATTGAAGTGTGTGAGAATAAACTTTACGGTTTAATAAAAAAAAGTTTGTTTCAGTAAATTTATTTACCGTATGAAATTGATACTTTTACTTGAATTTTGTTATCTTGTGGATATTAATAGTTAAAAAAATTATCAGATGACAAAAATTAAAAATACTATCACTTTTTTATGTATATTAAAATATTTCTTCTCTAAATAAAAATTATCAATAACAAAAAATTACACAATTAATTAAAGAATGTAAAGTGAGATTTGTTTTAAAAATTAATACAATAAAGAACGATTCACAAATTAAAATTTTATAAATTATAGTAATTATTAAAGACAATTAGATGCAACCAAAAATATATTTTTGCTTTGTCAAAATTACCAAAAATGTGAGATTGCATAATTTATGGTTGGTCAAAATTACCAAATGTGAAACTATATACTAAATATTAGATCAAAATGATCATAAATAGACATTTCTTAAATATGTGTGACTAAATAAACGCTTCTTAATTTCATATAATGATATCGATTTTAACGGTGAGATTAGAAGGAGGTGTAAGAGTGGTTATTTAACAGTCAAACCTTCTATGTAATATAGAGGATAAAGTCAGGATTGACAAATTTATAATCACTGCAATTTAAATATATAATAATAATATAATAAAAAAATCAATTTAATTTAATAATGACGAACAAGAGTTATATGAACATTAACTACATTTACAATGATCCTTAACGCATATGAAGACTTATTTTTAGATATATTCATGAGATTTTCATTTAAAATGTAATAATTCATTACAAAATATTCTTAAATATAAACAAAAAATCAGTCTTACAATTTAAGGCTTTGGTTGAATTATGAAAATAATTAATCCAAAAGAAAAAAATATCAAATCTTCAAAAAAAAGTCAAAACTATGATGAATAAAAGATTTTTCAACTAATCTTCAAATATTCGAAGAATGCCGCTGAGTTGTTTGATAATGCCATGGACGATCATTTTCAAATCTTCAAACTTATGATGAATTATATAATTTATTTGTTTGATAATGCCAAAGACGATGACGAAACGACACCAAATAAAACAATATAAAGAATGTTAACGAGTTGTGGTTGACATGAAAAAAATGAACATAATCTATAGGAGACATTAATGTCAAGATTATGGAGTGAAATTTAGTGATTGAGGGGTGATTAACATTACCTAATTTAGCGACTTGACTAAATGAACGGACATGATCACGTTGATGACGTCAGATCGACGAATGGGGTGAAATAACCCCAAAAATAATAAAGACAACTTATTAGCTATTATGTATGATTAGATGATTATATGACAAACAAAATATATTCTTACAATTTCCAAATAATTATTAAAATTCAAAAAATGAAAACTAAACATTCCTAAATTAAAATAAAGCGGTCAAGATTAAATTAAGAAATCAACATCAAAGGCAGAAATTTTTCCGGCCCATTCCCGAAAAAAAAAAATCTATTGGTGTATTATATATTTATAGATTGGTTAGTTTAACTAGGTTCATCTCTTATGTTTTTTCCGTAGTCTTGGAGCTTTTGATGCTTTTTTCTTTCTTTGTTATCGGTAAAAATTTTATTGATTAAAAAGAACTACGGGCATAAGCCTGATTACAAAACCAAGTCAAGAGACTCGCATCGATAAAAAAGGAACCCACACCACAATCCGGTGAGTGGCCCCTAAGCCCATCCGCTCTTTGTAAAACCCTCATGTGAAAAACGCAGTGTAGGCAAAATCACAAAGGAGGGAAAGAGTCACGGAAAGCAAAAATGCCCAAAACATATAGGACCAAAACCAAACATTATTTTCAACTCCATCCCAACAAATTTAAAAGGATCAATTTTGTGAAGAACCAACAAACATCAATTTTAATCCTACGAACAACATCACCAACCGAATATCTTTTAGCATAAAAATACATTCATTATGCACTCTCCACACATGGTAAATGGTAGCAAGAATGCAAATCAAGCGCCCTTTACGTTCAAGACTAGAACACCGCCTATCCCGCTTTAATCTCCTTAAGACTTTGATCAAGAGGCTTTACCGGAGAACCCACCATCCCCAAGTCTTCACATCTTTCCAAATGAGGTTCGTGAAAGGGCATCGCCAAAAGAAATGTTGCAACGTCTCATACCTATTAATGTAATGCATGCACCAAGGTTCAATATTAATAAAACGCAGCCTATCCTTAGTTGTCGACGGCCCCTAAGGACAAGCCATCCAATAAAAGAGAACTTTGGTGCAATGTAGCCACGCCAAATCCAATCAAAGTGAATGAGAATCCTCTCACAAAGGGGTCGAAGCAAAAATACATTCTTTTAGAATCAAATTTAGTTCGACCACACATAATAGTAGTATCAATTTCAGCCCTCCAATTCCAAAAAAAGTCCACCAAATCGTTTCTTATTTTCGCCACATACCTAAAAAATTTTGAGTCTGTCCTCCTTGGCTCAAACTCCCAAATAGATTGACCATTCAAATAATTACTTGTTATCCACTTAATACATAAATTATCCTTCTTATTATGCACAGCCCAAATGAGGTTTGTTCCATGCCAGAGATCCTTCAAACCCAAACCCCCTCCCCGCTTTTCTTTAGTGCACAAATGTCCGCCCAAGCAACTAAACCCCGACGAGATCCCCATAAGAAAGCTTTACAAAGGCTATCAATTCTCTAAATGATCGTTGCTAGGATTGGAAAAGCAGACATCCATAAGCAATAAACACCCCGAGTCACCGTCCTAATTAATGCAAGCCTACCAAAGATAAGATAGGCAACTTGTCGACCACTTCCTAACGTTTTCCGACAATTTATTTATCAAGGGATCATAGTGTCGGACACAATACAGTACTTGCAGCCAAAGGGGCACCCAAATAACGAACCGGAGCTGCCCCTTAGAAAAGCCCACGCGGCCTAGAACTCCGAGCCCTGTCTCCTTCGAGCCCTCGCATAAAAAATAGCCGACTTCATCGGGCTTATGGCCAGCCCAAGTGCCTCCTCAAACTCCACTAAAGCATCACTCGGAACCCTAACCGACATCATATCACCTCGTGCAAAAAGTAGCACATCATCAACAAAAGTCAAATGCGTAATTTTTATATTACCACATTTAGGATGATAATTAAAAATCAACACTCGTGCACAAATTCAAGTAAACGAGAAAAGTACTCCCATGTGAATAAAAAAGGGAATAGAGGGCCACCTTGACGGAGGCCTCATTTCCCTTAAAAAAACCTTGGGTCCCATTAACCATGTAATATAGAGATAAAGTTAAGATTAACAAATTTATAATCACTGTAATTTAAGTATATAATAATGATATAATAATAAAAATCAATTTAATTTAAGAATGACGAATAAGGATTATATGAACATCAAATACATTTTCTATGATCCTTAAAGCATATGAAGATTTATATTTTAGATGTATTCATAAGATTTTCATTTAAAATGTAATAATTCATTACAAAACATTCTCAAATATAAATAAAAATCAGTCTTACAATTTAAGGCTTTAGTTGAATTATAAAAATAATAAATCAAAAAGAAAAAAATTATCAAATTACAAAAAAAAAAAAAAAAATTCAAAACTATGATGAATAACCTAATGAGAATTTTTCAACTCTAAAATCTTCAAATATTCAAATAATGTCCGTGAGTTGTTTGATAATGCCATAGACAATCATCTTTAGTTCTTCAAACCTAGGATGAATTATATAATTTATTTTGTTTGATAATGCCAAAGATGATGATGATGATGATGATGATGATGATGATGATGATGATGATGATGATGATGATGATGATGATGATGATGATGATGATGATGAATGACACCAAGTAAATCAACATAAATAATATTTGTAAGTTGTGTTTGGGATGAAAAAATAAGCGAGAATTTATAGGAGATCTTGATGCTAAGATTATGGAGTGAAATTGAGTGATTGAGGGTGATTAACACTACCTAATTTAGCGACCGACCAAACGAACGAACCGGATGACGCCGATGATGTCGATTGATGAATGAGATGAAATGATGCCAAAAATAAAAAGACAACTTATTGACTATTATGTATGTTTAGATTGAATGATTAGATGATTAGATGACGAAAAAATACATTTTTATAATTTTCGGATATTTATTAAAATTTAATAAATAAGAAATAAATATTCCTAAATTAAAATAAATGGTCAACATCAAAGTCAAAAATCTTTCCCGCCCATTCCCGTAAAGAAAATCACTTGGTCTATTATGTATTTATAGATTAGGTAACTAAACGTGTATATCGGATCATGTTTAATATATTTTTATTTTGTGTGTTAAGATGTTTGTATAATGAAAATGTTTAATATTATTCAAGATATAAAGGAAAAATTTATTTTTGGTACCCAAAGTTTACCTTTTCCAGATTTGGTACCCCACCTTTAGGCACTCTCAAAATTGGTCACCAAAGTTCATTTTTATCTCAAAATTGGTCCCGCCGCCAATTGATCGTCATTGACTAACGGAAGCAATCAGTTTGAAGCGCGAATTCATATAGGGTTATAAGTATTGCCCCCAAATTCGGCAGTCCACTTCCTCTTCTATCAACCCTAATTTTTCAGTTTTGGTCTTTGTGTAACTTAATATTTTTCATTACCGATAAAAAAAAAAATATATATTTTCATTAAACGTAATGTATTTTATTTTGTGAAATGTATGTGGAATTAATCTACAATGTCTTTTTTTTAATGAATTTAGATATTTCACGAAACAAAGTGAACATTAAATACAAATAAACATTATTATTAGTCCCTCATCCTATTCTTGTGTAGGATAGATAGAACTATCTGCTTATTTGTATACAAAGATTTAATGTTCACTTTGTTTCGTGAAATACTAAATTCATTAAAAAGACATTGTAGATTTATTCCACATACATTTCACAAAATAAAATACATTACATTTAATGAAAAATATATTTTTTTGATCGGTAATGAAAAATATTAAGCTACACAAGGGCCAAAAATTAAAAATTAGGGTTACGATAGAAGAGGGAAGTGGGCAATCGAATTTGGGGGCAATACTTATAATCCTAGATGAATTCGCGCCTAAAACAGTGCTTCGTTAGTCAATGACGGTCAACCTGATCAGCAGGCCAATTTTGAGATAAAAATGAACTTTGGTGACCAATTTTAAGAATGCCTAAATGTGGGATACCAATTCTAGAAAAAGGTAAACTTTGGGTACTAAAAATGAATTTTTTCCGTATATAAACTAGTAATTTTATTTATATGAATTAATATTCTTCATCTCGTTTATTTTTATCATATAGCCCATTAGAAGGAGTAAAAATGGATCAAAATCGTACAATAAATACATATATTTTTGTCATATTAGACGCAATATCTATTAGATATGTAATCAATTTATACAAGTCTAAAAAATCTATTTTTCAACATATTTTTATTTTATCAAATAAAAGTCATGTAAATACAAACGGAGTGTATGTTGATTGGTTGATCATCGACGCCTAATGCAAGGTTGTTCATAAAAAATTACAAAGCACTGATCGTCTAAATTCTCTATGCAATATCAATGATGATTTTGCATATAAAATGAATTGAATGTGAAATGGTTATGACAAGCATGGTTAAAGGCACCACGTAACACAACTAATCGCTCATGTTAATGGAAGTGTCTCGAACAAAAACCAATAGAAAGATGATATATCAAACATTAAATCATATGAATCATCATACAAGCATGTCATATGTTTGATTAATCCAATCAATTCTGAAAATTGAAAATAAACATTAGAACTCAGGTGAGATTCTCAAATGACCTGCAGTCATAGGTTTGGAGCCCTCAAAGACATGCTATAAAAGAAACTTTTTAGAATTAAATGCATACAAATGTTTGGTTCTCATAGAGTAAAGAACAAAGGAAAGCTCTGTGTTGTATGGTTAACTCTCCTTTCATTTGTTTACCTTCATTGTGTCGTGGTATACATTTTTGTGCGTTATCAAACTAATTATAAATTAACAAAACTAATAATATCATACAATAGAGAAAGATGTTCTCACCGGAATATTATCAAACACGTGATGTGCATTACCGCATTGAGAAATTGTTGAAAAATATTGACCTTTGTGTTTATGTGTACACAAACTTTTGAAATAAACAGTATTGATTGAACTCGGCTCGGTAATTTCCACGAGGGCGAGAGCCGAGCACGTACGCTCTATGCCGAAACTAAATATATTTTGAGAAACAAACACAAATCGTTGTTCAACACATAACCTTAAATTATGAGAAGGATTATATGTTGGAGATATTGTTTTGTGATTAGGAGAAGGATTATGAGGTGAATATGTAGAATAAAGAAACACAATTTAAATAGTAGAACAGAGTTAACAGACACAAAATTTCAATTGCGACATCTTCACTAGTGTTCTTGATTTTTGTTTTTGAAGATAGAAAAGTTAGAGTTTTCATTTGATTTTGGGAAGAAATTAAAAAAATGGTATTCTTGAATTTTAATTAGAAAAGAGAAATGATTTATGGAAAAAAATAAATAGATGTTTAATTCTTTAATTCTTTAATTATGAAATTATAAATTTGTAATATATATTTTCTGAGAAAATATATATATATATATATATATATATATATATATATATATATATAAGTTTATTTTGGTAATTTTACACTAATTTCAAAAAAAAAAATTTATTTTGATCCATGGCAAAGTTAGATCGCCTAACAAAATTATGTGTTATATTTGTATTGGTTTTCCGACGTCACTGTCTCGACCGTAGAAAAACCCTTCTTAGTTTCCATGCCCGTAAAAGTGTGCGAAATACTTGGGACGGAGTGAGTAATTTTTCTTTGAAAAGAATTTAATAATTTATAATAAATCCAACAATTCATAACAAGTTCAAACAAACAATTCAACAATTCATAATAAGTTCAATTATTCATAACAAAGTACAAACAAGAATTAAACAACTGAAAATAAGTTGATAATAAATTAATAAGTCCATAATAAATTCAACATTTCATAACAAATTTAAATCAATTCAACAATTCAAATCAATTCAACAACCGAGAGGGCTTAGTCCACCTATCTACTGGGTTCCTCACTTTAGTGGAAGACCAAGGTTCGTCTTCCTTTGAGAACGAATTATTGGAGTTATAAGGTGGCTAGGAGAAATCTAGGAGTGTTTGGGCGCTTGGTGAACTAACTACTAACAACTAACATTTACCGATCAAAAGCAATTAAAAAATAATTGAACGGGGCTTTAGTTTACTTTTCTTCTTTATTTCCTTATTAATTAACATACTTAATTCATATGATATTAATTAATTTTTCTTTTATTCTTACTTTCCTTATTAATTAACATACTTAATTCTAATTATATTAATTTTTGTATTAACAATTTTACATACTTACATTACATGGTACATCATTAAAAATTTTAAAAAAATTGTGGCGTGTTTTTGGAAAAGCCCGGCAGGCCAGGGCAAAATTAGCTCAAGCCCGGTCGGCACGATTCTTTTCGGCCTCCAAATATTAGGCCCAACCTGGCCTTAAAATCGGGCGGGTTGGGCTAGTTGATGCAGCGAAGCACGATACTATACTTGATTAAAGTGATCATTCCGTTGATTCATATGAATGTCGGAAGAACAACGATTAAAGCACGAAGAAAGGGAAAAATCCAATATTTTTCATTAAATAATCAAAGCTACTTTACAATGTTCTTGAGACTCTTATTTATAATAGATAATCTAGGGTTTCAAAGTGCGTATAAGTCCTAAAAGCACAACCCACTAATAAAAATATAAAAATACTCTAAAACTATATAAAATATAAATACTAATTAATACAATCTTTATCTCCATCATTCTCTCCCTCTTCGAAAAGATTCATCCTCGAATTTGCAGTAATCTTTATCTCCAAGAGTATGATAGAGACGACGATGCGTTCATCTCCAAAGCAAAATAAAATTAATTAATGTCACATAAATCTTGACTTAAAAATAACAAAGCAGATTTAACGAGCGTTTGCCAAAATTTTGAGACGATACGTAAATTGGGATTTGCGAAAAGTGTTAAAGTAACTATCCTTAATGATGATATAAGAATAGTTATTAATTGTAGACCCAAAATTATAATTTTCGGCAACATTTCAAATAAGAATGAGAGTCATTATAATGATGAAGGCCATGAGGATTGTTTTGCCCATCTAAATAAATTGGGCCATTAAAAATAAATTGCCCACGGAACCCAAAGTGTATATTCCAAGGACAAGACCCGATGTGTGATATTAGGGCAAAGCAGACCCATCTCGCACATTTCTCCTCACAAAGAAAGGATCGCGCAGCAACTATCGAAATCAGCAACTTATTCGCAGCAAAAATGACCAGTGGCCAGCGGTTTGCGATGGGGTGAATGACACCCGCATGAGGGCGGGACGAGGCTTGCGCCGTGGTGTCGCCTGGGTGTAGGGGTGGGCACGGTCCGGTTAAGAGCGGTTAAAGGCCTTAACCTTAAACAAACCATATTTTGCGGTTAATAGAAATTTCTTAACCAAACCTAACCTAACCGTATTTCTTCTTTAACCTTAACCTAACCGTATTAAAATACGGTTAACGGTAGTTTTGGAAAAAATAACAAACTAAAAAAATACATTTAGATTAACAAAATAAATAGTTCAACAAAATATGTCTTTACATCACATAGTACAAGGTACAATTACATAGTCTAAATAAATAATCTAAACAAAACAAAATACATAGTCCAAAATTCAAATATAGTCTTTGCATCTAAAAACCACATGCATAGAAAAACCACATCCCTCTCTCGTGTACTACAAACTTTGTGGGAGGTTGGGGCAATCTGCAAATTCTTCTCTTTGTGGTTTAATGTTTAACTTCTCCAACACCCTAATAATGGAAAAGAACCATCGGTGATTAAAGGAAGTAAAAAGAATCATTGAATACTTTTACTTTTGAAATTAAAGCATCATAAGAACAAGCAATGACATACAAACAAGAATAAACAAAGTGATGTCTTGATGTATACGTCTTGAGAAAACCTACATTAATTTAATCTAAGCTAATTTTTCCAAATTCTGCCAAAAGTAAGAGCAGAATTAGTATGATTGCTAGAGAAATTTGATTAAATATAAAATAATCAATAAACAAAAGACATAGATAGATACCTTGCTCTAAATCATCGACAGGATCCATATGTTCTTCCACACACAAGATTTGAGTGGGTGCCCGAAGTCAATCTTGAGCACAAATAAGGGACTCCATAATTTTAGGAGACAATGAGCTTCTAAAAGCATCGAGAACATGCCCCCAGATCGAATGCAGATTCGAAGCAACAATGCTAATAGGAATAACTAATACATCACAAGCTAATAAAGAAAGAACAAGATACTTCTTTTCATTGCATTTCCACCAATATAAGATATCAAAGTCAAAGTGGAATCTTTACATTCATCGACAAGTATTTCTCTAAATCAGATCATTTGTTGCTATCCCCTTTACTAGAGCATCTTTCACGCATAAACATCACCCTACACAAATCCTCCTCTTGAGGTTATTTTTGCTTCTTACTAGAGGAGCCTCCTATGTCATTACTTTGGAAATGCCATCAACTGTGTTTCCACCTTGAGTATCCATGGTTTTGTACTCATTATATAACCCATTAAGAGTTGTTTCTAGTTTTTTCTTTACCAAATCACTAGAAGAAGGATACATTATCTCAATCCCAAAATGAACCATTGTAAGCTTATCTCGGTGATCCAAAACAGCAGAATGAAAATCATCATATTCAATTTTTCAGATTACCTCAATACTTGTAAAACTTTTCCTTCATTTTCTTAGCCATATACTTCAATGATGAATGATTGTCCACACTATGTATATGCAAGTATAAGTAAACATTGAAAATCTCATGAAAAGCTCTATTCGCAGTAACATATAATGAACCGTAAACACGCACAATCATGTTATAAAAGGATTTCAACATCAATGACATGTTACGAACATTTTCCCAATCACCTTCATTAGGCTTTCCATCATTTATACCAAGTTCATCTTCCAAATCACTCACTACCTTATCGCTTTTCTTGATTCATCAATTCTTGAAGTTCTTTAGCAAACAAAGGATCAAGTTCAAAGAAATCTATCAAATGCACCTTGGAATTTCAAAGCAAAGATCTAATATCAAATAAGTTGAATTCCACCTAGTGACCACATCAAGAGATAACAAACCACCATACTCAATCTTTTCCTCTTTCACATACTTCTTGAACATTTCAAATCTTCTAGGTCATTGTTTCACATATCTAACGCTATTTCTCACCCTACGGATAGACTTATTTTCAAGTTTCACCATCTTGAACAATAAGATTCATAATATGAGCATCACATCTTACATGAAGAAAATCACCCCACCTACAACTTGTCCACTTTTCAGCTTTCTTTTCAAATATTTCAAAGTAGTGTCATTTGAAGAGATATTATCTCTTATTCTTTGTCATGACATTATTTATTCCCCAATTCAAGAAGCATTTTTCAATAGCCTTACCAATAGCCTCACCTTTGTGACAAGAAATTGGACAAAAGTTGAGTATTCATTTGTGCAATTTTCAATCTACATCTATAAAATGAACATTAAGACAAAATGTAATGATGTCCATGAGTCGATTGTAAGGTAAACTCTTTTCTGACTAGCATTAAAAATGTCTTCACTCAAGTCCTTTCTCCACAAATAAGTCAAAACAATCCTTAGCAATCGTTCTTCTAGAAGGAAGAGTAAACTGATCTGTGATTTCGGACACCACTATGCCAAAAATGACCTAAGACAACGGGGATAAGACAACGGTTTTCAAGTCGACCGTTGTCTTAAGTATAAAACCCGTTGTCTTAGGTAAATCCGTTGTCTTAGGTAATGTGTTTGTACTAAAAGACAACGGATTTAATCAACCGTTGTGTTTTCCCATCGTCTTTTTCTCTCTTTTTTTTAATATGTAATTGTGTTGGAAGTATATAAGAAATCCTTAGAATTTTTTCCAAAAATCGTCTCTCGATCGACCTTCAAAGGTCTTCTCTCGGACCTCGCTCTCGGTCGCGTCGCCACCGTTCCCCGTCGCGGGAGCCGTATTCCCCCTCCTCACCTCACCGTCTAAATTCGCGACCGTCTTCTCTGCCCTAATACTCATTCCTTTTTCTCCTCAACTCATTGCTCTAATACATAGCCCTTCGATTCGACTCTTCTCTGCCCTAGTACTCTCGGTTCTTCGATCGAGCTTTCCCCGCCTAGTACTCAGCCCTTCGATCGACCGCCGACGATTCCCCTCGCCACCAGGTGGCGATTCCCCTCTGTTGTCTTCTCTCTCCGAGTCGCGCATCCTTAGCCCTAGACGGATCCGCACAACAATCGTCGATTTGCCACCGTCCATGATTCGGCTCCACCACCGTCGGCCGATTCGCCTCCGCCACCGTCTGTGATTCCCTCTCGCCATCATCGCGCTTCTCTCTATTAGGACGTAGGCGAGGGAATGGGTTATCGTGTAGGTCAATCCTATAATCTAATCCCCGCACATTCCTCTGGTTCTAAGATATTTGATTTTATTAATAAATTGATTTGAAAATCGCCCGTAGAAAAAGCATTTCCACGGGAATATGTTTTCTTTCTCAATATAATGTGACCATATTTCCAAGGTAATAGTTAAAACTTGCTTGTCTATCCTTTAGATTTTGTCTATGACATTAGATGAATGGTCTGATAATGAAGTTGATAACATGATTGAGATTTTTTTACTTGTGAGTTCTATAAACATTCTGTTTTGAACCCTCTTAAGCATGTAAACTCATGAGTAACAATCATTGTATAGAAATAAATATGGAGCATACAAATAATTATTAATGTGGCAAACATTGTTGCATATAAACTTTGTGTTGGATGCTCCCTATTCAACTTTGATGAAGTATCTTATCACGTAATTGCGGGCATTGGATGAATGGTTAGATTGCTAGTTGTGCATAGAAAACTTGTTTTAAATAGAAAGCATAAATAGCTTATCCATACCATACCCTTCGGTTGCTATGAAAGTAATCATATTGATGTATTCAGTCTGGCCTTTATTAATAATTGATTGTGTCTTGTTAGTTATCTATAATGAAAAGGCAAAACAGTTGTTTGATGCATCCATTATTATAGAATGAGTAGTCCGAGTATAATTATTATTGAGTGTATTGCAATTTTGGCTTCAAAATTGGAGAAGAATTAAGTGGTTTGTGTTTGATAAGGTTATGCTTCAAGTTTCGTCGTAGTCACAAAGTTAAAGAACAATTAGAGTATGGAGCAGTTTTATTTCGCCCATTTGGTACAGGTGCTTCAATTGGCTTAATTTGCGGTCTTCAAATATGAATAATCTCCAAGATCAATTCTTCTCTGTCTTGGGTTTATTTAGAAACAAAGTAGTGATGGAATTCTTAAGCGTAAAGTTCATTTTTGTGAATTGTGAATCTTGTTTGGTTTGTCTTTTTGTCCATTATATAGGCCGTGTAGTGTAGTGTAGTGTCCACAAATTACATCTAGAAAATGTTTTAATGCATCAAGATGTGCTACATACAAATTATATAGGTCAAATGCGGTGTAGTGCATGAAAGTGTTGAAATTATTACAAATTTGAACAGATGTGCTACATGATTATATAGGCTGTGTAGTGTAGTGTATGAAAGTCTTGAAATTATTACAAATTTGATATTCTCATTCGTAATTTGATGCCTCATCAATTATCTTCGAAAACGCAAGTCGCCTTTGGTTTATTTCCTCTTATTCTAGTCCAAATTATTACATTATGGTAAATGTTAAAATACCAAAAGATTTGTTTATTCCAAGTTATTCTCATAGCGATTCAAGAACTAAAATTTTGTTTCATGTTCAGCTTATTGAACCGCCACCGCTACCGCCACATTATATTCTCGGTCCTCTGGGTTCCGTTTATTTGTTTGACAAAATCTCATAGTGATTCGAAGCACTTTTTTGTTTCTTGTGCAGGTTTTAGCACCCCCCGCCACATAGACCGTTATTTCCAGGATTTTATATGCCGGTATATGTTAAGGTATGGTAGCTCCCGATCGTGACTTATTTCGATATTGTGCTACACCGTATTACTATTATATTACACTTAGATCTCCCTTTGCTTTACTTGAGTATTACGGCACAACATATCCTCGTTGACCATTATTTCATGAATTCTACATGCCAATTATATATTAAGGTAAGGTTGCTCCAAAATTATTACAGCTTTAGTAGAGAATAGAAAAAGGCAAGTCCCTTATAATCGGTGCCTTCCTTGTTAAAGATGAGGAGGCTACCGATGGTTCGGATGCAGAAAGAATATACATGATCTCAAAGGAAAAGATTTATTAAATCGTCTCCACGATGTTGGTACACTAGCTCGTGTAACGCCTCCTATATTGTTGTCAAGCTAGTTATGATTTCAGATCTGTATAGTAGAAGATTAGATTGATCGATTTGGCTTGATGACACAGATTACAAGCATCCAAGGAGATCAAGTTGTTTTCATTGGTCATCGATTTACTTCGGATCACGAGAGATCTTGAGTAGAATTCTGTTTGTTATTAAGTACTTTTGGTCCCGATTCTTGTTCTCTTATAATTTTATCTGTTTCCGAACCCCGACAAATATTTTTTTATTTGGTTAGTAGAGAAATAAAAGAAAAGTTTAAGCATCCAATCCACATTGTAATGCAGGTTGCTAGAAGCATAAATGTAACTCGATTCAAAGCAACTCAAAGCATAAACGAAACTCATTCGTAGATATCTTTGTCGGTACATTAGAAAGCAATTAATTGTTTAGCAAAGGAGATGCTAAACACTTATATTGTATTATACCTTAACAAGCTCTTTTGATGATCTTGTTATGCTTATATGTTGAATTCTCTTTGGCCCACCGCAGGCCATACTTTTCTTCTTCTAAAGTACCCCTCTTCACCGCTAACTTTCTTTTTGCCTATTCATTTTCCTTTTATTTCCTAAATTTGGTTTCCTTAGTGGATTTTTTTGTATTTTATCTCACATTGCAACTCTATGTTCATTCAGCTTCTGCTTGCCCCAACAAAAGTGCCCTTTATTTGTTTCTTTGGGGTTTCAAGGAAGAAGATCGAGCACCCGAGTCGATCGGTTGAATAGGTGATAGAGCTTCTCTATTTTACTTTTCTTGTTAGAATCAAATTCCTTTATTTTGTTTTCCTTTTTCATTTGCTGCTTAGATCATAATTAATCCTAACTTATGCTTTGGAATTTGTTATGGCAAATGCTCTATGTTTGATTTGTTTCGTTCCATAGTTTAGTGAGACTATTTTTAGAACATGCTTCGTTTTAATTCACGTTGTATATACCGTTAAATATTTAATTATGATTTCCACACGAGAAGGATTTTGTTAACTGTTTGGTGACTAATTTTTATGAGTTGTATGCCGCTTTACGATTTTATATTGCTTTCTTGCTTTAATTTTTTTGGCTATTCGGTGATTAGTTCTTTGTGTACTTGGTAGCTAATGATGATGACCCGAATTATATGTCCCGTTTTCCGCAATGCTTCTACTTTCAAGAGGTATATCTTGTGTACTTGGGAGAGTGTACTTATTTGTTTTCTTTGAGCAGAAAATTCGATTAGAGGTTGATCTACTATAGTTTTCACCGAAAGCCCTTATCATATTCTAATAAAAACTTAAAATACAAATATTATAGATCAGCATGTTGTGGGAACCTATATGTGGACATGTTTTTAGTTAAAACCGAGTCTTGAGAAAGTGTGAGGGTGACCACATGGAGAATCATACTTGCTTTGTGATATGTGGAAATGAGATAGTAGCTAAGGAAAGAGGCCAAATATGAATGTTAAATTTGCAAGAGAAATGTAGCTATGACGAAATAATTGACATTCAATTTTTCTTTGACCTTATTCATTTTGCTTGCTGCAATATTGTTATTGCCTTTAGCCATTGTAGTTGCTATCATATTTGGGTTTATTTTTATTTCCTGGAATGTATGATTGTTGCGATCATTGTATATAATATTAGGTGAATTAAAAGAAACATTGCATTAAAGGATTAAGAATGAACATGATATGCCGAGGGAACATCAACCTTTATTGGTAGACTTCTTGTAAATGTGTTCTCCTTTATTGTTGTAGGTTCTTTAATGCGGGTGTCTCAAGTAAGAGACCAAAGAAAAATATTTCATGGAATATGATTAAGGTACACAAAAATTATATATATCTAGTTGTGTTTTCTTACAAAAAGGTGTAAGTGTTTAAACGAATTTTTTTCTTACCTAGGCACATAAACAACCTGATGTATTTCAATGTGGTTATTTTGTACTACGCTACATGAAGGGTATAATCGAGTTTAATGGAATGGTGGGAACAAATTCGATGCAATCAGTGGTAAGAATAATTTGTGTTAATCATAGTTATGTGTGTGGTTTTTGGTGAATATATGATTGGATGGTTGAATTGGTGGCTAAAAGATATTACTTATTTAATTTTATTATTTGTACTTTCACAGTTTTCACAAAAGGATTACTCTGGAAAAGAAATTGACGACGTGCGAGAAGAGTGGACCGATTGCCTTTCAGAGTATAGTACATGGGTGATGATTAGAAGTTTGTTATGTTTATTTTAGTTTAGTTTTTGTGACATTTGAACATGTTATTGTAGTTTAACACTAGACTATTTACATTTTATGACTTAATTTGATGTTTAAACAATGTATGATGATGAATTGATTTCTATTTTAATGCTTATTTTTAATTTTATATTATTGTCCAATTAGATAATTCACAACAGAAAAAACCAACAATAATGGCTAAGACAACGGAAAAAAAAGCGTAGTCGCAGTAGTAACCCGTTGTGGTAAAAGCCCAAGACAATGGTGAAATGAAGTTATGACAACGGTTTTTAACCGTTGTGGTAAACACCTACGACAACGGTGAAAAACCGTTGTCATAATTTCATTAACCGTTGTGGTAAACACCTATGACAATGGTGAAAATCGTTGTCATAACTTCATTAACCGTTGTGGTAAATACCTACGACAACGGTGAAAAACCGTTGTCATAACTTCATTAACCGTTGTGGTAAACACCTACGACAACGGTGCAAAACCGTTGTCATAACTTCATTAACCGTTGTGGTAAATACCTACGACAACGGTGAAAAACCGTTGTCATAACTTCATTAACCGTTGTGGTAAATACCTACGACAACGGTGAAAAACCGTTGTCATAACTTCATTAACCGTTGTAGTAAACACCTACGACAACGGTGAAAAACCGTTGTCGAATACCGAGACCCTAAGACATCGGGTTGATAGACGACGGTGAAAAAACCCCCTACGACAACGGGATTCACCGTCGTCGTAGCCGATTTGGCATAGTGCACAAAGTATCTAAATCCATGGTTCTCAACAAACTTAAATGTTAACTCATCAACAATGATCATGAGAGCTAAGGCCTTTCTAGCTTTATCATAATTAAACTTCCATTTGCACATAACAAGATGCACTATCGAAGTTCCATCTAAACTAGGCATTCTATGAAGAGTCATTTGCTTATCATTAGTAGGGGGCTTCCTTTTTTATTCTCGTGGATTATTTGAGCATATTCTCGTATGGTAGCTAATTGAACTAGTACCATGTGAGCTTGGACCATAAGCATAAGTTTGGTCACGTAATTACACTTACATCTTGGCTCTCTTTCTTTAGAAACATATTTTGTGAAGTGTTTCCAAACTTCGTATATAGCTTTCATCGCTTTCCTCTTCCCTAGTGGTTGAAATTCCTGTGCCGATTTGTATTTACTTGAGTCTCCATGGAGTTAATGTCTCCGTATTAGACATCTGTGATTTCAAGGAAGGAGTGTAACTGTGTAAGGGTTTTAGAGTGAATGAAAATGAAAAAAATTACAGCAAAACTAAGAAAGATTATATAGCATCATTACAATACCTGCAACTTTGATGATGGAGGTTGAAGGAGTGATGGTGGGCTGGGAGCGGCGGAGACGATGGGAGTTTGGGAGTGAGGCGCTAGAGAGAAGAGAGGCGGGCTGTTGGGCCTAGAGTGATGAATAACAATTAGGGCACCAAGAAAAGTCTTGTGAACATTATATTACATGAAGTCATGAATGACTTTTAAAAAAATTATATTTTATATGAAAATAAATGAGTATAAATTTATGATATATATATATATATAAAAAATTATATGTACATATATACATATATATTTATATAAAATGGTTCGATTAGCGCTAATTAATCAAATTAACCGTTAACCGTAATATATTATGGTTAATACGGTTAATTCGGTTAATTAATCGTAATAGATATTTCTTAACCTTAACCTAACCGTTATTTTTTTATATAACCAAACCATAATATTTTAACCGTTAACCGGACTAAATTTAAAATTACGGTCCGATCAAGGTCCGATTAACGATTATAACCATAGTTTGTCCACCCCTAGCTGGGTGGATGGCAAAAGACGTCAATGGACGCGAGGGAAGCACGGTTGGTAGGCTGATCGGCGTCACCGGGTGCAATAACAAACGCCCCTCGATGTGGCTCACGACGGCGGTTCGGGTGGCGCTAACAGTAGGGTGGGGCTGAGCGTCGCTAGGCGCGTTAGTGGATGTTGGCGGAGTGCAAGCCACAATGGAGACAGCGCGAGGCGTCGCGGGTGTTGGCGCCAAGTACGGCGTTGCTAGATGGCGTCACTAGGCCGACAAAGCGCGCTGGACCGCGTCGCTAGGCATGCCGCGGTAGGTGGTGGCGCTTGGTGTTAGGCGGCAGCGGCATCGTGATGGGCTTCCATCTCGAGAAACTATTTAGACAGTAGGTTGGCAACAGAGGGTATGTGGGGTGGTGTTTGTTGAGACGACAACAAGGGCAGCCAAACCGGAGATGGTGGCGGCAAAGGTGCACTACAAAAAAATAAGATTTAAAGAGGGGAGTTAGTGAGGGTTTTAAACCCTCGTTAGTTAAAGAGGGGCTAGATGAGGGCATAATTTAACGAGGGAAAAATACCCTCGTTAATTAACGAGGGCCGAACGAGGCGAGTAGCCCCTGGCCAACTAACGAGGGCAAGGCCTCGGCAGCCCGAGTTAACGAGGGCAAAGCCCCTCACTAAGGCCCGGATGTTGTTAATGAGGGCAACCGTCCTTGCTAAGGCGCAATAACTTTTTAACGAGGGCAATCGCCCTCGTCTCGCCCAACACAAGGTTAACGAGGGCTATTGCCCTCGCCAGCCCAAAAACTTAACGAGGGTTGGGCCCCTCGTTAAGTCCGGATTAATTAGGCCCACCGCTCCTCCCCACCCCAACGACGCAGCCTATTTTTTCTTCAAAAATTACCGCCGCCGCCGGAAATTGACTCTACCACTAGTTGGGCTTTGTAGTACTCGTTCTGAGAATATTTCTACGGTAAATTTTAGATTTAATCGGTTAATTTTGTTGTTATTTTAGTGGATAAATTTTGTATTTTTTCATATGTATTTTTGTAATTTTGTTGTTAATTTTATTGTTATTTTTATATGCATGTATAGGTATTGATTGATTAATTATTTAGTGTTAATTTGTGTAATTGTTAATTATTAGTAATTATTTAGTATTTAAGATTAGTATTATATAATTAGTAGTATAAGATTATTAATTATTTAGAGTTAATTAGTATTTTTGCAATTATAATAAATTTATTTTTATTATTATTATAATTTTAATTTAATTGCTATAATTTATATATTTGTAAGTACGTACGCAAATTGAAAAGAGATTCGATCCGCGCGTATAATTTCATACACTACACGCAACCACTATCACCGTAAGTATTCCTTTTTAATTAATTATTTAAAAATCCTCTTAATTTAATTATAATAATTATTTGATTTAAAATTATTTTGCATGCATGATATAATTATTTATATATATATGATGATCGATGTTCGATTAAATTTTTGTATGATAGGTCAATTAATATATTAATGTTGAAAATTGAATCGATGTTCGATTCAAGTTGATGTTGGAGTTGAGGGTTGATGAATAGTTTGGTATTGTTTGTTGTAGAATGTATGTTTCGACTTGATTCATTTTAATTAAATCGGAAATAGGATGCACTAGGATCTTGATATATTAAATGGGAAATACGATAAAATATAACAAAACCCTCCGAAATTTTTAGAAAATATATTAACATTAGGAAAAAAATATATTAACTGGAGAATTAATTATGATTTAATTAAATTTTAAATCTTCATTAATCAAATGCATTCCTATGAATTATTCAAGGCATAGTTGGATGTATGGTCCAAGAACGATTAATGGCATGATATCTCTCGAATTTCTTAGTGGACTCGAATCGTTTATAGAATTCGCTACTAGTAACCCAGATTGGATGAGTGAAGGAAAGATTAGGTGTCCTTGCTCGAAATATACATGTAGGAACCAGAGTTTTAGAGAACCCATTAATGTAAAATCACATTTGTATAGGCATGGGTTTTGCCTAATTATCACAATTGGATTTTGCACGGTGAGCAAAAATGGAATCCTATACCACACCGAAACTATGATCGATCGGCATCGACTTCATATAGAGTTGACGACACTACAACATCTAGCTCGTACCACAATATGATGATGGACTTAACTTCTGTCCTAACATTAGTTTCAAAAATGTGGAAGAAGAGCCCCTTAATGAGGAACCTCCTAATCAAAGATCTTTGTATATTTTTTGACATGCTTCGTGCGGCAAATAATCAGATCTATATCCTGGTTGCGAGTCTCATTCTCGATTGTCATTTAATGCCCGTCTTTTAAACATTAAAACCGAAAACAGTCGTCTGAAAGGGGTTATAATCAAATCGTTGACTTGATTCGTGAGATTTGCCCTCCGAGAAAATCTGGTGCCCAAGAAATTTTCCGATACCAAACAATTGATGGGTGAGATGGATCTTCCCGTGGAGAGGATTGATTGTTGTGCAAATAATTGTATGATATATTGGGGTGCGAGCGGTGAACTTGAATCTTGTAAGGTTTGTGGTTGGTCACGATTCAAACTTGCTAGACGTGGTGTGGATGGTCGATGGAAAAAGAAGAGTTCATTTAAAGAGATGTTCTATTTTCCTATCATTCCTCGATTGCAAAGATTGTATCAGTCCAATACTACCGCTAAGGATATGATATGACATGCTAGTTGCTATAATGATGAGTCCGGTGTTATGCGTCACCTGTAAATTCGTTGGCTTGGAAACACCGCCCATTCATATCTTGATTTTGCATCCGAAATACGGAATGCGAGGTTGGGTTTGAGCACCGATGGTTTTCACCGTTTGGGCGATCGAAACAATATTCGTCATGGCCGATGATAGTGACACCGTACAATCTACCCCCATGGTTGTGCATGAAAGAATAATTTATGTTTCGACGGTTTTGGTGTCTGGTCCTAAAAATACAAAGGATAATTTAGATGTCTTTTTACAACCACTAATTCATGATTTTAACATATTGTGGGAAAATGGGGTGGAAACGTATGATGTTGCTAGAAAACAAAATTTTATGATGCGGGCTGCACTAATCTGACCATAGCGACTTTCCAGCTTGCTCAATGTTGTCTAAATGGAGCACCGCTGGAAGGACTCGCTTGTCCATATTGTGCTGAATACTCCGATGCCTTCACTTTAAGACTCGCCGCAAACAATGCCGTGGTTTGATAACCATCATAAGTTCTTACCTAGGGGACATCCGTATCGTAGGAACAAGACTGCATTCATCAAGAATGTAGTAATTACAGATGACCCACCGCCCATTCGAACAGGTGAAATGCTCCTACAAGAAATTAATTGGGTGGGATATCGGAAAGTGACATAAGAGGGTGCTTGAGGCCCACAACAAAAGATTGAATGGTGGTTGGAGGAAGAAAAATATTTTTGGGTTTTGCCGCATTGGAGTACCATCTTGATCCGACATAATTTGGATGTGATGCACATTGAAAAAATGTGTTTGATAATTTGTTCTACACAAAGTTGATGAATGTGGAAAGGAAAACAAAAGACACAAATAAATCTAGGGATGAACTTAATGAATATTGTCGTCAGTCCCTCTCTAGAGAAATGTCTATGCACAGAAATGCACCCCAAAGCTTGTTATTCACTTGATAAGGGTGAAAAGAATGATTTGTGCAAATGAGTAATTGAGTTGAAGTTTCCCGATGACTATGTGTCTAAGCTGTCTCGATGCGTAGATCGACGAAATTGAAGATATTTGGGATGAAGAGTCATGATTGTCATGTGTTTATGCCGAGACTACTACCGATTGCTTTCCGTGAAACTCGCCACCGAATGTGTGGAAAGCAATCACCGAACTTAGTTTGTTCTTTAGGGAATTAACTTCTACATCCATTACCGTTGAGAACATGGTTCGATTGGAAGCAGATATTCCAGTTATCTTGTGTAAGTTGGAGCGTATCTTTCCACCTAGCTTCTTCAATTCAATGGAGCATCTGCTCGTGCACCTTGCATACGAAGCAAGGATAGCTGGTCTGTGCAATACAGATGGATGTATCCATTTGAGAGGTAATCAATAACTCTAAATTATTTGATTACCTAAAATCGTTATACTATATAATCATTGATTCCTTTAATTAGGTATCTTCACAATTTAAAGCTCGTATTGGTAACAAGGCACATGTTGAAGCATCGATTGTAAATACATATTTAACGAAAGAGGCATCAATAGTTTGGTCACGGTAAGTCCAAAGGTCCTCCAACCGTAGCTCATCGAGTACTCCTATTGGCACCTACACCTAATCGATGTTGACCGATCGCTCCAAGAGGAGCGTAAGAGGTCGCAGAACTAATAGAAGAGCAGCATTAGAGGGTGCGTAAGAAGATGGAGCGAAGAGAGACAGCTTTGAGAGAGGAGTTGACGGCGAACATGCACCGTCAATTCACCGAGTGGATGCAGGGGTTGCAGGGGTTCTCACCTGGTGGTGGTATTTCCCACGTCCGAGTGGTTCTAATCACTCATCCCGTGGGTCTCGGGGTTCAAGGCACCGATCTTGTCATGTTTAATGGATGAACAATTGATTAATTATTTGTGTTTAAAACTATGAATTTTTCTCGAATGTTGAGTACGGATTTATGAATTTTAAATATTTAAGAGTATGAAATTTAATTGTTTAAAATGATGAATTTTAATTGTTTAAGAGTATAAATTTTAATTATTTAAGAGTACATATTTATACACATGATAATATAGTCGACAATCTTAATTGAATATATATATCATAATAATAACAATTATAAACATGATAATATATAGTTGACAATTTAATTAAATATATATGTGATAATAATACATATTATAAACATGATAATATATAGACATCGATTTAATTGAATATATATGTGATAATAATAACAATTATAAACATGATAATATATAGTTGATAATTTAATAAATATATATGTGATAATAATAAATATTATAAACATGATAATATATAGGCATCGATTTAATTGAATATATATGTGATAATAATAACAATTATAAACATGATAATATATAGTTGACAATTTAATTAAATATATATGTGATAATAATAAATAATATAAACATGATAATATATAGACATCGATTTAATTGAATATATATATGATAATAATAACAATTAAAAACTAGTTGACAATTTAATTGAATATATATATATATATATATATATGTGTGTGTGTGTGTGTGTGTGTTAATAATAAAAATTATAAAATGATAATATATAGTAAATATATAGTTAACAATTTAAATAAATATATATGTAATAATAACAATTATATGATATAAATATATTTCAAAGGAAAAACATAACGAATGATTAACTTTGCCCAAGTGGTAAAGCTCGCAGCCCTTATGCCTTCTCGCTCGGGAGGTCGCGGGTTTGAAATTTTTGTTTTAAATTATGTTGAGGGTTGCCGAGGGCGAGACGAGGGGTTGTGCCCTCGCTAGTTAACGAGGGGCATAGCCCTCGCTAATTAACGAGGGTCGCGCCTCGCCAAATCCTCGCCAGCCGTTAACTAGCGAGGGCCGCGCCTCGGCAACTAGCGAGAGCGGAGACGAGGGATGGCTTAACGAGGAGCTTTTAGCGATATTTTTCCCTCGTTAACCCCCTAGCCCTCGTTAAAACCATTTCTTTTTTGTGGTGGCGTGTGTTCGTCTCATTAACGATAACTATTGAAAATTCCATCGACGATAATCGCCAACCGAGACTAGAGAAAATCAAATTCCTCCTCCATATCATAATTTTGTGACATCGTTAATATATCCCGCAAAATCGTTATGACTCTAAATATCAACTAATACAATAGAAGCACGATACTATACGTGATTAAAGTGATCATTCGGTTGATTCATATGAATGCCTGGAAGAACAACGATTAAAGCACAAAGTTATTTTTCATTAAATAATTAAAGCTACTTCACAATGTTCTTGAGACTCCTATTTATAATAGATAATCTAGGGTTTCAGCGTATAAGCCCTAAAAGCCCGACCTACTAATAAAAACATAAAAATACTCTAAAACTATATAAAATATCAATACTAATTAATACAATCTTTATCTACATCACTAGCCAAACGGGCAGGGCTTATTTTGCCAGCTCTACCTCTATATACGTATAGCCTGTATATATGAAAAGGAGGTGAGATTTATACTCTTATACTATAAATGTAAAAGTTTTATACTCCATTTCATAAAATATGAGTTTTATACCATATTTTAACTTAAAAAGATCATAAATACCCTGTTTATTTATTTTTTACTAATGTTGTAAAAAAAAATCCCAAAATTACCTTGTCCTAATTTTACCCCCAATGAGACACCCAACTAGAAGAAACTATGGTTGACGACAGGAGAGTGGAAGTGGAAGAGACGTGAGATAGAGGGAGAGTGGTGGAGGAGGCACCGACCATGGGTGACGCGATGCCCATAACGACCATGGTGATTGATGTTGTGTTTGTCTCGATGTCAAAATATTTATCTCGTTGGATTTGTCAATGACAAAGTGTTTATCATGATAGTCTTTGTCTCTCGGAAAAAATGTTTGTCTTGATGGTCATGTCTCGTTGGAAAAATATTTGTCTTAATGGAACCCATCAAGACAAAGCATTCAAAACTTTAAATCTTGGGTTCCATTAAGACAAATATTTTTCACTAGCGAGACAAGCAATTTCACCATCTAGAATTTATTTTTTTCTATTCGATTTTTTTATCAAGAAATCTCTTTTAGAAATCGATTTTTTTCATTTTACGTGTATATCCGAAAATACCAAATGAAGCGAAGAAGAGAAAACGTAGAAATAAAATACTAGAGTGTATTACTTATCATAGTCTTGGAAGGAGATGATGAAGAGGTGAAGAGAGAGTGGGAGTGGCACGAGCCCAAATTAAGAATGAAGATGAAGACATGAAAGAGTGTAGGATTATACTTAAGTTAAGGGCATTTGAGTCTTTTTATATTAAATTTAGGTAAAAATCCAGTTTCTTTATAAAATGGATAAGAAAACTTGAATCTTGGATAAAAATACATAGTGGGCCTAGATGAAATATATACAAATTACGCTTAATTGCAAATAAAATCACTATATTTTCGTATATTGCAATTTAATCAAAACTTTTGAATTTTGGTAAAGAAAACTCCAATTTAACTTTTTTTTTTTTTTTTGCAATTTGAGCTTACATGCATATTAATTTCTGTCTATTATTGATATGTCCTAGAAATTTTTGAATTTTGAATATAAGGCGCACATATTTTATTTTGAATTTTTTTATTTTAAAGTAGAAAATCCAACAAATTTAATTTCACTTATTAAAAAAATAGTAAAATGTAAATATTATTTTCTTATTTCATTCAATTAATGATCCATCCCCCAACCACCGTCTTGTTCCCCAACCCGCCCAAAACTAAATCCCTATCGGTTCTTCTCTCCAACCCATCACCCTCCTCTCCACTTCCCCACCCTTCCTCGGTTCTTTCCCAACCATTCAACCTTCCAAACCCATTTCGCTCCATCCTAAACCCCCACTCTTGTCATAGATGAATTTAATTTTCGATTCATGTTCGAAGGATAGCGAGGTTGCAAAGTTGCAAATATGGATGTCGACTACGACGTCGATGTTTTGTTTTTCTTTTTTAGTCAATGGACAATTGCTTCTTTCCCTTCATACTTTGTTTGTAAATCAGTAGATAGTACTTATGATTTAATGATTGCTTTTGATATTGATTTATCTTGAATTAATTGAAAATGTAATCTAGTTGAAAAAATCGGCGACATTAATGTTAAAATATGCAGAATAATATATTTGGGGGATGAGGAAGATTAGAGAATATGAACACAAATTTTTCAAATTGCTCTACTTGAACTTGACAGTCAACTAGAGAATTTTATTATTGACATGCGTTTGGATGAAAACTTCTCTACGGTTCTGGAATGAGATATTTCTAAGAGATGGTTGCTAAAAAAACATATTATGTTTCCATAGTTTATTTGTTTGTTAAGTTATCATTGATTTTACCAGTTGTCACAACTACAATAGAAATAACGTTTTCAAAGAATGAAATTCATCAAGAGTTCGCTACGTATAATCAAATGGGAGAAAGGTTTTTGAATGATTGTTTAGTTGTGTACATTGAAAAAATGGTTTTTCGTAAAGTTAGTAACAAAACTATCATGCAATACTTTCGCACCATGAAGAATCGAAGAGTATTAGGGTGATGATATAAATGGATTGATTCTCAATCTCTCTACAAGTTCGGACTTTTAGATGAGATAAAATTCTTTCATGGTATCGAGCAAAACCTTGGATTCAAACCTTTAAAACATCCATCTTGAAAGTTTTCTAAAAGTGCCCAACAAACAACAAATACAAGTTTAATGAAAATTCAGGAAGAACAATAGTATACAATAGAGTATAAAGAAGAAACAACAAAAAGATTCCAGAAAAAACACAATTTTAAAGAGACTCTAGAGAAAAATAGTAATATGCCCAGATTTTTTTATGATATACGTGAAATTACCTATGAAATTGTTGAGCACGAAGAAATGGGTGTTGTCGTTGAACCAAAACTCACTTGCAATTTTATCGATCTCAACACTAAGAAATTGGTATCCTCCAAAGATCCTTCTTTAGTGAGCGGTAGATAGATGGAGCAAAAATTTAGGGTTTGCAAATATTGCAACAACCGTATATGGAGGAGTTCATTGAAATCGATAAGTGGTGACGAGAGATGTAGGTGCTTACACCGACAACTAGGGTTTGCAAAATATTGTTTGCGGCGTTAATGTCATTCTTCATCGACTAGTGACCAGAGGGAGTCAATTACCTTGGGTTTGTGATTGTGGTTGCAAATGAGAAATGTGGAGTGAGAACAATGTTAATTTAAAAGGATGGAGGACATTTTTTTATCTTTGCCCATTCATTTTGCGAACTATTGTTCATTGACGAAAAAGTGTCCGGAGGGTGGATGGGACCATGAAGAGGTACAATGTTTTTCAAGAAACAATTGCACGGGTCATGGCTTTTCTTGCACCGTAAAAATAATTAAGGGCTACCAAACAACGGTAACACATTTGAAACCTTTTTATTTCTTGGTCTTTTCGTGGCTACTAAATAGGCTTTAAGTTCAATCAATTTCTAATTTTCTAATGTATCTCGTATTCTTAATATAATGATCACGTTCAAAATTTTAATTATGCGAACAACAATTGAAAATACACTATATTTAAAAAGGGTGAGTTGCATCCCACTACAATTCTTACACCATTACTACTATCAATTACAATACAAACTAAAATTACTCTCACTACAATAATAGAGGCCAAACTTCCTAAATTACCCTTCTAACTTTTCCAATTTGTTGCAGCTTCTTCAAAATTAAAAAGTCAGAATATCACTCATTGACATGACCCGACCGACATGTCACTTTCTGCTGCAATTTGCTTTTCTTATTCAATTAAAAGGTTGTAATACTATCCAATTTGCTTTTCTTATTCAAAAATTTGATTTCCGTAAATACAATTTGTTTTTATTTGGAGTTTTTTCATAAGTTATTTATATATAATTCTCAATTCTTTTGTAAATAATTTTTTTATGTGGTTAAAAATTGTGTACCATATTAAATAATTATTTGACCGCTTTTTCGTTATTATTTTATTTGTTGTTATGTTTTCGGGCCACATTTTGTATAAAATATTGTTCTTGATTTCGTATCCAAATAAAAGCGCACATGTGCAATAAGATCGCACATGTGCAATAATATTGTACAATAAAAGCGCACATGTGCAATAATATTGTAAAAAATTATTTTGTCAAGAATTCATTTTCCTTTCTCCCTTTTGCGCTTTTGTTCTAATTCAAAATAATTTGTTTAAGAATAATTTTGTCACTACATTTGTTTTAACTAAAAAAACTCAAAAAGATCATACAAGCACCAAAATTAATTTCGAATTAATATTATTACCGTACATGTGTAGCTTCATTACACATGTGAAGAAAAAATAATTTTGAATGTTTGAATACTTCCTCTTTTCACTCCTACTAGGAGAAATAAATTTGCAACATCAAAGAAATCAGAGCTCAAATCACCATGATCGGGCGATTAAAAAAACAGAGAAATCATGTTTAAACAAAAAAAAAAAAAGAGTTTAAGAAGCTGCATCAACCCGGGTGTTATTTACAAAAATACGGACATACTACGAAAAAAAATCCCGGCAAGCTACAAAAAAATTAAATTCCTTCTAATTATATTTTGAAATTCCTCATTTTTGTTTCCAAATCATCTCGAAATTGCAAAAATATCAATAAATTCCTATAGAAGAAAGAAAATCCGTAATCCGGTTTGGAAAAACAACAATAGGTGAACAAAAATTAATATTTAACATAGGAGGAACAAGACATTAACCCGAATTACCACAACTCTTGCGAAAAATTGATTCTCGAGAAATTTGAGCAACACAGATGAATTTGAGCAACCACACCGAAGATCTAGTGGTGCGGTAGTGCGGTCGATCTGGTGGAAGCCGACTGCGGCTGAAGATCCACCGACCACGCCGAAGATCCGCCGTCGATCCGGTGGTGCGGTGGTCGAGGTGTTGGTGGGTCGAGCGATGCGGAAAGATTCGCGAAGCACCGAAGCGCAAAGATCCGCCTGACGCCTTCGTCTTCGTCATCTTTGTCTTCGTCGGGCGTCGCCTTCGTCTTCATCGGTGGATGAGCACCGATCTCGAAAAACTCATTCACTTCTTCACTGGACCGATTCCAACTTTGCCTATTTTTCTCTGGAAAAACCCTAGCTTCGTTATAAAGAGAAAATGGGGCAGCGGTGGCGGCATCGCGGCGGTCGCGATGGGGCGGTGGGGGTGCGTCGCCGTCGTGGTGGAGGTGTATTGATTTTGAGGAGAGGAGAGAGAGAGAGAGAGGTATCGGATTTGAGGAGAGGAGAGAGGAGATATTATCGTATCTGTGGTCCTCTCTAATTTTTTTATTTTTAAATTCTAAAAGTAATAATCGGGGTATTATAGGAACACATTGTAGTGAGCATTAATTTAGAAAAAGTATTATATCTAGTAGTCATTTTTCACTTCATGTTGTACCTAGTAGTAATAAATTCATTTAAAAACATATATTTATAAATAATTTTTTAAAAATATATCGCACATATATAATATTAAAAATGAAAAAAGTTAAATATAATTGAATTGAATTAAGTAATTTAAATAAAATTTTAAAATATATAATATAAATTAATAATATAATTTGTTCCACCCGCATTTTAAGAGCTAGTTAAAAATATTCCCTCCGTCTCACTTTAAGTTTTACATTTAGAGGATGACATAATTTTTGAATGAATGACAAAATTTATTTGAAAATTGTTTCTTATAAGTGTTGTGACAAAGATTAGTGAGTTGAAAATTATCGTGGTTTATTGTTTTTATATATTTTATATAAAGAATAATGGCGGGAATATTTTAAGGACACGGGCGAGCTCATTATGCGACGTGCGAGGACATCGGGGCGAGTTGCCGGCTTCGGCGAGGAGGAGTACATCCATGCGAGCATCCCTTCCTCGCCATTTAAAATGACAGAGAATGCGTGTGCCTCGATCAAGACCAATCCCATCAAGCCAAGGGACATTCCTTTTGTCGAGATGGAGTTTCTCACTCCCATTGGTTGGGAGGCCCATCACCGACTTATCAAAGAAAATGAGGCCCATGCATTTAATGCATGGATTAGATTTTCTTTTTAGATATATTTAGAGACGGCATATTTGTAGTATAAATAGATATTGTTGGTGATAATAAAAAGGATCCGAGAATCCAAAGAAAAAATACTTAAGATCGAGCCTAAAACCCCCAAAGAATTCGGTGTTTAATATTTATTGCTCTTATTATCCTTAAATATCGAAAAGTCATCCGTTTATCGGGATTACATCCGATAAATAACACTCATTGCTCAAATCAAACCGTTATTCTTATAAAACCAGATATTACTTGAGTGATAATCGAGACACTATTTTATTTGTGTAACAACAATTGACGCCGTCTGTGGGAAACTTGCGAAAGTCACCATGGAAAAGTCGGAACTAAAAGAGTCGGTGACCTCTTAGGATCCGTGATAATTTCGGGACAATGGTCGGTATTCCGTCGTTTAGGATCACCCCCATGACCCCGAGGGGGCGCAGAGGAGAATGAGGTCAACTCGCAGCCCCGAATCCTCGAGCAAATTCGGATCCCGTCAAAGCGTCCCCCATTCAGACCGCATAGGTCCACCACCGGCGAGAGGGTTCTCGCGGATCGATCCTTGGCCGTTTGGGGCCAGCGCCGTCGGCCCCGGTAGAAAACTCTCGCGACACCTCGTTAGTAGCGATGCAAAAGAAGATAGACAACATGGAAGGACGATTCGACGCCAGAAGGGGCTTTCCCAAGAAATATGGATTCTAAGCCACTATCGATGGATATCGAGCAAGCCCCGATACAATCCAAAATCATTCCACTCCAAGCTCAAGTGTACGAAGGAAAGTCGACCCGAGAGACTCACCTAAGTA
This sequence comes from Paraleonurus japonicus, assembly GCA_030762865.1. Taxonomy (NCBI): domain Eukaryota; kingdom Viridiplantae; phylum Streptophyta; class Magnoliopsida; order Lamiales; family Lamiaceae; genus Paraleonurus; species Paraleonurus japonicus. Next base: position 43,888,774 of record CM061056.1, read on the forward strand.
AATTTAATATCTACATGACGGGCGTCAGACGCAACAAGATGCCGCCAATTTTCTTTAACTTTGGGTGATCGGCCCACAAATGGTATGTAAATCTCCCCTAGATCCATAAACAAATTCATAGAACTAGGCGGCCGGTTCGTCGAATATTTTGCTTTGCCAAAATTGTGACAAAAAAACCGCCAGAGACTCATGGCCGTAAAATAAAAGAAAGAGGAGAGCGACGAAGCTTATCTTGACCGCGTCGATGGAATCATCCTCTCGGGGAGCCTATTGGAGATGAGCTCAGTGCATGCAGCAATGAGCGGGCTCAGAGCGAGATCCACACTTATTTCGCCACCTTACAAAGAAGTACCCGGTGACCTACTCAGAGTTCAGGCACCGGGCTGGGGATATGATTACTCGGCAAAAGCTCCTCGCCCAGAGGTTAGGGAAGGGAAAGAAGAGGTTGGCGAACAAGCGGAACAGCCCATAGCTCCACCGGCAAAGAAAGGCACGAGACCAAGGCAAGAAGTCCGGCGGAAATAAAGCCCCAGGCACGTTTAAAAGCTTTGAGGCTCCACCTCCGGGACTAGAAATGCAAGTGCTCGAGGTCCTAGGAGTTACCCGGCTTATGTCTACAATACTATGAAATCCTCCTGGAGTCTTCCAGAAACCTCGCCCCATCGGGCTGATGCGAACGCGACTTAATGGGAACAAATTATGTGCATTTCACGATGCCATTGGGCATAACATAAGTGAATGTCGGGACCTTTTAAAATAGCTATGGCGAATGTATGAAGCAGGAAGTTGGAAGACTTTGTGAAAAGGCCACCACCAGATCGATCAAGACGAGAGAGGATCTCCGCCACAGTAAAGAGAGCCCGAGGAGCGAGGAGCTCCTAGGTGCGAACCAAGGGCCGAGGCCGCCGCTTTAGTGGCGGTGGTGGAAGACACTTATGGCGACGAAGACGAGACTCCGGAAAATCACCAAGGTGGCCGCATTCATATGATCACCCCCGATAGCGGCACAGGGGATTGGTCCCGATTGGACACTTGTCCAATAGAAAGCGCAAGGCCGAGATCCGGTCAATTGACAATATTCACCTTGTAGCTCCTCCGGACCCAACAATCTCAAAGGTAGCTATATCCTTTTCCAACTCTAACCGAGAAGGCCTCCTCCTCCCCAAAGACTATGCCTTAGTCATATCGGTGAACATCCCGGAATGGCCGTTGATAAGGTCTTGATTGACAATGGTTGTTACTGCAATATCATCTTTAAAAGTGCACTGGATCAACTCGGAAACCTCGCAAAATTCATCAAACCTTATGACACTCAACTGCGAGGGTTTGGCGACAATATGGTCAAAGCATACGGACGGGGTCAAACTCTCCGTGGAACTCATCAACTTCCGTAACCCAAAGATCAAGATCACTAGGCCTTTAGACTTTGTAATAGTAGACCAACCAAATATCTATAACGATTTTTTAGGTCGGTCCTTTTTGAGACTTTTGAAGCAGTGGCCTCTCGTACTTTTATTGTATCAAGTTTTCCACTAGTGAAGGGAAATTGGCACGATCAAGGGGATCGAGAAAATGCCAAAGAAGTGTTTGAACTACTCTCTTGTTAATTTCAATTCAGCTTTTGGATTAAACTCAAAATGTCATACACTCACCGCTGCTCGAGAATTAGGATCATCATCGAGAAATTAGACCTAAGACCCAAAGGAGCACGGTGGGAGCGAGCTCGGCGCTTTGCATGAACGGGCGAAATCGAGCCCCATTTAGGGCACGAAGCGGCGCACATGGATGTAGATCCGCAAGGAATGATATGTGATCCACGGGGTATAAAGAGAAGTGCACTAGTTGAGGAACTTGAAAATATTCCCATCGACCCTAGTCGACTGGATCTCGAAGTCACCATTGGCGCTAATGTGCCGGGGAATTAGGGAGGAGTTAATCAACTTCCTTAAAAACCATATAGATGTCTTCGCTTGGTCGCACAAGGACAAGATCGGCATCAGTCTTGAACATGCATGCCATCACGAAGATCGACCCAAAGCGAAGACCAATCTCCCGTAAAAGAAGGAAATTTGGTCCCGAGAAATACGCGGCTCTGCAGAGGAGGTCAAGAAGTTGTTGGATAATGATACTGATCGAGCAAGCTATTGATGAACCACAATGGGTAGCTAATATCGTCCTCGTCAAGAAAGCGAACAATTCATGGAAGTCTGTGCATAGACTTTATAGATCTTAATGTAGCCTGTCCTAAAGATCATTTCCCATGCCGCATATTGACCACCTAGTGGATAGCAACTGCTGAGCACGAGATAATATCATTCATGGATGCCTTTGTAGGGTATCATCAGATTCCAATGGCGGAAGAGGATATTAAACACACATCCTTCCTCACAGAAAAGAACGTATACTCCTGGCGCCGGATGCCCTTTGGTCTAAAAATCTTTGAGGCAACGTACGAAAGGTTAGTAAACCGGATGTTGCCGATTAGATCGAGAACACAATGGAAGTTTACATTGACGACATAGTTATCAAAAGTGCTAAAAATGAGGACCATCTCGAGGGACATTGGTGAGGTATTTGCCATCCTCGTAAATTTCAATATGAAGCTCAACCCTAAGAAATGCGGTTTGAGTCGGGTCCGGCAAATTCTTAGGGCACATTGTCGACCAAAGAGGCATTGAGGCTAATCCGACTCGGTATCAAAGCCATCCTCGATATGGAGGAACCACGCACCATCAAGCAAGTTCAGCGTCTGACAGTCAGCTTGGCAGCCTTAAGCGATTCATCTCAAGACTGGGGATAAAAGTCGACCTTTCTTCGCCACTATTCGAAAGCGTAAATTCACTATGAATAAAAAGAGCCAACCGGAGTTTGCCAAGCTTAAAGAATACCCGGCACCCTCGATCCTCGCGAAGCCCGTTCCAGGAAAAACTTTTCCTTTATTTGGCCGCTTTGGAGTCGGCGATAAGTGTTGTATTGGTCCGCGAAGAGGCACATCAATATTTACCCATCTACTTTGTCGGCCAAGTTTTTCATGATCTTTGAACTCAAGTATGCTCCTTTAGAGAAACTCGCCTATGCGTTAGTCATGAGCACAAAAAATTGCGCGTGTACTTTTTTGATCACCACATTGAGGTACTCACCACTCTCCCATTTCGACAAGTCCTTCATCGTCCCGACACGAGTGGACGGTTGCTAAAATGGTCGCTAGGGACCGCTCAATATGGCATCACCTACGCGCCGCGAACATCGATCAAAGGACAAGTCCTATCGGATTTTATGGCCGAGTTAACTTTTTCCCCAAGCCCGACTAGGATTGAGGTTCCCCCTTGGAAGCTCTTCGTTGATGGCTCGATTCTGACGGCCGCGTGGGAGCGGGCATAGTTCTTATTGGTCCCGAGGATCAATGCTTCACAAATGCGGTAACTTTTGATTTCTTAGCCACAAACAATGAGGCAGAGTACGAAGCCCACGATAGGAGGCCTAGAACTCACCAAGGCCGTAGGAGCTCGCCGCTTGCATATCTTCATGGATTCCCTTCTCGTGGTCAATCAAGTTAAGGGCGAGTACGAAACAAAGAGCGAGCAAATGATCAAATATCAAGAGCTCGTCGTAGTCCTGTGCGAACAGCTTGCAACAGTCTTCATAGAGCAAGTCCCGCGGGAGCGAAATCTCAGCGGATGCACTGTCAAAGCTCGCCATGTCCGACGGTGCGGCGGATATGTCCAACATTGTCCTCACCCGACTTGGAACCCCATCAACATGTAGGGGAATAATTGCAAACGTCGGAATCAATGAAGATTCTTGGATGACTCCGATAATCGGTATCTTAAAAGCGGGCACCTTTGCCCGAGGATAAAGTCTTGGCAAGCGACTTGATTGAGAGCCACCAGTTCGTGATCTGGATGAACAGCTTCTATAAACGAAGTTTCTTTCTACCTCTACAAAAGTGTATAACACCAGAGCAGGGGCGAGAGCACCGAGTGAGATTCACAATGAGTCCGCGGAAACCACGCAGGGGGCAAGCACTCGTCCATAAAACAGCTTCGACAGGTTACTTTTGGATCACTCTTCGTCGGGATGCCATCGCATTTGCACGAGCCTCGCCGAGAATGCCAAATCATGGGGCCAAACATCAAAGCATCCCCGGAGTTACTAAGATCAATCTTTAGCCCTTGGCCTTTTGCGCATGGGGTATTGACCTAATCGGTCCTCTACCAACAGCCGGGGGATGCAAGTACGCTATCATCGCCGTCGACTATTTTACCAAATGGGCGGAGGCTGAACCTCTGAATAAGATTGATCAAGGTCCAATTATACGATTCATTTGGAGAAATATTATTTGTAGGTTCGGCCTTCCACGTACCATCATTTTCGATAATGGAAAATGTTGATGTTATGACGAGTGTTACTCGAGAATGTGCCAACATTCTGGTCACAACATCGAATTCGTCCTTCCAACTTTCACTAACCCTTAACCCACGTTTTGTCTTGTTCATTGACTTGTTCTTTCAGGATTGAAGACTTACGGCGATAGCCATCAAGTCATGCGGTTGAAAGAGGCAAACAAGAGAAAGTATAAAGATCATGGGGAAGTTACATAGAAGTTACCTATTTTCAAGGGAGATGTGGAAGTTATCTTCAAGCATTAAGAGTCCAGAATTTATCTATATATACACGGCTGCTATGAAGATTAAAACTCGAAGTTGAGGGAAACACAATCTAGCATAGTCGATTGGCATAGACTATAGAATTTATTGTAGTTTCATACTCGATACTTCCGTTGGTGAATGTTCCAACATTTCACTCAACATTGGGTCATTATTTGTATTAGTGATAGGTTAGATTGAATATTGTCTAGTCACTATATACGTAGATCCATTCACGGTGTAGCTTATGTTTTCACCGATTGTATCACTTAACAATTACTAGTGATAATACGCCGTTTGGCAAGATAGACTTATTTATAGTCTATACGAAAATTTTGATATCCATCTTGCAACGTGTTTAAGACTTCTGTGTACATTTCTAATTATTTATTTGTCTATGTTGCTGATTCGAATGTGCCAACATTCGTGACAACATTCTCAGTAAAACACGTACGCACACCTTCAAGTGGCACGAGCCATAAAACTCGTTATCCCGAGTTTAGATCCTGTGTTTGGTGTGATTTATTGTAATGGATTATCCTATGACAGCTCCAATTAGACCACCCGTTCTAGATGGTACAAATTATGCAATTTGGAAGCCTAAGATGCGTATGTACATCAAGTCCATTGATGAACGTGCATGGAGGAGTATATTGATGGATGGACTCCACCGATTGTTCCACCGATGACAACACCGAAGCTCAAATCAAAAAGGAGTTAGAATGGACAAATGATGAGGTGACCACGGCCAACTTCAATTCGAAGGCACTCAATGCCTTATTTACCTCTACGGATGTATCCATGTTCAAAATAATTTCTAATTGTGTATCTGCAAAAGATGCATGGGAGAGATTACAAGAACATTGTGAAGGATCCGAGAGTGTAAGAAGGACGAAGTTGAGGATGCTTGGAACCAAGTTCGAAAATTTAAGGATGAAGGAAGATGAGACCATATCCTCCTACAATGAACGAATTACTCGAGATTTCCAATGAATCTCAAGCACTTGGTGAAGCCATATCCAATACAAGGTTAGTACATAAAATCTTAAGAAGCTGTTCCTAAACGTTTTGATGCTAAGATATGTGCTATTGAGGAAGCTAAAAATATCGATGCTATTACTCAAAATGAGTTGGTGAGTATTTTGAAAACGTATGAAATGAATTTTTCCCAAAGAGATAGTGAGAAATCCGAAAGGAAAATTTCTGCTTTTAAAGGAGAGACTTCTTCATGTGTTGATAAACAACCATTTTATTCTTAAAAATAGATTGATGAAGATGTTGGTGACGATTGTCTGACAATGCCGATAACATTGCTTTCTGACTAAGCGCTTTAATGCTTTTTTGAAAAAGAGAGCAAATAGACTTAGAAATAATTTGCAAATTAAGAATCAAGAGAGAGAACAGATCGTAGTTCACGTCAATTGCACGATAGAAATCGGAATGTTAATCAACCTAGGCAATTTGATAGAGGTAACAAGATCAAATATGATCCGTAATATAGGAAAAATGTTAAATGTGATGCATGTTCTGGTTTTGGTCATTATGCTAATGAATGTGCCAACACTCTTTTGAGAAAGAGGGTAAATTTCAATGCTACCTTAAGTGATGAGTCTGATTGTGAAGAAGATTACGATAAAAATGAGGAGTTTGCTTTTTCTGCAAGAATTTTGTATGATGATACTCTTGATGATTTAATGGATGATTCTCGATGTTGAGTCAAATGTGCCAACATTTGAGGAAACATTGGAGGTTCCAGAATTTAATTGTTTCTCAAGTTCTTGTGTAGATGAAGCGGTACTTCTAATATTATTTGCAAAGATTGTAAGTCCAGTTATCTAAAGCTTGAAAAGGAGTTGGAATCCACTCGAAAGCCTTAAGGGACATGACTATTGAAGAGTCATATAAAAAGATTTGGTGATAAAGCTTGAGGTCATTCTAACAAGGAAAGATTTGGAGTTATGCAACCTCAAAGAACACCAAAGGAACAACACTAAATTTCAAAAGATATTCGTAAAGTTCAGCCAAACTTGATGAGGCACGACAATTGGAAGTACAAGTAGACATGGTCTAGGTTATAATGGTAATATCACTCAGTTTTTAAATAATAACAAACCTGTTGTGTTTACAAAACCTTCCTCGTTGAAACCGAAAAATTGAAAAATGATTCTAAAAGAAGGATGTTTGTCATTATTGTTTTACCGAGGGTCACAAACGACCAAACTGCTTTTAGAATGAGGCGGGATAAAAAGTTTTCTAAAATGTCTTTGAAAATGTTGTCACATTACGCTCAACATTCGAAACAAACAGCTGTAAATCTTTTCAAAACCTCGTTCAAAAATCTACTTGGGTGAAAAAATCAAATACTATATGTAATGTTGTCTATACATCTTTAAAAGCATGTGTTCCGGGACTATGGTATTTTGATAGTGGGTGTTCTAGACACATGACCGGTGAAGAAAGTTATCTTACTGATTATAAGGCATATGATGGTGGAAATGTTACATATGGAGGAGGTTCAAAAGGTAAAATTATTGGTATAGGTACATTGAATGTTCCTGGTTTTCCTAACTTGACAAAAAGTCTTACATGTTAAAGGTTTACTTGCAAATTTGATTAGTATTAGTCAATTATGTGATGATGACTTACATGTGAAGTTTGACAAAAGTTCATGCTATGTGCTAAACAACAGTGATGATAAATGTCTTATGGTTGGTAATAGATCGGTTGATAATTGCTATTTAATCGATTCAAATCAAGCATGCTTTAATGTTCAAACTGATGAAAGTGTTCTTTGGCATCAAAAACTTGGACATGCTCATTATAGAAACATTGTCAAATTGTTAAAATTTGATCTTTGTTAAAGGTCTGCCTAAGTTACAAATACATAGGTCAAATGTGTGTGGATCCCGCCAAAGTGGTAAACAAGTCAAAATGTCACATGAAATGTTGACACAATGTACTACGAAACATTGCTTTGAACTTTTGCATATGGATTTAATGGGACCAATGGAGACTGAAAGCATTGGTGGTAAGAGATATTCTTTTGTCATAGTAGATGATTATTCAAGGTTTACATGGATCGAATTTCTTAAGGAAAAATCGGATGCTTTTGAAGTTTTCAAAATTCTTTACAAACGCTTTTAAAAATGTTTTTAACACTAAGGTTAAGAGATTAAGGTCCGATCATGGTAGGGAGTTTGAAAACAGCTTATTCACTAATTTTTGTGAAAACAAAGGCATAATTCAAGAGTTTTCTTCTCCTAAAACACCTCAACAAAATGGTGTAGCCGAAAGGAAAAATAGAACTCTACAAGAGATGACTAGAGTAATGCTTTTATCCAAGAAACTTTCAAAAGGTTTTGGTGAAGCTTTGAATACCGCCTGTCATATTTCAAATAGAGTTTATCTTAGACCTAATTCCACAAAGACACCTTATGAATTTTGAATGACAAAAAGCCTAATCAAATACTTTCATGTCTTTGGATGTGTTTGTTACATTCTCGAATGATAGAGACCAACTTCATAAATTTGATTCAAAGAGTGATAAGGGTTTCTTTCTTGGTTATGCTAGAAGCAGTGAGAGCTTTTAGGATTTATAATCTTAGGACCGATATCATTCAAGAGTCTATGAATGTTGTTTTTGATGATAATGCAAGTCTTGCGAGATAATGGTATTGAAGAAGATGTAATCGATCTTATTGAGCGGATGCAAAGTTCTGGAATTTCGAACCGATTGAGAATGTTGCTACAAATGTGCCCACATCTGAAGCAACATCACCTCAACATCCGAGAAATTAATAGAATTATGCCTTATCCTCTCTAAAGACCATCTTCCGGGATTCTCAAGAATCATCCACAACAACAAATCATAGGTAAACCACAATCAGTGTACAAACAAGGAGAAAATTAAGTTTTGACGCAAGGCATGTGGTAAGGTCGATTTGTATGACATCTATGTGTAACAAGGTGAACTTTGAATGTTTTCATTCTTTCAATGAACCTAAAAATGTTGATGAAGCTATGAAAGATGAAAATTGGATTAATGCAATGCATGAGGAGTTAAATCAATTTGAAATGAATGATGTTTGGATACTTGTGTCTAGGCCCGATAATGTGAATGTAATTGGTACAAAATGGATTTTTAAAAACAAAACCGATGAATCAGTAATGTTGTAAGAAACAAAGCTAGATTAGTAGCTCAAGGCTATACACAAGTAGAAGGAATTGATTTTGATGAGACTTTTGCTCCTGTTGCTAGAATTGAGTCCATAAGACTATTACTTGCTATTGCATGCTACATTGATATAAAAGCGCATCAAATGGATGTTAAAGCCGCATTTCTAAATGGAATTCTTATGGAAGAAGCATATGTAGAACAACCTAAGGGGTTTGAGAATCATGAATTTCTGATCATGTTTATAAACTTAAGAAAGCGTTATATGGTTTAAAGCAAGCACCCGTGGCATGGTATGGTAGATTAACCGATTTTCTAGTTGAATTCGGTTTTATAGAGGTGAAGCTGATAGAACATTGTTTATTAAACATTCTGGATATGACATTATGATTGCTCAAATATATGTTGATGACATTGTATTTGGTTCTACATGTGAGAAAATGCTTGAATTATTTGTACATGAAATGACCACTACCTTTGAAATGTCGATGGTTGGAGACTTGAATTACCTTTTAGGTCTTCAAATTAAACAATGCAAAGATGGTATTTTCTTTTGTCAAAGTAAATATGCCAAAAATCTTGTGAAAAGGTTTGGTTTAGACAATGCTAAACACATGAAGACACCTATGGGATCGACACAAAAGTTGTGTAAAGACAGTGTTGGCACAAATGTTGACCCAACATTGTATAGGTCGATGATTGGTAGTCTTTTGTATCGACTTCTAGTAGACCGGACATCATGTTTAGTGTTTGTTTATGTGCACGTTATCAAGCTGATCCTAAAGAATCTCATATGAATTCGATTAAGAGAATAATTCGATATGTGGCGAGGCACATGTGATTATGGAATATGGTATAGCAAAGATACTAATTGTTCTTTGATTGGCTATAGTGATGCGATTAGGCGGGTGATAGTGATGATAGGAAGAGTACAAGTGGTGGATGTTTCTACATGGGTAATAATCTTGTTTCATGGCATAGCCGAAAACAAAATTGTGTTTCCCTATCTACGGTGAATCCGAATACATAGCCACGGGGAATTGTTGTACTCAACTTCTTTGGCTTAAGAAGATGTTCGATGACTACGGTTTGGAGAGCAATACTCTTACCGTTTATTGTGATAATACAAGTGCGATTAATATATCTAAGAACCCTGTGCAACATTCGTTAACTAAGCATATAAGTATTAGACATCACTTTATTAGGGATCTTGTAGAAAAAGAAGTTGTAAAGTTGGAATACATTTCTCTTGAAAAAGCAGTTACGAGACATTTTTACTAAAGCCCTTGATAATGAGAGGTTTTCTTCTCTTAGAAAATCTCTAGGTTTATGCACTAATTAGACCTATATTTCTTTGTGTGTTGCGACAAATGTGCCAACATTTGTAACAACACTAGAACAATTTGTTTAAATTTTTCTAAGTACTGTAATATTTAGTGTTTTTGAACTCTATTGTGTAAATAGTATTATAACCTTGTGATAAAATATATTGTCCTGGACACACTTCTCTCAAATGCAATAGAATAAACTCACAAATAGATGCTATGTCATTCAGTAACTATGGGACACGGAGTTGACTACTACGATGTTCTCTTTTCAAAAGATGACTTGAATGCATCAATATATTCACAATCCATTGAGTAATTATGGGACACGGAGTGACAACTACGATGATCTCTTACGGAAAAATGGATCAATGTGAATAAGTGAGTAAAGCAAAATATAGTGCAACACAAATGAATTTATTTCATGTAAAAGCTGTGTTGAGAAGTGTGTGTGCCGACATTCAGTGAATAACATTCTGGTTCTCATATGTATATTTACCTCTATGAGTTTGAAAATTTCCGAATATTATTTTATAAAGATCGATTTATTTTTAAATTGTTCCCAAAGCAATATTATATAGTCTAATTTAATTATTTGTGCGGTTAATTTTTAAAATCAAGCGGTTTTTAGCATGACATTGAAATAAACTTCCAACATTTGATAATGCCCTAATTTTTAGGGATGTGAGTAAATCTTATCTTTTAACTTCGATGTGTTCACAACTTCCTGCAATCTTTCTATTCCCTATTTAAGGTCCTTAATACTCGGTGTGTTCTATACATTTTATCAAAGTTTCGAATTTTTAGCACAAGTATTCGAAAGGTATTATTAATCATACCTTGTTGGTATTAGTTTATAATCATTTTTAATATTGCAATTCAAATTGATTATTTTATTAATATAATTTGAATAGTGCTTGCAGTTATTAATTATCATGGCTGATGGGAAAGGCTCTTCACCTTCACATTCGAAACACTCTACCTCTCCAAAGAATTTCATCTTCTTCTCAAAACCTACACCTATTAGCTTCAATGGCCGAGAATGTTTCCGGAAATGTTGGCCCTTCTAACCCAACATCGCCCTCTTCGGTTAGGGGTTGGCTCGATTGATGTTCCTCTCTCGGTCTATGACATTCGTTGAAATCCAAAACCCCGATATTCAATCCTCCGATATTCCGAAATTGGGCGGAACACCACCAAAACCGGTCGGCGACGAAGCCAAGACCCACTCTCTCGAAACTTATCCAATGACGGTGGAACTAGCTGAAGGAGCCACCACCGATCAAATAGTCTATGGTTCAAAACCCTCTCGAAACAAACAATTTACCCCGTTGTCAAGGTAGGCGACGTGGAGGTTGATTTCCAGCAGACAAACACTTAGTGTTTACACCGCAACAATCACCTAAGATACTCCAAAGTAGAAGAATCGTCCTCTCGAGTCTTCGGACACCGAAGAACTCGCTGCCCGCTTTCAACTGCTCGCAAAAGGCTACGAGCTCAAGGGGACAAGGACAGAAACGTCGCTCGTATAGGACAATGGGACGTCGTGTAGACTACTCAAACCGGCAAAGCGAAGCATGATGATGGCGTTGCTTGAAGCCTATCCGTGTGTTTGACTCGACTCCTCCGGCGATGAAGTGGAAGAAGCGAATCCAGAGAGAGCGGCTAGTGAAGAAGCTGATGTTCCGGTGCTTAGCCCTAGGGGAGTGCGAGGATTCAGAGATGGATCAAACATTGGCTCAAATGGCTGCTAGCTTGGAGAAAAGGAAAAAGAAGCAAAAAGATCCGCGAGATGTGCCGGAAGATGTTGGCACACCAATGGACACATCGTCCTCTCGACTGAGTCTTCTTCATCCAAGCAAGTAAGGCTAAACCTCGATGAGGTACATACCGATTCCTCTCTAAATATGACGTCATCCGATTCTCGATGATAGCTATAATGGTGTGGATAGTGATAAGTTTAGGACTTTAAGAACTAGACCGATTGTTGGAGAAAGGATAATTAAGATAGATGACTTTGTTTCTATGAATTTGGTTGGTTATCTGGAAGAAAGATCTTTGATGTTTGCACTTCAATTTGCCACTCCTTATCCGATTGAATGGGTGTATGAATTTTATGCAAACTTAAAGGGCGTGTGTCTATAGTCGATTCCAAGAATTATGGAAAGGTCAAGTTTAGAGGAAAGGTTATTGAGGTTACTCCCGCTAAGATTAACAGCTTTCTTAGAACTAGAGATGATGAGGATCCTTCTATTGATAACTTGGATGAAGTGATTAGTGTTATCACCGGGGAAGGATTAATGCATGGAGGTATAGGATGAATTCCTCGGTTTTGACAAGTTTATATAGTGTCTTGCACAAGTTAATTGTGTACAATTGGCCGCCATCATCCAACACCACTACCCTTACTTGAACAAGCTGTACTTATGTACAAAATTGGCCACTTGCAAAGATTTAATCTTGGGAAGTCAATTTTCGACAATATGATGACATATTCGGAAGGGTGTCAAGTAAAGGACCGCCGTATCCTAGTCTGATTTTTATGATGATTTCAAAGACTTGGATTTCAAAGGGAAAATTCAGAGATAATAAGTTCGTTTGCTTCTGAGTTTAGGGATCTCACATGTACCGAGGACTGACCACGTGTGATTGATCCGCCCTACAGAGATCCTAATGCACCCGAACCTCGAAGTTCCTACCGATCAAACAGCCGATGTGCCGAGAAATGTTGGCACACACGCGCAACACTCCGCAATTACAGCCGCAATTCATCCAAGATCAGATTGCTATGACGGAAAACTCAATCGCGAATGCCAAATGTCCGCTGAGCAACCTTGAAATGCACAAAAGGGTCCTGGGAAGCTATACTTTCTACTGTCACAGGGGAGTAGGACCCGAAGTTGCTGCTCAAGTTGATGCTCCAGTGCGATGTTCTTGATGTTGCCGCCGAGCAAGTGAAGATGGAAATGCTAATGGTAATGGAACCGAAGGAGGACCAGATGTTGATATATGCGGAGCTGGAACAAGTGCGGCTCAGTGCCGAGATCAAATGTAAACCCGAATGCGCGGAGAATGTGCCCACAAATCTCGACAACAATGATGGACCCAGTGCTCGAACATGGACGTAGATCTTTGAGAAGATAGATGCACGATGATTGGGATGATGAAGATCTCATTGTACCGTATGATGATTTGGATGATTGGGGACATTAAGCAAGGGGAGCTTTCGAAGATAGAGAAGCTTGAAGATAGGGGAGTTCGTGCGACTCTTAAAGATGCACTGTTATTCTTTACACCCCAATCCTCTCCTAAACCTTCATTTATAAGCTTTATCTGTTTTTGTAAAGACTCAATTTATTTTTTCTGTTTTTATGTTTATGTCTTTTCGAACTTATATTACGTGTTAGCTATGTTGATGAACTTAATAGTATTATGGTATTTAGGTAAGTTCGTGATACTATGCTCTAATTTTAGTAATGTTAAGTGTTTTTATCTTTAATTTCGATTTTTGTTAATATGTTTTTTTTTTTGGTTAAAGCTACGATTTAAGTTTAGTTAAGTCTAGTATTTTGTCTTTGTTTTATTACTCTAAATTTTATATTGTTTTATGTTAGCTCTGATTTTGTTTAGTCTATGTTTTGTTCATAGTATAAGTCCTCGTGATGTTAAGTGTTTATTGTTTTTATGTTAGTTTTGGCTAAGTAAAAGATGTCATTTACTTAATATTAATTTACTTATCTCTATTGTGTACACATTCTCGCATTTTGTTGCAACATCGTGTGTGTTCCAAGTAGAAAGGCCGAATTGGGGGAGATTGTTGATGTTATGACGAGTGTTACTCGTAATGTGCCAACATTCCGGTCACAACATCGAAATTCGTCCTTCCAACTTTCACTAACCCTTAACCCACGTTTTGTCTTGTTCATTGACTTGTTCTTTCAGATTGAAGACTTACGGCGATTCACCGAAGTCATGCGGTTGAAAGAGGCAAGCAAGAGAAAGTATAAAGATCATGGGGAAGTTACATAGAAGTTACCTATTTTCAAGAGAGATGTGGAAGTTATCTTCAAGCATTAAGAGTCCAGAATTTATCTATATATACACGGCTGCTATGAAGATTAAAACTTCGAAGTTGAGGGAAACACAATCTAGCATAGTCGATTGGCATAGACTATAGAATTTATTGTAGTTTCATACTCGATACTTCCGTTGGTGAATGTTCCAACATTTCACTCAACATTGGGTCATTATTTGTATTAGTGATAGGTTAGATTGAATATTGTCTAGTCACTATATACGTAGATCCATTCACGGTGTAGCTTATGTTTTCACCGATTGTATCACTTAACAATTACTAGTGATAATACGCCGTTTGGCAAGTATAGACTTATTTATAGTCTATACGAAAATTTTGATATCCATCTTGCAACGTGTTTAAGACTTCCCGTGTACATTTCTAATTATTTATTTGTCTATGTTGCTATTCGAATGTGCCAACATTCATGACAACATTCTCAGAAACACGTACGCACACCTTCGTAAAACAATTTGACGGCCTCGAAGTGATGGAGTTCTACAACACATGGAAAATCAAGAGACTTTTTTCCACTCCTTATCACCCTCAAAGCTACTTGGGCGAGTGGAGGCTGTGAATAAAATCTTGAAACACACCTTAAAACCAAGCTTGAGGACGAAAGGGAAGTGGGCTAGCGAACTTCCAAATGTCCTCTGGGCATATCGCACAACCACGAGGAACTCGGACGGTGAGACATTGTTTGCTCTCGCTTGGTACCGAAGCGGTTATTCCATGCGAGGTAGCAATCCCTAGCCATAGATTCTCGCAGAGATAGATGAGGTCAACGACCTAGCAAGAAGGATATATCTTGACCCACTTGAAGAACGCCGATTGGATTCAACTCACAAAAATGCGAGCTACAAGCAACATGCATAGAGATTCTACAACTCAAAAGTTAAAATGAGACAATTCACGGTGGGTGAGCTCGTCACGAAAAGGTCCAAGGCCCCAACAGGGACTCTTTGGTCCAAGTTGGGAAGGTCCCTTCGAATAGCAAAATGGTTGTCAAATGGGGCCTACGAACTTGAACACACGGATAGAGTCCCAGACCAGTACCCTTGGAACGCTTGCCATTTGAAGAAGTATTTCCAATAGTTGCCCAAAGCCTTGTACTTAGTGTGTAATAGATTGATATCATTCGAATAAAAGTTGAATTTTACGGTAACATGATCGCACCGGAAAACATACTGCGGGCAAGGTCGGCCTTTCCGCAAAAATCAAGTCGCCGAAAAGTCTCCCTTATCACGGGGACCGTGAGCGCAGAGCATTTCAACTCATTGCACCTAAATAAGCCAACCGGGTGCACCCGAATGCACCGACGTTCAAGTCTCCCTCAAGTTAGTCTCCCGGTCAAGACCGCCCGCAATATGATTGCAAGTTATAAATAACCTTTCATGACGGGCAAACCGGACTTGCTGCGAGGAATATCTTCACAACGAGCACGAAAGTCTTGCGGTAGAAATCTTCCGATCGAGCATAAGACTCTTAGCGAGATTTCTCACAATGAGTTTCTCCGGATGAGCATGAGAACCTCGCCCACGAGGCTTGCCTTACAAAGCAAGATTGTCACTTTTAGTTTATATTTTCATTATTAGGGCTAACTTATTAATCTTTCAATTATGATTCTTATTGATCATGCGAAGTTAAAAGAAAGAGGGGGCAGTGGTTCCCGCAACCGCCTCTTCGCCAAGTAATAATCGTTCGGGATTGGGGCGCTCGGTGGAAGGGCCCTCGTGCCCGAGTAAGTGTAAAAATCAAGCAAGGAATATATATTGAGGAAACGGTAAATTCTTACTCAGCCAAACCTTTCGGCATCAACCCCGAAGAGGGTGTTTCCCGGCCATGAGAGGCATGACTCGGTGCCGAGGTGGGTGCGGTGGTATGTCCCTCACTAGCCCTTTGCCGCTTGGCCGAGGCGAACATCGGCCTTGCTCGTAAAGACCTCGCGGACATCATCATCCGATTATGGTCTCTCTCCCTGGGAGCCGCGAGCACGGCCAAGGCGTCGGCGCTCACGCCTTGTTTCTTTGTCGCCCTTTTCGGCTCCTTGCGTGGTGGGGAGGGGACGTCATCATGCGGGCGGAGCAGGAGGAGGCGGAGTTTTCGGCGAGGAACGGTGCGGACATGGGCTCGACCCGCTGTTCCCGCCGCTCGTAGGAAGATATTCTTATGCTTCCCCATCGGCTGCTCGGACAAGTGTTATGAACAGGAAAGTGAGGAACCGCATGAGGCCAAGCTCGTAGTTAGTTTGTATTCTTTATTCCACGAAGGAAGAGGGATAAAGAAGGGTTACCAAGGTCTGAACCCAAATTGCGAGGAAAGTAACAAAGTAGCTTCTCTCCTAAGCTCGTTGCTATTCAGACCTCTCGCGAACGCTCCTTGGTGGGCGGCTTCGAGGCAATGTCGAACACGAGATGAAAATCCCACTCGGGTCTTGGAGTGTCGGGACTTTGATTCCTGCGCAAAACAAAGAAAATTAGATCACCGATTTCTCCGAAGGTCGAGAACTCGAGGCTTACGAGTAGGGCGGTGGCCAAAGAACGTGGGGATTTCAATATCTATGTCCACGTTAAGGCTAGCGAATTTCCACTTCCCGAGACAAAGAACCACTTCTGCGCCGGTTATGCAGCTTGGAGGATTCCCCCAATGAAGTTCCTTTTTCTCATCTTGAGGTACATCACGGGCTTCCCCTTGCAGAGTTGGAACATAAAATTCATCTCCGCCTGGGGTCGGCATTCCGCATGCGGCCCGAGGCGTCAAACTAGTGTAAAAAGGAGAAGATCGCCACCACCCGTGAGGGTGGAGTTGCATCGGGCAATACCCCGGGCGTTTAGAAGGTCGAAATGTTGGAATGTAGCGGAAAGCGAAAACCAGCCTCCATCATGAAGTAATTCACCGCCACCATGCCGGGCGGAGGTTGGTCCGGACGCTCGTATCTGCGAGGAACATGGAGCCGAACATCCGTAGGGATTTTCCAATCACCCCGCTAGGCATGGAGCTCCTTGCGAGTAATATCACTCTCCCAAGCATCCCCATTCATCACCCAATCGGATGCAACGGCGTGCCGAATCATCTCATCATCCCGTTTCATTGAGGAGCGCGGACACGATTCCACGTATAACTCGTAGTCAAATTGGGGAGGGGCTCCCGCCACTCATTCATCGAGTCTAACCGGGCGGAGTGGGCAGCCCTAATCTCGCGGATCGCGCTTCCTCTTTGTTTTTACGAGCATTTTCGGCAAGGGCTTGAACCCCTTCAGCGGCAAGCTCGTCAACCACCTCCTCCATAGTCCGATCCAAAGTGCAGATCGGATTCTCCACTTTCTTCCTTGAAGTGGCGACCGGAGCGCCTCCTTCCCCAAAGAAGGGTCAGTCAACGCCCAAATCGCCCAAGCCTTCGAAAGGGCATTCCCTGGAGGGATCTCTGGAGTCCCCGATAGATACGGCTCCCAAAGAGATTCTCCAAGCCGGGTCTCTCGAGGGTTGCCACGAACCTAGGACCAATCACTGTGATTCGGGCAAACCCACCCTGTATAACTTCCGGCGGCCGGTGGATTACGTCTACTTGTCTCCCCACGTCCTTTCGTCATCCGAAAAAGGTTTGAAGGAAATGCAAAGGAACTAAAAGTAAAGAAAAAGAAGCTTTTTACCTTAAAAAGATTTACGAGGTTTGATCGAAAGAGTTAGGAATGTTGTGATCGAACCTAAGGAGAAACCACTTTGACGTTCTTTGAAAAAGCGAAAAGTGTTTTCAAAGGGTGAAGTCCCCCTTTTATAGATTTCTTTGAGGGACTTATGAACAATTTTTCCTAAAAATGAAAAAATGGGGTCTGAGGGAAAATTTCCAAAAATAGGTACCCCATTTTCGAAATGCATGTGTGGGTCAACGTGCGTGTGGTGCGTGAAATGTAGTCATAATGACGGTTCACGCGCCTCATCACCGTCATTAGTCACATCGTATAATCAATCGACGCCTCGGTTAGTGCAAAAGCTGCAGCGCATAATTACTGACCTCGAAAACCCAAAGGACGCCAAGCAGACTCGCCAACCTTCTATCTCGCCACTCGAGCACCTCGCTAATCGATCTCTTCGCCAAAAGGATCGTTACAAAAGAAATATCTTTTGCCCAGTGTCTCCCCACTGCGAATCTTTTCATAGTCTAGCTAAGAGACCGACTGGTCCCCTACGGTTGCAAGAGACCAAGTCGGGGCAATTGTTGTGACAAAGATTAATGAGTTGGAAATTATCGGGGTTTATTGTTTTTATATATTTTATATAAGGAATAATGGCGGGATATTTTAAGGACAGAGGCGAGCTCATTATGCGAAGTGCGAGGACATTGGGGCGAGTGCCCGGCTTCGGCGAGGAGGAGTACAACCATACGAGCATCCCTTCCTCGCCATTTAATATGACGGAGGGCACGTGTGCCTCGATCGAAGGCCAATCCCATCAAGCCAAGGGACATTCCTTTTGTTAGATGGAGTGGCTCACTCCCATTGGTTGGGAGGCCCATCACCCGACTTATCAAAGAAAATGAGGCCCATGCGTTTAATGCATGGATTAGATTTTCTTTTTAGATATATTTAAAGACGACATATTTGTAGTATAAATAGATCTTGTTGGTGATAATAAAAGGATCCGTAATCCAAAGAAAATATACTTGGCGAGCACAAAAACCTCAACAATTCGGCGTGTAATATTTATTGCTCTTGTTATCCTTAAATACCGAAAAGTCATCCGCTTTCTGGGATTACATCCGATAAATAGCACTCATTGCTCAAATCAAACCGTTATTCTTATAAAACCGAGATATTACTTGAATGATAATCGAATCTTGTTTTATTTGTGTAACAACAATAAGCTTATCATAAAACTATTTTGAAAAATTTAAACTATCAAATATTTTATTAAAAATATCAAGAATTAGAGTTAGTGATATCATATTATTGCTTAGGAGTATCAATAATAATTTTTTTATTTAAATTATTCATATTTAATATAAAATACAACTCCCTCCGTCCCAACATAATCTTCATACTTTCCTTATTTGGGACGTCCCAACATAATCTTCACACCCAAATAAGGAAAGTATTTTTTACACTAATACCCTTAAAACTTTTCAAAAAGTCAAACACTTTATCTTCTTACACCGTATCTTCTTACACTTGTTAAAAGTCAAGCACCCAAAATGCCCCCACAATTTATTCTCTCTCCTATCCCTTTATCTTAAAAAAGCAAGTTTTCTTAATCTCCGTACTTGACAAAGTATGAAGATTATCTTTGGGACGGAGGAGTATATTATAATATCAAAACTTAAAGTAAAAGTTAAAAAGAAAATAAAGTACCAAGTATTTGGCCAAAAGTATAAAAAATTAAATAGTGGTTAATGAAATTGAATAGTGTTTCATTTGATGAACAATGTTTACATAGAATCTATTGTAAAGTTGCTTTGTTGGAAAGTGTAATAAATTTTAAAAAGATAAGAACTGATGTTGTAATTTTGTAAAGAGATAAAATATTTAATTGTAAGATTAAATGATATTGTAATTTTGTGTAAAAATAAAGATTGAGAAAATATAAAATGAAAAATTTTATTAAACATCTATAAATTAATTGACAAAAAAACTAATGTGAATTGGATATATAAAATATAAAATGAAAAATTTTATTAAACATCTATAAATTAATTGACAAAAAAACTAATGTGAATTGGATATATATAACTGTCATAAACATGGCAATTAACAGTAAAAATATAAGTATAACAATTGATAGTAAAAATATAAATATAAAAATAATAATTTCCTCATTAGAATAATTTATAACAATAATAGAAATAATAAAAATAAAATTTATCATATATTTACTGGAAAAGTGTTACCCAAATTGGATTACTTTTGGCTTTCTCTTTGGAGTTTGGATGCAAAACAAGGCCAATAACGTAAATTTAGACTCCGTCGCGAAGTTTCGTTTTTATTACGAAAATAAAAAAAAAAATGAAAAAAGGGAAAAAGAAAGAGGCGTATATCTAGGTTTTCTCACTGTGAGCAGACACGCTCTCTTTCATCGGTCACATTTCTGTGGAGAGGAGCAGCTCTGTTCAGCTGCACCGTTTCCAACGTGCTCAAAAACCCAACGCATCTTGCATCTTCTCCGTTGCCTCTTGAAAACTGTTAATTTCATGCTGTAATTGTTTGATCATTTTGTTGTATCGGTTCTCCTTTTCAGTTCTCGTTTGGTTTCGAGGTAAAATTTAATTTATTGCAATTTCAATTGCCTTTCTCACGCATCTAATCTGTTCTTATTATTTCCGAGTGTAGAGTTGATTTCCGAGTAATCTATGTTTTGTCGGGGAAGAGAATAATATATTTTTGTTAGGGTTTAGGGTTCGGATATGTTTCTGCATTAGTTGTTGTTCGCTAATTCTGTACATATCTGAATGTCGATGTCGATTACTTGTGTATTTGAAATTTTTTACTGCATTGGTTTGCATTTAGTACGAACATTGGGGTGTTGTGTGGCGATTATCTTTTTAGTGTTATTTGATTTTATTTTTATCCTTTTGTTTTTCTGCTGGGTAATTCACTTGTTCAGAAATTTATATTGAATGGAATGTTTAATTTGGTAGAACAGACGCTAAAACTTTATTTTTAATAGATCTGATAGTTGTGAAATTGATATTGATGGTGTTATTTTTCAGTAAGAACTTACTTGAGATTACTGCAAAATTTGTCTGCAAATCTTGTATTTTTGCCCTTGGATTTCACATTGATTTGCATTATTGTTGTTAGTGTGAGTTAGTGAAGCTGGAGCATGGACAAAATTAATAAAGCGAAAGTGTTGGTGTTCTTGGATGTCTCAATTGATGGCGATCCTTTAGAGAGGATGATTTTTGAGGTATTGCATTCTTTACATCTGTATCAATTTGTTTCTTAGAAGAGTAAGTTCACACCATTTTAATATATGGCAATGCTTTTTGTTTGGCTAAAAGCGATGTTGTGATCCATGCCATTGTTTACTCCTGCAATGCAGCTCTTCACTGATACTGCTCCCAAGACTTCTGAAAACTTTCGCGCACTTTGTACTGGTAATCTGGTTCTTTACCATTTGCATTCTATATGTTACACGTACACTTGAATCTTCATGCCTCATGATTTTTCTTCACTTAATGTAGCATTCTCTTTCATTCCTAAGTTCATTGACCTTTTCATTATTGATTGGGTTTTCTTACACTGCTGAGTTCGTTTATATTAAGGCTGAGGCTGCTGTGAGCAGAATAACTTTGCGACCTTGTTGTCAGAAGATATGCTAATGAGTGTTTTACTTTTTTGAGACGCCTCCCTGTATTTTCCAACCCTGTCCACTCATCCCCGTTTTCTGTGATATTTTTGTTTTCTCTTCACCTTACTTTTGAGTTGTCCATTTCTTCAGGTGAAAAAGGTGTCAGCCCTAAAACTGGGAAGCCGCTACATTATAAAGGAACATTTTTCCACCGCATCATCAAGGGATATGTGGCTCAGGTATGTTATATACTTTTTTGTCTATGTAGTGCTTGAAATTATGATCTCTATATGATCTATTTCCTTGTACTGGGTGAGCTTAAATGATAAGTGGCTTTGGTCTTTTAGTCAGCCATCCTTGTTTATCCTGTGACAGGGCTGATGGTAACGACTGCATTTCTTGTGATATAGTTTTAAGGTTGTACATACTGAGTCCATTTTTTTGTTCACTTAACCTTACTTTAAGAAGCACCAAGTGCATGCTTTTTGTAGTTGATAATGATTTAACGGTCTTTAAATATTATGCAGGGAGGGGACTTTCTTCGGCAAGATGGTATGTTTTGAGGCTTTTGATATAATAAATATGTTCAAATCAGTGCTCTCTTTTGGGATGCTGACGTTTTTGGCTTTGCAGGTAACTACGGGAAAGTATATATGGTGGAAAGTTTCCTGGTATGAATCTATTATTTATTTTTCTTTTTGATCAATATTCTATATTCTCATTTGGTGATCTGATAAATGCTCACACATATCTGGAACCATGAATATGTATTTGACTCTACAAAATCAAATAATATTACAAGAAACACCGACACATTCATATTTTTGTACTGTCAACTTGTGTTTTGAGAACAAGTTGGTTTCCTTTCTATTGCCTGTGAAGGTTGGGGATGACTTTGATCTTATTCTCGCTGCGTTGGAGCTTCAGTTCAAATGATATTGGATTGTTTTCTCTTACTATGGTAGGGTATCTACATGTTTTGTCTGCTTTGTTTGGCCACTTTTTTGTATTTTCTTGAACATACCTTTTGGAATTTCAAGTGTCCATTTTCAAATGACGGCTACATGAAATATGAAGTCTATTGTGTAACACGGCAGTCCCTTTAAATTTATGAGTGTATCGGCAGTGAGAATTTTTATGATAAAAAAATTATGCTTTATAAAGAAAGTAGGGGTTGTCTAATATATGAGAAAATCCAAACATCATAGTTAAGATGGTTTGAACATGTAAAAAGGAGACATTTAGATGACCTAGTACAATGCATGGAAATTAGAAATTCATTAAGTCAATATAAAAGAAAAAAGAGGAAGATCACTTAAAAAGACTAGGAAGGAAACTATTAAAAATTGATGCGGTAAAGCAAATAAAAATACGTGTTCGACTGAGCATGATGGCGAGAGATGGTCCATATAGCTGACCCTGTACAGTGGGATGGAGGCGTAGTTTGTTGTTGCTCATCCTTGTGTGTTTTGGAGTATGCCATGCATAATTGTCATCATGCTTGTCTGTATAAACTGAGCAACTGGATTATTTACATTCTTATAGCACTCCAATGGTCAAACCTAGGGAATTGAGTGTTGTCCCTTGCGCTTTGAGGCAGGTATGCTTATCAATTGATGCAGGGGTGGTTCTCAGGTACAAGAGTGCCTGTATGTTCTCATTCTCTTTTGATATTTCTTGTCATTATGGTGATGACTAGCTTTAGTCAACATGCATAAAATGCAATGCCATTAAATGGCACAGCTGTTGGTTAAAAGTTATTCTACTTAGTTGAACATTGAACTTTTTCTTCAATTCTTTCTTCTTATCTACTAGAGAACATGCCAAGTGGGTTAGTTATGTAAGCATGCTAACCATCTTAAGTGTGTTATATGTGTTGCTCATATCGTTTGGAAATTTATCCGTGTTGCTTGTTTTATTTGATGGTGCCAAGCAACTTTCAAGTTTCTAACCAATTACAAGGGAGTTGTTTTGTGAGTTTTTATCATGTAATGTTAAGTATTAACAAATGTGTAGCTAGCTGCTAAGCTGTTGTATGTTTTTCAGATGAGTCTTCGAAGCTGAGACATGACAGCCCAGGTTTGCTATCTATGGCCATTGCTGACCGCGAGGAGCGGGATCCCTCTTCAGTATCACCTTTAAGCCTGATCATCATCTTGATAGGTCTGTTCTTCTATTCTTTGGAAGATGCTGAATTAATATTTCCTAGTCATTTTTCTAACTTTAGAATGGAAAGCTGTTTACTCTCCAAGGAAAGGCACCAATGAAATGACTAGTTAATTTTTAAATGCAGAACTATTTTCTATGGTTAGCACATGGTATGCCTTACTATTCCCAACTGATCCTTCACAAATATTTTGTTCTAGAAATGTTACTTATGGACGAGTATGTCCTCTTCAATTTATGTGTGCAGTTACGTGTTCTGAAAATTGGCAGTTCCTCTTTCCATCTCCAGCTGAGCATCTTTGTCTTTTTACTTTTTTCAAGTTCAGATTTCTTATCATCGTATACCAATTCAAAGAGTAGATTGTCATTATTTTCATCCATACAAGATTTTAGAAGTAGGAAGAACCAATTTTATTGTGCGATGATGCTGCTTTGCTCCGTTTGACATGTATGGCATTTTTCCATGTGATGCTCTTCCCCTTAATTGACTAGTGTTATCTGGTTAACAGGAAAAATGCTGTCTTTGGTAAACTTGTGGAAGGGCATGATGTTTTAAAGAAGATTGAGAATGCTGGAGATGATGATGGAAAGCCTGCTGTGACTGTGAAAATTGTCAATTCTGGAGAACTACATGATGGTAGGAAATTTAAGTGTTCTAGATTTGGATGTACATGCCGGAGCAATTTCCTGTTTGTAGCACTGGCAGAATGCTTGACTGCCTATTGCTGTTTTATGTTCTTTTACTAAATTTTTCTTTTAGACCGTGTCTTGCTTGCTGCATATCCTTTTCATTAGGTGGGTTTAGTACTGCTTAATATATGGCATTATTCCTGGCCTGTACAGATAAAAAGAAGGGGAGGAAGGTGAAAATGGGAAAGGATGCAACAGAGGAAACTAATCACGAGGTAAAACGTAAGGGGAAGCACAAGAAATCTTCGAAAAAGAGGAGGAAAAGAAGAAGATATTCCACTTCTGAATCAGATAGTTCAACAGATACTGATTTGGATTCTTCTGAATCTGATTCCGATTCGGACTCATTGGAATCCTCATTAAGTGATACTAGCACTTCAAGTGATGATAGGCGTAAAAAGCGAAAGAGATCTAAGAGGGACAAACATAAGCGTGGGAAAAGAAAGGATAAGCGACATGAAAAACGACGCAAGAGGCGAGATAAAAGGTCAAAGCGTAGATCTAAAAGGTAACAACAGTATGACTTTAATTCCAATTCAGGCTGTAGGTATTGTGTAACATCCCTATAGTTGATGAAGCTCTCCAAATTGAAGATGATTTGCTCTGTGTATCAGTTGCCTCAATCAATTTGCTCTGTGAAATCAATTGTTACGATATATTGATTATTTTCTTTTGTATATTGTACTATTGAAATTGTTGCTGAAGGTAGAAAGGATCTTTTCTCTGTATAGGGGACGGTTGTTTAGGCATAACTTGGAGGGGGAAATGTGTTACTGGTCATTTTTCCTTTCTAATTAGTGCTTACTTTGGTGTGAAAATATTGTAGGGGTAGTGTTTCAGATAGCGAGAGTGATACTGAAGCTGGGAGTGGCTCTCAAGATGACGCTGCAGTTTGTGCATCTGATGGGAAGCATAAACCTCAGGGTAACATAATCATCATCCTTTATCATGCCTTTTCTCTTTCTTCAACTTTTTGTTCTAACTATTCTAATGTGCAACCCTCTAAAGGAAATCAATCTCCTATCGTTGAACGAGAAAATGCAATAGTTAATCATAAAAAGGGGAGACAACTGACATATCTGAAAGGGAAGAGGGTGAGTTCCCAAGAGAAAATGGAGATAATCAAACTAATGGCACTTTCGAACGGGAACGGATTCAGATAGAAATGCTGATAGACACCCTGATGTAATGGATGATCATCCAAGCAAATCTAGGTCCATGTTCTTCCCTTCCATTCATGTGCTTCTGTGTATCCATGCTTATTTTCCACCGACTACTGATATTGGATTTCTGATTGGCAGGAGTCGAAGCGTAAGTCCTAGAAGATCAATGAGTAAGAGCATGAGCCTTAGTCCCCGTGTTTCTGGTAGAAGCCCAGGTGTCGGTGCAAAACAAAGCAGGAGCAGGTCCCGCAGTATCAGTAGAAGCCCTAAGCGCATGTCTGGAAGAAGCAGAAGCAATACTCCAGTCAGCAGGAGCCCAGTCAGGAGCAACCGGGAAGGAGTGTCAGCATGAGCCCCCAGCTAAGTCTCGTTCTCAACAAAGTCGTAGTAGAAGTAGAAGCCCGACGGTTTCTCCTCCAAGAGGAAGAGTAGCACGGAGCCCGCCAAGAGCCTCGTCCAAGAGGTCATTGAGGTCACCAAGTCGAAGTCCTGTGAGATCGTCTCGGCGCAGTTTAAGTAGGAGCTCAGGTAGACCTGGAAGGAGCATAAGCAGAAGCCCTGTCAGATTGCCCCGTCGGAGTGTCAGCAGAAGCTCTGGTAGGCCCCTCGCAGAAGGAGCCCAAGCCCGAGCCCTGTTAGGGCACAAAGAAGGACTAATCGCCCCAGTTACTCAGGGAGTCCTGTAAGTGCAGGCCATAGGGCTAGGTCACCTGTCGTCGATCGTCGTAGGAGCTCATCTAGAAGTGCTTCAGATGATGGATCACCCAAACGTATAAGGAGAGGAAGGGGATTTAGTGATCGTTACTCTTTTGTCCGTCGTTACCGAGCCGCTCTCCCGATAGGTCTCCTATAAGGTCGTACCGTTATGGTGGTAGAAATGAGCGGGACCGGTAAGGACCACTGTCTACTTTGTTTTAGATAATTTGTATAAAATTTAGGAATAAATAAAAAAATTAAGGAAAGTGTGGTTTAAATTGTGAGGGAAAAATATATTATTCATTAAATAAGAGGTCTTTTAGGGATATAAACGGGACACATTAGGAGGAAATGTGGAGAAATAGGCTAAAACGACAGTTAATTTGTGACATATTATAACCTTCAAAGTGACAATGCGAAACGGAGGGAGTAGGATTTACCAGGTTTGAAAACATTGTTCTTTTCTTAATGTTTTGTATCTTTAATTATGGTAGATACCGAGTTACAGAAGATCCCCGAGGCGTTATAGGAGCCCACCACGAGGAAGAACTCCCCAAGGTCGGTTCTTTCAGATTTTCGCATTTGACCGTTGGAAGCAAACATAGACGTGTTATCTCATCAAAATTAGTGCAACTTATTGTGCAGGTACAGAGGCAGGAGAAGCAGGAGCCGCAGTGCTAGTGGGTCCCGCAGTCCAATACGCTTATCGTGGACGCCGTTATAGCCGGAGCCGGTCCCCATTCGTAGCCGGTCCCCTGTGGAGAGGTACCGTGGCTCACCACCACCCAGGCGGGGTAGGACACCTTCTCGGAGCAGGAGCCCATCTCAGTCACGGTCATCACGCGATTCTCAGTCTCCAAAGCCTGCTGCTGATAAAGCTCCCTCGAGGTCATCATCTGGTAGTCCTCCTCGCAAGACGGGGCTCGCCTCCTATGGAGATGGCTCCGACCGCGATTAGAACTGTGCATGGTCGTCAGGATAGTGGTGTTTCATCTATGTTTGGCCCTCATTCTGCTGTGGTATCTGTTTGTTTGCTTTGCTAAAACTAGTTTGTTGATTATTCGGAAACGCTAGTGTCGTGTGCATGTTATTTTAGGGATTAACTCTGGTTCTTGAATTTTGACATTTAAGTACTTAAATTTGATGGATGAGATGTGGACTTGGTTTTCGTATTACGCCTACGTTAGATAAACTTTAAGCTTTTTTTTTTTTTTTTTTTCTCTTCTAATGTTCATTACACAAATTTGTGAGAGAGAGTCATGTTTGTGTTTTGAAAAATATTGCTTTTAGGTGTTCAAAAAAAAAAATGTATTGCTTTTTATTTGATTTTTTTTTATTTTGCGCGAAATACATGTGATGATTACACACAAAGATTTGTTCTCTTTATTAATGTGTAGAATATGCTACATTCTGTAAGCGCATCTGTGCGTGCATGTATTTGGAAAATGGGTCCTCTTAATTTTGTCTGGTATTTTAAATTTAGAGACAAAATCTCATACTTCAGAAGACTTTTATACGAAAGAGTTGTCTTGTGTGATAGAGTTATAAATCTTATTCTATGAAATGAGTATATTTAATTCATATTAGACCCAAATCAATTTAATTTATTTATTTTCTTAGTAATATTGGTTAAATAGAGTTTCGTCTGATGGATAAACATAATTGGGTTATATTGAGGGTAATTTATATGGATGAAAATATTGATTGATGAATCTTTTGGATTATATTGAGGGTAATTTGTATCTGATGAAAATATTGATTGAGAGTATAGGGGCTACAATTGCCCCAAATAAATAAATTTTCCTTAATAACATGAATTATATAGTATAATAAATAGAAACGTTTTATATAAAATTTTTGTTATACTTTTAAGTATAAAACCAAATAGATAAATTTAGGGGTTGTTTTGTTCAAATTTTTTTAATGAGAATTATTGAATGGTGAATTAAAATGAAAAAAATGGTAGCATTTTGCTCTAATTTTGGGATAAAGAGGACAAACAGCGTTTGTCTTTTCATGAGTAATGAAATGATTATAATAGGAGAAATTGTAATTAAATGAGATAATGATTAACTTATTGTGAGTTTTATTACTCGTATGAAGTATAAAATATACTCCCTCCATTACGCAATTATTTTCACACTTTTCTTTTTTATCTCGTCACACAATTACTTTCATACCCTTAAAATAGAATATCATCCATAAACTACACCCTCACAATATCATTTAAATTTAAAAAATATCACTCTTATTTTATTCTACTTTATTCTCTCTCCTACATTTTATTTCATTCAACCATCCAAAATAACCCCTACACTTTATTTTCTCTCCTACACTTACTCTCCTTTTCTTAATAAGTGTGTCTCCCTCCTTGAAAGAATCCTGAGATGGAGTGAGTATAATATTTTTAATTTTTACCTTAAAATGATACACTTTACATATATTTTTAAAAGTGATACTACAATCTACCTTAAAAGTGATTTTTTTATTAAAATATGATATCGTCTCACCGTGAGATGGTCTCACATAAGACTTGATCTTACTAATTAATTATTTTTTTATATATTTATTTTTGAGAGAAGAGTTGTGGATAATTATGTCAAGTGAACAGTGGAAGTCATCGTGTATATTAGTTTGTTTCTGTCCATTTCATTTTAACACGTACCATGTGATATAGATTTCATTTTTGAGTTTTTATCGGTTCAAGTTATGAAAGATATATAAATGATCAATTTGGGACTTGAAAGATAAAATTTATCAATTCGTGATCTGAAAGATGTTTATATTAAGAGATTTTATCGATTCTGAAACCTAAAAATATTTAAATTAAGGTCCTAAATTGATAATTTTCCTATCTTTCAGGTTCAATTAATAAAATCCCTTAATGTAAATATTTTTCAAGTCCCGAATTGATAAGTTTTATCTTTCAGACTCGAATTAATAATTAACATATCTTTCGAGACTTCTAACGATAATAATCCTATAATTTAACAGTATAAGTATCATGTATTTTTAGATACATAAAAATTAAACTTGATGTGATACAGTGTATTTAAAGGGAATTGTATCAACTCTAGTACAAGATTGCACAATCACAATCTTTAGATTTGAAGGAGGGTTTAAACTTTAAACACACAGTTTTGATGTTAGGATGCACAGTTCATTTTGAAATGGTATAATTCAAGTGGTTAGATCTCTACTATTTATGTTGTAAGGTCATGGATTCGAGTCACTATTTGTCCAAGAAAGAAAGAAGATGCACAAGACAGTCTCTCTCTCAATTCATCTCTATTTAAGAACGACAAATCTAACATGCACATGGTGCACAACTCACCTCATTTAAGTTAAAGCTCGTATCATATTTACACTACAAAAAAACACATTTTGGCAAGGGGTTAAAGAGGGAATTGGCAAGGGCAACGGGATTGGTGGGGGTTTTAACGAGGGAAAGTTGCCCTCTCTAAAACCTTTCTCGTTAACTTATCCTCGGCCCGCCTCGCTAGCTAACGAGGGCACTGCCCTCGCTAATTGCCGAGGAAAATGGCAATGGCGGCTTGACGAGGGCAACGGGCGAGGAGTTGGCGAGGGCGGCTCGGCGAGGAGTTGGCGAGAGAATTGGCGAGGGCGGGCCCCTCGTCTCGCGCCTCGCTAATATTAAACCTAATAAAATTAAAAATCGCGGCCGGGGTATCGAACCCACGCCGGCCGCGGGCCGGGCCGGACGTTATTATTTCGCGTGAGGCGGGTTTCGAACCGCGACCTGCGAGAGAATAGAAGGAGAGGCGTAGACGCTGTTATTGTTTGGGCAAAGCTAATCATTCGATATGATTTTGCTTTCAAATATATTAAAATCATATTATATTCAATATTTTATATATTTAATTTATAATTGTTATTCAATTAAATTGTATATTATATATTCAATTAAATTGTTATCACATGGTATATTCAATTAAATTGTATACTATATATATATATATATATATATTATCATTTTATAATTATTAATATTGTATATATTCAATTAAATTGTATATTATATTTATTATTGTTATTATTATTATATCATGTATAATATATAAGTAAAACCTCTCTATAGTCATATCCTTGGGACCACAAAAATATTCCTAAATGGGGGTTATTCCTAAATAGAGTTATAAGGTTTTTTTTTTTTTTTAAATGCATGTATATTATATAATGGTATAATTAGTAGATACATGTACATGTAATATGTTGAATTTAATTGAACTAATTTACTCACGTAATATGAAAAGACAATACTCAAGAGTCACCCACCATAGATGCATGTACTTGCTTTTGATTGCTTTAATTTTTTCATCTATAAATACTATGTATAATACATTTTTTAAATCATGTGGACGAGCTAATGCGCACACGCAAGTTGAAGGATAAGGTTACAACACAAAAGATTAAATCATTGTCACAATCAACCTTGAACAAGTATTTTAAATCAACTTAAATCTATTGTAAAATTATATATATTATTATATTTTATTCCTAAGTGGAGGTGTATTTCTTTATGTTAAGACTTGAAAAAATATGAATTATGACAATATGGAGTTTATTTCAAATTATAACTGGTCCCAAGTTGGGACCATGAATTTTATTCCTAAAGAGAGTTTATTCCTTAATAGAGTATTCTTTTTGAGAGGTTTTACCGTATTATCATGTTTATAATTATTATTATCATATATATATTCAATTAAATTGTATACTATATTTATTATAGATATTATCATTTTATAATTATTAATATTGTATATATTCAATTAAATTGTATACTATATATATTCACTATATACATATTATTATTTATTATTGTTATTATTATTATAACATATATATATATATATATATATTATCATGTTTATAATAATAATTATTATTATTATCACATATATATTTAATTAAATTGTCAACTATATTATCATGTGTATAAATATGTACTCTTAAACAATTAAAATTAATACTTTAAATAATTAAAATTCATCATTTTAATTAATTAAAATCCATACTCGTAAACATTTAAAATTCATAAATTCTTAATAGAATAATTCATAGTTTTAAACAAAAATAATGAACTCGGCGCCGCCTAGAACCCCGGGACCCACGGGATGACCGATCGTAACCACTCGGACTACTTGGGGAATACCACCACCGAGTAAGGAACCCCGCATCCTCTCGCAATAGCTCCTGGATTTGACGCCGCATGTTCGCCGTCAACTCCTCTCTTAAGGCTGCCTCTCTTCGCTCCATCTCCTCCCGCACCCTCTCACGCTCCTCTTGAGCACGGCCGACATCAAATTGGGTGTAGCCAAAAAAGTACTCGATGAGCAAGAGCCGGAGGGAATGCATCCGGACTTACCTGGTTGACCAAGACCCGAACACGCCCGTGTTGTTTTCCAACGGAACCGACATACAACCGGGATAAGTCGGCTTGGGGTTCGGAGCTCGACCCCTCGGAGGCCGAGGCATCTGGAGACCATCTCTTGTACTTCATGCTGTACAAGAATATTTTCACAATTAAAATTTTAGATTATAAAAATAGACATAATATATATATATATATATATATATATATATTAATACATAATATAAAATAAAAATACTTACAAGTGTGTCACTAATAGTCCCGTAGGTGTACTCCCCTTCACCATAGTAGTGGTAATGCTCCACTATGTCCTGGGCCGATGACGGGCCGTCCTTGAGTCCTCTCTGTATTTATTTAATTGGAACAACGTGTATAATTAAAATATCGAACTAGCGTTAAAAATTACTTACAAAGACATATGCAAACTCGGGCCGCTCCACGGATCCGCCCTTATGGCGGGAGATGCGCATGCTCGGCCTCGCAGCTCCGATAGTCAATTCTTCTTACACTGCTCGCTCTTTGCTTTCACGTCTTCTCTATCCCAAGACTCGAGCGGTGCATTGAAAACCCCGCATCCCATCCAAGCCTCTTCTTCTTGGTCTCCCAAATTTTCTTCACATTGTTCAGATATCGGTATATCTTTCCGCCGCCTCTACGAAGGAACAGTCATACACCTCTGTGTTGTTCGTAACCTCGTGGTCCCACCTAGTCTGTCTCTACAAAACAAAATATTATTGTACTCAATAAACGTTAAAGATCTTAAATTAATCAAAATTAAATAGTGATTAACGGAATATATACCCGAAATGACTCCCTACAATCTGACCTCTCTCCGGCGATATCATCCGAAATGTGAAGGTGCCAAACTCCATATGCCGATACATAATCAACCTAATAAGCTTGGAGACCGCATTCGATGGCATCAACCTGCAAAAGGGGGTAAGCACGCGAAATTAATAGACATATAAATATGACACAGTTTATTATTCACAAGTATTTAACTTACGTGCCCCTGTAGATCCATATATCTAGGATCTCCCCAATTGAGTTGGAGCCGGATGGTCCTCATAAGACTCGAGCCGAGAGCCTCTTCTTCTTCCCGATGGTCCTCCCGATGAATAATTGGTACCGGTACTGGTACCTTGGCATCTCGACCCTGGACCCAGACGCTCCGCTAGACCCATACCGTCCCTCGGACCCAGACGGTCCCCTCAATCCAGACGGTCCGCTCATTTGTAACAATAATTAAATAAAACCACATTATTACACTATTCAATAACACATAATTCATCATATATATAACATTAAAATGAAACACACATAATTATCAAATTATTCAATAACAAATAATTATTACACTATATATTCAATATTCATCCGAGTCCGAATTTAGCTCCTCCTCCTCCTCCTCCTCATCATCATCATCATCATCATCATCATCATCATCATCATCATCATCATCATCTTCTTCTTCTTCTTCTTCTTCTTCTTCTTCTTCTTCTTCTTCTTCTTCTTCTTCTTCTTCTTCTTCTTCTTCTTCTTCTTCTTCATTATTCTCAATATCAATTAGTGCACCGTTGATATTTGTCAATATGATTGGATCATCATCCATTTGCATAACATTAATTTGAGACTCAAGGTCGTCTTGAAATGGGGAAGCTCTTGTTCATTCGTTGGCACGGTTTCGACCAAGGATCTCGATTTGATTTTGCAAACGACCAACCATTCATGTCTACGCTTTTCCGGTACTTGCAATAGTAAAGTTGAGTGGCTTGACTTGCAAACACAAAAGGATTGTAGCGGCCGTATCTTCCCTTTGATTAACGTCCACAAGTTTGTAATGAGGATGTACTCTTGTTCCATTTGGCACGGATGGATCAAACCACTCACACTTGAACGTAACAATATTTTTCTCAATACGTCCGGGGTATTCCAATTGCACTACTTCCTCGAGGATTCCGTAGAAATCATTCTCATCTGCATCATAATTTTTACCCTTGATACAAACTCCACAATTTGAAGTAGATTTGGATGATCCATAAGTTCGTGTGTGAAATTTATAACCATTCACGTAATATTTAGGGTATGTGGTGACACAACTCGAAGGACCGCTAGAAAGATCACGTATCCACCGATTTTGAATATTGTTTATCTTTACAAGTTGTTCAAACCACGATGCAAACTCCTCTTGTAGTCTATCATCTTGTTCAGCCCTCGAGAGTCCCGGTTGGAATTTTTGCGATTGCTCGAAAAACATACTACAAAAGGGGATTTGATTATTTAATATACGGATTAACGTTATAATTAATGAAGTTGAATGTTATAAACTTACTCGATACACGGTTGCAACTCGCTGCAATTCAAGAACACGTACGTATGAGCCGTATTTTTCTCCTCATCTACAATCCATCTTTTGTTCATCTTTCCAAGATGTCGACCAGAGGTATAAATATGGACAGAGTACCTTTTGCTACTTGGGGTACATCGCCACGACCATCATAATTACGAGATATATTATACCGCCTCGTCGGAACGTGATCGCCAAAATAGTGGGAACAAAATATTGAGGTCTCTTTCGTTAAATACGCATTTGCAATCGATGCTTCAACATGCGCCTTGTTACCAACACTAAGCTTCAAATTGTGAAGATACCTAATTAAATGAATCAATTGTTATATATATATATATATATATATATATATATATATATATATATATATAGTATAACCGTTTTAGGTAATCAAATAATTTAGAGTTATAAATTACCTCTCAAATGGATACATTCATCTATATTGCACAGACCAGCTATCCTTGCTTCGTATGCAAGGTGCACAGACAGATGCTCCATCGAATTGTAGAAGCTAGGTGGAAAGATATGTTCCAACTTAAACAATATAACTAGATTATCTGTTTCCAACCGTGCCATGTTCTCAACTCGTAATGGATGTAAAAGTTAACTCCCTAAAGAACAAACTAAGTTCGGTGATTGCTTTCTACACATTCGGCGGCAGAGTTTCACGAAAAGCAATCGGGAGTAGTCTGCATAAACACATGGCAATCATGACTCTTCATCCCAAACATCTTCAATTTGCTCCAATCTACACATCGAGACAAAGTTAGACACATAGTCATCGGAAAACTTCAACTCGGTTATCCATCCGCACGCATCATCCTTTTCACTCTTATCAAGTGAATAACAAGCTTTGTGATACTTTCCTGTGCGTTGACATTTCTCTAGAGAGGGACAATGACAATATTCATTAAGTTCATCCCTAGACTTATTTGTGTCTTTTGTTTTTCCCTTCCACATTCATCACCGTATAGAACAAATTATCAAACACATTTTTTTCAATGTGCATCACATCCAAATTATGCCGGATCAAGAGGGTACTCCAATACGGCAAATCCCAAAAATACTTTTCTTCCTCCAGCCAACATCTAATCTTTTGTTGTGGCCTCAATACCCTCTTCTGTCACTTTTCGGTACCCCAACCAATTAATTCCTTGTAGAAGCATTTCACCTGTTCGGATGGGCGGTGGGTCATCTCAGAACTACTACATTCTTCATGAATGCAGTCTTGTTCTGCGATACGGATGTCCCCTAGGTAAGAACTTACGATGGTTATCAAACTACGACCGCTTGCGACTAAGTCTTAAAGTGAAGGCATTAGAGTATTCAACACAATATGGACAAGCAAGTCCTTCCAGGTGCTCCATCCAGACAAAATTGAGTAAGCCGGAAAGTCGCTAATGGTCCAGATTAATGCAACCCACATCTTTAAATTTTGCTTTCTAGCAACATCATACGCTTCCACCCCATTTTTCCACAAAGCATGTTCAAATCATGAATTAGTGGTTGTAAAAAGACATCTAAATTATTCTTTGGATTTTAGGACCGGGCACCAAAACCGCTGAAATATGAATTGTTCTTTCATGCACAACCATGGGGGCAGATTGTACGGTGTCACTATCATCGCCATGACGAATACTATTTTCCCAATCGCCCAAACGGCTGAAAACCATCGAGTGCTCAAACCCGGCCTCACATTCCGTATTTCAGTGCAAAATCGGGATATGAATAGTCCAGATGTTTCCAAGCCAACGAATTTGCGGGGTGACGCATAACACCAAACTCATCATTATAGCAACTAGCATGCCATATCATATCCTTAGCGGTAGTATTGGACTGATACAAAGATTTTGCAATTGAGGAATGATAGGAAAATAGAACATCTCTTTGAAAGGACTGCTCTTTTTCCATCGACCATCCACACCACATCTAGCAGGTTTGAATTGTGATCGACCACAAACCTTACAAGATTCAAATTCCCCTGTCTGCACCCTAATATATCATACAATTATTTGCACAACAATCAATCCTCTCTACGGGAAGACCCATCCCACCCATCAAATGTTTAGTATCGAGAAAATTTCTTGGGCACCGATGTTACGGAGGGCAAATCTCACTAATCAAGTTAACTATTTGATTATAACCTCTTTCGACGATCATTATCGGTTTTGATGTTTAAAAGACGGACATTGAATGACAACCGAGAATGAGACTCGCAACCAAGATACGTATATTCCCGATCTGCCGCATGAAGCATGTTAAAAAAATGTGCAACATGCTGATTAGGAGGTTCCTCACAAAGGGGCTCTTTTTCCACATTTTGGAAACTAATGTTAGGACCAGGTTAAGTCCATCATCATATTGTGAGTACGAGCTAGATCTTTGCAGTTGTCAACTCTATATGAAGTCGACGCCGGCTGATCATAGTTTCGGTATGGTATAGGATTCCATTTTTGCTCACCGTGCAAAATCCAATTGTGATAATTAGGTATAAACCCATGCCTAAACAAATGTGATTTCACGTCAATGGGTTCTCTAAAACTCTGGTTCCTACATTTGAATTTCGAACAAGGACATCTAATCTTTGCTCCACTCATCCAATCCGGGTTACTAGTAGCAAATTCTATAAAGCGATTCGAGTCCACTAAGAAATTCGGGAGATATTATGCCATTAATCGTTCTTGGACCATACATCCAATTACGCCTTGAATAATTCATAGGAATAGATCTGTTTCAAATTAATGAAGATTCAAAATTTAATTAAATCATAATTAATTCTTCCAGTTAATATATTTTTTCCTAATATTAATATATATATTTTCTAAAAATCTCGACAGAGTTTTGTTTTATTTTATCATATTCCCCGCTTAATATATCAAACACATTAATTCCTAGTGCATCCATTTCGACTTAATTAAAATTAATCAAGTCGGAATGCACATTCTACAACAAATAATACCAAACAATTCATCAACCCCAACTCCAACATCAACTCGAATCAAACATCGATTCAATTTTCAACATTAATTTTCAATTTTGCTATCATGCAAAATTTGATCGAACATCGATCATCATATATATATAAATTATTATATCATGCATGCAACAATATTTTTAAATCAAATAATTATTATAATTAAATTAAAAGCATTTTTAAATAATTAATTAAAAAAATACTTACGGTGATAGTAGTTGCGTGTATATAGGGTATGAATTTATAAGCCCGAATCGAATCTCTTTTGCAATTTGCGTACGTACCTACAAATATATAATTAATTATAGCAATTAAATTAAAATTATAATAATATTAAATTTTTTTTTATATAATTGCATAAATACTAATTAACTCTAAATAATTAATAATCTTATACTACTAATTATATACTACTAATCTTAAATTAATACTAAATAATTACTAATAATTAAAACACACATATATAGCAATTACACAAATTAACACTACATAGTTAAGCAATGATCAATACATGCATATATATAAAATAACAACAAAATTACACAAATATGCATATAAAAAAATACAAAATTTACCCACTAAAATAACAACAAAATTAACCGATTAAATCATAAAAACTCACCGTAGAAATGTTCATAGGAACGAGTACAACAAAGGCCAACTAGTGGGTGGACCAATTTCGGGCGGCGGCGGATGGAGACGGCGACCGGTGGTGAGTGAGCTGAGGGTTACGTGAGGGGAAAAATAGGGCTCTCGGGTGTTTATATATTGGGCCTTCGCGAGGGGCCTAGCGAGGAGGCCCCTTGTTAAGTTTTACGGGCACAGGCGGAGGGTTCTTGCCCTCGTTAATATTGGGTGGACCTAGGCGACGACCCTCGCCCACGTTAAAATTTGCGAGGCTCCGCCCTCGTTAGTTGGTGAGGGGCCCGGGTGCGGTCCTCGTTAATTAACGAGGGACCGTGGCCCTCGCTAATTCCCTCGTTAAAACCCCCTCGCCTCGCCCCTAACTAACGAGGGTTTTAAACCCTCGTTAGTTGCCCTCGTTAATTTTGTTTTTTTTTTTTTTTAGTGTTCATTTCATGTTTACAATTAAATATAGCCTTACATATCAATTATATTGGCCTGTATAATTCAATTAAAGTCACTATTATGTTTTAAATTGACGTTATATTTTACCCTTTCCTCGCTTGCACTTAGACGGTGCGACATGTTAAATTGACTTATTTAATGAAAGTTTTTCACATTTCAATTTTATAAAAAAATTTGACGCCTGATTTATACTCAAGAACCAAAAAAATAAACTAAACTAAACTAAAAAAACAACGAAAATATTATACCTAAAAATATATCGACATAAAATTATCCACTAGAAAATTTACATAACCTGCCTCAAATTAAACAAAGGCTAACTTACTTAAAATTATATATCTCAATCCGGAATATTACGTCAACTCAAAACTCAACCCATCTTCCAAATAATAATAAAACAGTCATGCTAAACATGACAAAGTAAATATACAAATAAAAAACTCACTCACTTATAATTAGAGAAAATTATAAATAGGTTAAAATAATTTCAAAATTATAAATAGGTTTAATATGTATTATATTTTGTGCTTTTGTGTAAATTTCTTTTATATTTTTGTACAATTTTTTTGAACCTATTTATAATTATACTACCCTTTTGAACCTATATATAAATGACCCTTAGGACCAATTCGATAGGTGAGAAAAATTATATTAAGAAAAGTGAGATGAGAAAAGGTGAAAAAAAAATATGGTGGGACCCTCAAGATAAGGTAAGAATAAGTATTTAATATAGTTGTTTGGTAAGATAGAATTAACATAGTATAAATTATAATAATTTATTTGATAGAGAATATAATTCACAAGATAATGTTAAAAATATAATTTTACCCTTTCTATAAAATTAGGGAAAATTCATTACCATCTCGTCACAACAATTTCATCAACAACCTGAAATAAAATCATCATCTTGAAAATTAATTAATGCTTAACAACTTATTTCAAAGGCATAATTAAGAATTAATTTTGAGAAAATTAAAAATGAAACTAGTTGAATTTATACGTAGACATTTAATCAAACACCTTCTCTCGTAGAGAATTACTCAATGCTTAACAACCCATTTCAATGACATAACTAACTATTAAATTTTAGAAAATTTAAATGAAACAAATTAAATTTTTTACTTAGACATTTAATCAAACAACTTGTGTGTAGAAAAGGTAGCAACAAAAAATTTAATAAAGAGTGAATGAAGATAAACATCGAGTAACCAAACAAAATTAATAACAAAGAGCATAAATCTAATTCTTTAACCAATTCATTAAACCCAAATGAATGGTAGAGAAATATTAATCAAACAAAAATTTCTAACATCAAGAATGAAGAAAGCTAGAGAAAACGCTACGACATTTAAAATTGACAACCAAGGGCTGTAAGTTCTAATCAAAGAGCATGGCTCTATGGAAAATCGACAAATCAATGGCTGCAGGCTCCAATCGAAGAATAGGCATCACATATATGATGGTCGAACCACAAATTTCAACATCAAGAAACACAAAAATTTCATTTCGTTGAAGCAGCGATAGTCTACGTCTGTCATCGCTGTCGCGTCTCACGCCGTCGTTGCGAATCTCTCTCTCTGTCGCGCTTTATCTATCTCTCGTCACCTAAATATAGGTTCATCAATTGAATTCTTCAACAGTTGCGTGTATGATTTCTTCATTAGAGCACCAAGAAACTCTATCATCTTCAATGATGAAATTCATATCCAAAAAAATTACTCTGAAAATATTGAAGAGATCAGTGTTAAGAATTAAAAGAAAGGGAATGATAGAGGAAGAGGCGGATGGAGGGTTAAATGCGAAATTTTCCTACCTTTCTAATGAACTGTGAAAAGAAATCGGAGGTGTTTGGTGGAATACCTTTTGTGGGGAGCCAAAGTGAAATTGCAAGAATTGTAGAAAATGAGATGTAGCACCCCAAGTTCTCCTCCTTTTATAAATAATGTTACTTTGGGGCTAAGGTGCTACTAAAAATAATTTCAAACTCATTTCCAGAGATAGAGTAATAAAATCATTATTTTTGTACGCGGAAGCTATAATATGTTTAAAAATAGTAACCCAAAGCAACCAAAATTCAGTGATACTTAAGAAAAGAGAATTTAACAAACCTCATATGCGATAATTACACATCGAAAGCAAAATGAGCAAAATATATTTTATTACAAACGCTTCAACCAAGATACTTGTACTAATTAAACAGAAACACCATTATTTTTCACTCTAATAGCAAAACTCATAATATATCTAATAATTACATAATCTATCCAAAAAGTATCGCATCCTCATCATCCTTCCATATCAAACTCAAGATCCGTAATAATGAATATGAGGGGTGAGTATTTCAAATACACCCAGTGGAATAATCTCAATGATTGCACCGATAAAATATATATGTAAATAACACATAATATAAAAATATAACTCATGTGCACATAATACGGACCATTACCCGCTTGAACATAATACGGGCCATTACTCGCTTGAACATAATACGGGTCATTACCTCGGCTTGAACATAAATTTTACAATTATTGCATAATCATGACATATATTACTCACATACCACACCTTAACATAACAATCATAACATAGAATGTTAAACTCAATTAAGAGTGAAAATTATCCCACCTGATTAGTTATGTGCACTGCTTTTGGAGCAGAAATAATTTTATGCGTCGCTTTCTTCTTCTGGCCCTACAAATGATATCTTATGCTCGTAACATTGCGATAGATATAATAATTAACTTATAATAACTATAATAAGAGCTTCCTAGGATTTTAGGACCACTGGATTTTGTTTAGAGGTTGAAGGGTAAATCAGTCTCTTCCTAAGAATTTTAAAGTTTGATTAATGTGTTTGATGGCCAAAAGATAAATTAGCTAGTTTATTGATAATATAATCCTATTTAGAGCGCATAGAAACTTGTTGGGATAAAAACGGACTTGAAACGAAAAATTTAAATTAAGGGTAAAACGGTTATTTTATAAGGTCGTTTCATCCCGTGATTTTAGGATTAAAATGTAGGTCTTTGAATTTGAAACAATATGACGCTAGTTTGGATCAAATCGGATGAAAACGAAGATTCTACAAGCATTGAAAATGAGGTAAAATATAATTAAGCTAAAAAGTCAAACGTTGATTGGTCAATTGACCAAAATTCAAAAATTGCATTTTAGTCCCTGAAGTTAATCTAATTCTCGTTTGGCCTCCTCTCTACTTTCAAGTTATTGCACAAGAGGTCCCTACCATCATTCTACACCTCCGATCGGAAAACCGAAAATACCGCTGAAATCTTCACAATCTCGGCGTCTATTCCATCCCACTTCGCCTCAAACGGTCATCGGAAATATGATGGCCGTGGAAGGTGGCATCAATTTTCAACTCACGCCATTAACGTCCATCTCAAGCTTTTGATACTCCATTTTCATTGTTTCCTACTCAAAATTAGGTCTATGACTATTATTACACCCAAGAAAGACTCAAAACGTAAGAATCAACAAAAACAAAGTTTAATTCTAAATGTTGAAATCCGTTTCTATGCGTCACTTTCAGGCTTATTTTTCTACTAATTCATACACCGATTCTAACAATTAAGAATAGAATTTTACTCTACGCATAATAGGCTTCACAACAAGATAAGCCTCGCCGTCTATCGTTCGTCGGAATAACGGCGATGATTGAATGAAAAACATATTTAAATCAATAATTTTTGAACCTTCGCACTAAATTTTCAAACGCTACAAGCATCGAAATAACAAACCGATTTCAGTTCTACAATTTACGAATCGCTACGAGCAATTCCATATCTCTATATTACTAATAGGGAGTTTGTTTTTGTTTAGGTGTCGCGTCATTAGGTTAATTTGAATGAGGTGTCACATTCTTATTAAATACATATATATGTTAATAATCTATGTGTCATTTTTCTATTGATTTATAATTAATATATGACATCTATGTGGCATTTTAATATAGGAATTAATTAAAAAAATATAATTTCTAAGGAGGTTTGAACCTTAGACCTCTTGCACAATATGTATATTTTTTAATAAATAAGTTAATATATAAATCTTTAAATATTTTAAATATCTATTTTATACCTAAAAAGTGTTATCATATGA
The DNA here is from genome assembly GCA_030762865.1 of Paraleonurus japonicus. Lineage (NCBI taxonomy): Eukaryota > Viridiplantae > Streptophyta > Magnoliopsida > Lamiales > Lamiaceae > Paraleonurus > Paraleonurus japonicus. The sequence continues at coordinate 43,930,916 of CM061056.1, forward strand.
CAATTTTTAAGCATAAAATTATATTTAACTTAAGCCTATAAATGTATGTAAGAAAATTGTGGTTGTATCAATTTTTATAAAAAAAAAAAAAAAAAATCTTAATATAATCATATATGATATTTATTGTAAATATACGATATATATATATATATATATATATATATATATATATATATTATTCGTAGTAATATTTATGCATCAATTATATAAAAATTCTATTAATCGTCTCCTTTTTTTATTAATTGTAAAATAAATTTGAAACAAATCTTATAGTAAATTCTTTCATATAATTATAATAATTCTAATCCCTAGCATGAATTGTCATACAATTAATATTACCATTATTTAAATTTAATATTATAATTACAATTTTTTTATTCATATACATTATTTTAACATATATATTATTATTTGAAAATATTATATATAATACATTATATTGTAAAATTTATTTAACGAACGAAAATACCGCACGGGAGCTCATCTATTATATGTATATATATAAGTTTATATTTAAATTTATTTTCAAAAATTATTTTTGATGTTTTTGTTACTACTAATATGTGTGTTACATAATATTAGAATTGTTTTTTTTTTTAAATAGAGGAACCTTATAGTTGCATACACTCTGTTTCACGATATTTACTTTTTGGGAAAAAAATTATATGCACATGTTGCATCAATAATTTATGTGTATTTTAAAAGTATTAATAATTTACAAAAATATTAGTTTATCAGTATTAATTAATTCATTAATAAACATATTTCCTCTATTGAAAAAAATTATTCTCACTTTCATTTTTCCTATGTCCAAATAATTTATTTTAATTCTATTTTTAATAATAATTATATCTCACACTACTTTATCATCACCCTCTAAACACCACATATTTACCATATAATTCTACTTTATACTTAAATTACTAATATTTATTAAAAATTTTGTTAAAAGAAAGGGGAATAAATATTTTGAATAGAGGGAATATTCATTATTTTTTTAAAAAATAATGTATATATTATTTGCACCGTGTAAATTGTGTAAATGTGTAACTTTTTTAGATGTTACGACTTGTTACGAATTATTTGATGTTTGGCATATTTCAAGGTTGATTTGTGATGTGTGTGTGTGTTTTTTCAAATATACCCATATCATTAATTCAAATAGTCATGCAATCTTATTGTATGAGAGTACAAATTGAGGTAATTTTCCTTATTATGAAACGGAAAAGTATATTACAACGCTTGATTTATAATTTTTTCTGTAAATACGGTAATTTAGGAGTTATTAAAATGAGGATTATAATCTTTGGGTGATAAAACAAGAACACTAACGTAACTTTTTAATATAACAATATAATGATCATAATTTTAAAAGTCACAAATTGAGGCAAAATCCGCCAAAATCAACCTAAAACGAGCCCGAGTTCAAAGCCAAATTGGACCAAGTGGTCGGGTATGATTGATTCGGTCGATTTAATCTCAAACCGCTATTTTTAAAGTTACAATTATTAATTCACACAATCCAAAAATTACGATCCCATTTTACTATCCTCTAAATTACAATCTTTAAAAACATTTTCCCTACTCTTTTGTGTTCTTTAATTTCGGGTTGCAATTATTTCTTCTTATATGGTTACAAGTTACAATTGGATGAGGAACTCAACCTTCTAACTATTTAAATTGAAACACGCACTTAACATATACATGTGGTCGAATATGGTATTGCATGTCTTATTACAACGTAACAGTAATAAATTACATATATAGTGTGTGTATATATATTGTATGTATTATGGATGAAAAAAGTTTATGCAAAGAAATAGCACTTAAAATTCACTTCTAACTTTGTATGTGGATATCCACCTCTGCTCCATTGGGCCTCGGCCCAAATCAGAGTCATAATTACTTGTTGCACCCCCAACGTTGACAAAATAAAGAGGGGTTAGATTTTCGCACTGTTTTTGTTATGTCAGTTTTTTCAGTAAAAGATAAGTAATTTCTCTTGGAAATGAAAATCTCATTGATGCTGTGGACTGTTGACAAGATAAAGTGATAAACAGTGAAGCTTGCACGAGGCCCATAAGGATTTTTCACTTCGATTATTATTATTATTATTATTACCTTAGTGGTAAGAAAAAAATGTACATTAATTTTAATTTAATGTTGTGCAAGAATAGTTTAATTGTAAGAAATTTGCAGAAGAAAATGGTTTAGAAGCTTCTCGGGAATAACGTTTTTTTTTCACGTAATTTTGTAAATTTAGAATAACTTAGGGGCGCTTGATTGTAAATTCTTCAATGATAATGGGAATGAAGATTAATATAAGGTAATTGTGGTGCTTAATAAGAATAAAAGATGGTGAATGACATTATTTTTCCTCCTAAATAAGGTAATCATTACCCATTATGATTAACCTTTTCCCCATCTACAATTAATTCTCCTCAATCATTCCCTCCACCACCAATAACAAGCTTCTTTTGTCTCATTTTTTCAAAATTGAGCACAACACCAATGATGTAACCAACATACATTCCTCCCTCCAATAAACTTGGGGGCATAGGAGGAAAAATTAATTTCATTCCCATTCTCATTCAAGATCTCGTAATAAGCGCCTAGTGAATAAGCACATATCTAACCTAAATTATCATGTTACATATTTTCAAAACATAATGTCATATGACCAGTCAAATCACACGGGCTGTAGGTTTTGGTGGCTGATGGCCAGTCCGTGGGTTTTTTTTTAAAAAAAAAAATTATTTAGAGTTAAAAATACTTTTGTGTAGGGAAAATTGCAAAAAACAATACTTATCTAGACAACTAATTGCAAATTAAACTTTTGCAAAACAAATACTGAACCTTTTAAATTGTTGGAAAAAAAAGAAGAAATTCGAACAAATTTGCAGTCAAAGTAAGGGGTATTACCATCGTTTTACATATCTCGTTTTTTTCATTTGTTTGAGGTCCTTTATTATAACAATTTGAAAGTTCAATAACTGCCCTGCAAATGTCGAAATTTCGGTCTTCAAAGTGCAATTACATGACAAAGATAAATCATATTTTTACAATTTGTCCTATTGTGTACCCTTTATTATTGTTCTTAAACTTTTATATGTTAATTTCAATATATATTCATCTTTATTGCAACCTTCTCAATGGTTGCAGGTTGGGGCACCTGCTAGAAGCAAATCTTACGACAACCTTTCTTGCAATTAGATATGTACATTCACAGGGTTGGACTCATATTTGGATTGAGTCGGGCTCGATCCTTACAATTTACACTTTGGAATACACTTTTGAATTTCGATCGTACCATGGAGGTTTCAAGGTCTTTGGAGTCAAACAATGTGCTAGACTTAGGGATGACAATAGAATGGGTTTGGGACGGATTTAGCCTGCATTCAGACCCGCCCGCCAAGTTTTTTGGACTTGAGACCCGCCCAACTAGCCCATTGGGGTATAATCCACCCCATCCTCGTTAAATTTTTATTTTTATTTTTTTACCAACTTCCTAGTAATACTCATGTGCTAATCAATAAAAAATATCTAAAGATGTCCTATAATCATAAAATAACTTAATACAATACAAAATAGATAGTTAAGAAATTGACATTTTTTTTTGAATTAATGACAGGAAGGCGCAATCTACTCTCCCTATTTACAAGGAGGTTCAACACTTTTACAATTTGACAATAATACCCTTAACTTATTTTTAATCACACTATCTCTCCTTTCGTCATTTCGCTTTCTCTCTCCTATCTGCCGTCTTATTTGATTCTCTTTTTAAATTTCAAAATTACTTCTCCTAATCTTTCTCATCTAACCCATCGATTCTCTCTTCTCTATCTAATTCAAATACCAGCTTCTCCATCCCTAAATTTCAAAATACCCAATCATCTTACGCAGAATTCCTTTTCCAAATGTCCGTGTTCATAAATATAAGGTCACTCACATGTGCGGTGCTCCCATCATCCTCACAATGTTAGCAAACTATCCGTGTGCAAGCCGCTTAAATCCTGTTGAGTTCCTCATAGGCGGAGTGTCGCCGCCGCCGCCGTGGTTCTACGGACGGAGTCTCACGGGATTTAAGGTCGCCCATGGCTACGGCTTGACCGAGGTGGAGGGGGTTGTGGTGTCCTCGCGCCCGGAAATCGAAGTGGAATAGTTTTCCGGCGGTAGAAGGGCCCAATTGAAAGCGTGACAAGGAATACGGACGCTAGGGTTGACGGAGGCGGACGTGGTGGACCCAAAGAGTGGAGAGAGAGTGAAGAAAGATAGTGTAACCGTGGGTGAAATAGTGGTGAGAGGCGGCGCTTAATGCTTGGGTATCTAATGTATCTTGACTATTCTAGCAAGTCATTATTGTTAGACGTTGAATGTGATTTCCCTCCGGCCTGTCTTCTTTTTATTTTTATTTTTCTCGTAAGTCCTTGTCATATTCTACTTGGTATAGTGCGTAGTCCAATTTTCAAACAAGAGAAAAAGACAAGCATATCTACAATACTCTTTTTTTTTAATTAAATATTTGTTATCAAATTAAGCTCTATTTTATTTGTATGAATGATCCAAATGTCATCTATTTGCGTAACAAAATATTGTTTGAAACACAAATCGACTGATTCGCAAAAGATTGCAGAAATATAAACCGGACTGGATGAGGCGAAAGCTTTGGTTATTTTTGTTTGTGTTATTTTTGTTTGTTTATTTGTTTTTTTGTTTTCTGAAATTGCTTCTCTTGACTAATATTTTTTTGTTATTGTGCAAGTAAATATTTTTGTGTGTGCAAATATATTTTGGTTATTGTTCAAATATTTTTCAACCATTGTTCAATTTTTTTCCCCATTGTGCAAATATATTTCAAAATTTTATATACAAAAATGACACTTAATATTGTGAGTTTTGTCATACTTAGCAAATTTTGTGGAAATGTAAATATATTTCAAAATTTTATATGAAAAACGACACTCAATATTGCGAGTTTTGTCATACTTAGCAAATTTTGTGGAAATATTTCACTTTGAAATAGTAAATATTTTCTCGATGTTGTGCACATATTTTCTCATTGTGCAAATTTTTTTCGTTATTGTGCAAAAATTTTGAGTGATAATTTGTTTTGATTGAGATTTTATTATTGTTCAATTTTTTTCTCGTAATTGTGCAAATATTTTCTCGTGTTGTGCACACATTTTCTGTCATAGCAAGAACTTGAGATTTGAAGAAAAAAAAATCTATGATTTGGAGAAGAAAAAGAAGAAGGAGAAGAAGAAGAACCGTAGATTTTAGTGGAGTGATTTTAGAAATTTGAATTTTTAGGGAGGTTTTTGTATTTAGTGATGAGATTGATATATTTGAATTTTGAAATGTAATTTGGAATTTTGAATTTTGAAATAAAGGGTATTGAAGTCTTTTTGACACTTTTTTGAACCTCTTTGAAAGATTTTACTGCATGCACCTCTATGTAAATAGAGGTTGTCAAATGCATTTGCATGTTACCAACCTTTTTTATTATAGAATAACTTATATATTGTATTATAAAAAATAATTTATCGTATAAACTTCTTTTCAAAACAATACAATTAATTTTCTTTAATTTACTAACACATAATTTCCTTAAGTAACAATATATATATATATATATATATATATATATATATATATATATATATATATATACACTTTCCAAAACAACATAAAAAAAAATTTATCATTATTTGTTCACAATCATTTTCGATAATTAATGAGTATTATTAGGTAATATTTTTTAAAAAATATCCCGTAGATTGGCTGCCCACCCCCAAGTGGGGTGGATGGGCCTAGCAGTTTTCAGCCCACCCTATACTATGGACTAAGCTCAAATCCGTCGAATGTTGGATTTTAATGTGTTGTGAACCAACCCGTCTCATTGATCTGCTTTTATAGTTCTAGGCTAGATCGATGTCTAGACGAACTTAGAGTGGTTCTACTCTCAACTTTAATTTTTTTGTATATTATATTTATATATATATGTATATGTGTGTGTGTTTTTTCATTAAAGTCCATGGATTTGCATGGTTTCAGCTGAAGGGCCTTGTATAATAGATAATACCAGAGAAAATTGCAGGCAATAGAGCATGGCAGTGTGAACGAAGAAAATAAAGGAAAAAAAAATTACTTACCTGCGCTAGCTTTCTTAGTAAGGAAGAAAAAAGTGAGATAAAAATACAAACATTAACTAAATTTTCAAAGTAAATTATACTAACTTTTACCTTATCTAACTTTACTTATTTGATATATACATATATATACCCTATTTAATCTATCTTTTATAAATATATTTGTATATAAAAACACATTAATATTAAACACTAAAATATTTAATTTAATGATTTGGGGGTATTACATGAGAGACTGACCAAGATAAGATCCGGACACTAGATAAATATCATCCAACTTACCAAACATCATGAACGTTTTTTTTTTTTTTGCTTTTTATCCCTTATCAAATAGGTCCTTATAATTAATCTCGTGGATGCAAATGATGTAATAAAATATCCTTTAGTCTCGTCCCCTAAAATAATTAATTAATGAGTTTAAGAACTATCAATAATCTACTACTAATAGTAATATAAATAAAACTAGTAGTATAGTTCAACTAGATTTTGAAATTAAAACAAAGTTTGCGTTATCCTCTTTTTCGATATCAGTCTTGCAAATACAAGCTTTGGCTTTCTAAATATGCAAATTAAAGACCTGAGTCATTTTCGAAAAATGTATATTTTGATAATAACGATTTTGGGATTTAAAATCTTGGCATAATAGTTTCATCAAATTAAATTAAATATTACTTCCTCCGTTAAAAGGTATAAGTAAAGGATAAATAATTTTTTTCAACTTTATTGGAGTGAATAATATTTGAGTGAGATTATAGTGAAAAATTGAGTGATATAAGATATAAATAAGAGATGTTTGTAAGAATTTAGTTTGAGAGTATATAATTATTTTTTTGGTATAGAAAAAACAAAATTATAATGTTCAATTTTAAATTTTGAGCAATTTAAATTATAATAGATGGAGTATGAAATTCACTGGAAAAAAAAGAAGACAGTAATCATATAACTGCAATTTTTTTTTGAGAAGTCAGTTAAAAACCAATTCTGAGATATTTTTTCTTAAAAAAAAACTCTGAAATACTTTAAATTTGGTGAATCAAAAACTCTGATAACTAAAAATTTAATCTCATTTAAAAGTTCAAATTTATAAAAAAGGTGTAAAATTAATTTATTTATATTAATTCTCAAATAAACTCTATATATTTAGACATAATTATATATATATATATATATATATATATATATATTTGAAATAAAATATATTTTTATAAAATCTTAAGAAATATGAATAATCTCTAATTTTCATAAACACGTAAAATCTCTTGCGAATAAAAATGAAAAATTTAATATATATATCCTATATAATTGAGTAACACTTGTATGAATTGGGGGCATACTGATGAGAATCGCGAATTAGGCTCGATGATTTCGATGTCCCAACTCAAAGTTGGCAAGCAATGAACTCCTCAAACCGTAATTTCGATGCCCCAACTTTGGTTGGCAAGCAATGAAACCCAAATCGATACTCTAGCTCGGACTAGAAAGTATTCGATTAATAGCCATAAAACTTCTTCTATTTTATTCATATCTCAAATGAGCTTATACAACTAGTTATATAGGCAACAATTCTACCTAACCAACTAACTAACTCCTAACAACTCCAACTAACAACTAATAAGAAAATACAACTCTTGCAGCAATAGGAAAGTTAAAGAACTAAATGCAAAATTCGTGGCAACTCAATTGCTAGGCTTGTTGGCTAAGTTCTCATCATTCCCAGCCCCATAAAGAATATCCTTGTCCTCAAGAATAAGCTCGACCGGTCTTCTTATTTCTTGGAATGTCAAGAGAAGAAGACATCATTTTTTCTCTATCGAAAACGAAAAATCGGTCATCCAAAATTGAACAAAATCGTGTGAACATTTCCACTTTATCCATCACTATTTCTTCCAAAGATCTTTGCGAGAGATTTCTTCCTTCTTTACAGAGCCTTGCTCGCATGAGAATCAAGAAGAACCATGACACCTTCTTTGATTATAAAAGCCGAGTTGTAGTTCCCTTTGCAGGCTTCACCATCTCGTAATGTAGCTTTCTAAAAGCCATCAAAATCAATGGTAGTAGGAAATTGAAAAGATGTGCAGCCAAAATCTCATTAACCAAATCATCTTTGTTTCCTTTAATCGGGCGTCGAGGGCTTAAGCCCACTAAAACCAATCCTAATCATCGCTCCCTCTTGACCCTTCTCAATGAACAAATGCTTGGAAATAGAGCTTTTTGGCGTCGCATGCACCGTAAATCTTTCCACCATTTTCCTCTCGCTTGTTTCCTCCTCTTCCACTTCTTCTTTCTCGTGCACGCAATCTTCATGATGATAACAAGAAAAACGCAGCGGTGTTTTCTTTGATTTTCTTGACGATGATTTAATTGTATTTGTTCATTTCCGTCGCCTTACCTTCTCCAACTTCCCCACCATATTGGCTATCTTCGTCATCCTCTTCTCCATGACTTCAAATCGATTTTCCAGATCTCAATTCTTTCTCCGAGAGTACCAGCCATTGCAATTCAAAACGATTGATTATCTCTCGTGATTCTCAAGAATAACTCTCTCAATGAAAGCACCAATTGATGAGAACCGCCAATTAGACTCGATGATTTCGATGTCCCAACTCAAAGCCGACAAGCAACAAACTCCTCAAACCGTAATTTTGATGCCCCAACTCGTTGACAAGCAACGAAACCCAAACCGATACTCTAGCTCGGACTAGAAAGTATTCGATTAATAATTATAAAGCTTCTTCTATTTTATTCATATCTCAAATGAGCTTATACAACTAGTTATATAGGCAACAATTCTACCTAACCAACTAACTAACTCCTAAAACTCCAACTAATAACTAATAAGAAAATACAACTCTTACATATTAGTCCCTAATAGGCAATAACTTTAAAGGACTAAATGCAAAATTCGTGGCAACTCAATTGCTAGACTTGTTAGCTAAGTTCTCATCACATACCATGAACTTTATTTTTACTATTGTTGTTATGCACATTCATAATAATAAATATAATGCATATGCATAACAAGATAATGCATGTAAATGATAGTAATAATAATAATAGAATCCACCGACCACAGTTCGATTCTCTTTGGAAACAAATTATGAAGTTATAAGGTGGCTTGGAGATATCTAGGAGTGTTTGGGTGCTTCGAACTAACAACTAACATTTATCGATAAAAAATAAAAATAAATAAAAATAGAGTTCATGTTACACAAGTTTTTGCCTAAATAATTTAACTTGAGAATTAACGAGAATCATTTTTTAATAAATTGTTATCACTTTTTTATAAATCAATATCACTTTTATACTACTTTATTTTATTTTTTTAAAAAAGTGATAATAATATATTAAAAAGTAACTATATAAATTAATGAGTTAAATATTTCATACAGGTTTTTGCTCCAAGAATTAAACTGAATCAAATAACCAGCTGATCAACTCGGTATCTATATAAATCCTAAGAAACACTTTCTCCCACTCTTTAATTTCTTTCCCCTTTCTCCACTGCAAATTTCATATTACATGCTTCCATGGTGCTTCTGCGTTGGTAAGATTTGAAGTAGGAAACACGATTTCATGCTTAAATTGCATACTCTGGCATGTGTATATATACAGAGAAGATTTCGTGGATCTTTCATGAAGTTACATGTTTCTCATCTTTGCGACACCATGTGTCAATATACATACATACATTTATGTTTCTGTGTGTGTAGAGCATGGGTAATTGTGATTTTTACCTATTGTACGGCTAAATTTTCAATCACTTGGACAGGGATCCTTCTCTGATTCGTAATGTAGAGAATCGAGATTTGAGATCCAATAGCTCTTCATCAGGTTTGGTTATTCACTTTCCCTTTTTCGTTTTGTTTATTGTGCGAAGTGATTCTCTCTCAGCTTTGAGTTCTTTTTCCCGTTGATTGCTGAATTGTAAAACGAAATATGTTCTACAGTTAATTTCTTCTTAAATGTTTAAAGGTTCCCTGGATTTCGGAAGGACTCATGTTGTGATGCCGAATGGGAGACACGAAGCAACGATAGTATGGCTACATGGTCTTGGTGAAGACGGTTATATGTATATAGAATATAATTTTGCTTTTTACAATTTTTTTCATTGGAATTAATGTTGCAGATTAAGTGATTATTATGACATTTTTAATCAGTTTCGAGGATTAAATGCTTTCGTCTTTGATGAGCACTTTACACTGGAGATCTCTTATTTTCTTTTTCCATTTCATGTTTTGTGGTGCACTTATTCTGATCAATGATTTGGGAATACCAATGCTGGTCGCTTTGTTCAATCTGTTCTTGTAGATCTTTCTCGAATCCACATTGCAACTTCAGTTTCTTGATTTGCACTGTAATCTTATGTATAATTGCTAGCTAGCCTCTTACTTTTAGTGTGCATTTAAGTGTGTTTTGCATGCTCGTGCTTTAGAACAATAGTCAAAAATAGAATATAAATTGGGATCAACTTAAGCATCAAAATGCTTTTACTTAACCTCAATAGGTCTTGATTTGGTAGTTCTAATTTTACTATCGTTGAAGCTGGGCGCAGATGATGGGAAGCTTTCATACTCATAATGTAAGGTTTGATTTAAACGTGTTATTTTGCCACTCTATGATAAAATTCATTGTATTGAATGTGGTTAATATCACTATGATGTAGATAAAGTGGATTTTCCCAACTGCTCCTACTCGGGCCCTATATCCGTATTTGCTGGATTTCCTGGGGCTGCTTGTAAGATGCTTGTCAATCCTTCTTAACATTTCATCATTATATATAACATATTTTATTTAATCACCTCATCTGCTGCTATATCATAGGGTTTGATCCAAATGATATATCAAATGATGATGCACATGCTGATATGGAAGGATTGAATGCATCAGCTGAACATGTTGCACTTCTCTTCTCAAGAGAACCTCCTGATGGTAATGCTCGTGCCAATTCAAAAATAAGGAAATTTCATAGCTAATTAAGAGGCCATTTGATTAATTGGTAATAGTACATTGATATATGTCATTTTTTTTTTTCTGCAGTTAAATTAGGAACTGGAGGATTTAGTACAGGTGCTGCAGCTGCTCTTTACATGGCTGCATACTACATTATTGGAGAATGTCCTATCAGAGTCCGTAAATTGAGCTCGATTATTGTTCTTAGCGGATGGCTTCCATGTCACGAGTATGCTATCATCACTATATGTTCTTAACACATTCGTTGATAGGCAGAATCATTACTCTCAGCAGATCACTGTGTTGTAGGATAATAAAAAGCTCATGGACGAGTCGTTCATCAGCAGTGTAACTAAAGAAAAACTATTGCCTGTTTTTATGTCTCATGGCACTGGTCTGAGTTTTTGTTCCTTAATTCTCATTGAGTTAAAGTTTTGAAGCTGTTAAAGTTCATGATATTATGGTTTTTGTTTTTCTTTTATTCAGAGGATGATGTGGTAAGCTACGAACATGGAGAAAGATGTGGAAATTTTCTACATGGCACTGGATTTATAAATCTTACATTCTGGAAAATTGATGGGTATATTCATACATTATCATTTGCTCAAATGAGAGAAGAGATTATTGCATTATAATCTTATATTCATGTTACATAGGCTTTGCCATGAGACATGTGCTGCAGAGATTTTAGAAATGTGCAGCTGGTTAAATGATAAGATGGGGCTTCGAGGATTCTCAGAGGTATACATTCCTTCTACCCTTTCTTTCGAGTAGATTGTAGATGCCCTCTCGATACAGTAAAACGCGTATATTTTGCTTTTTGCCATTTTTTTCTTTCTTTACTTTGTTCGTGCACTTTATCTCTATCGATAAAGGTGCAAAACTTTAGAAGCGAATGATGGTGAGGGACACAACTTGTATACGTGCATCCCGATTCATGTGTGGTTTCTTTTTTTTTTTCTTTTGACGGAGATTCATGTGTGGTTTCTAAAAGGTATCGCTTGTTTAATTAAAAAAATACTCCCTCCGTCCTAATAAACCTTTCACACTTGACTTTTTCAACGGTTTTGTGTGAGAGTTATTTCATAGTAATACGTTAAGAAAAATTATTTTATATGAATGATATGCTATGAATAAGTCTATACCGCCAATCGGCGAAATATCACTAGTAATTGTTAAGTGATACAATCGGTGAAAACATAAGCCACACCGTGAATGGATCTATGTAGATAGTGTCTAGACGTTGATCAATTTAACCTATCACTAATACAAATAATGATCCAATGTTGAGTGAAATGTCGGAACATTCACCAATGGAAGTATCGAGTATGAAACATACAATAAATTCTATAATCTATGCTAATATACTATGCTAGATTGTGTTTCCTCAACTTCAAGTTTTAATCTTCACAACAATAGTGTATTTATAGATATTCAGGACTCTTAATGCTTGAAGATAACTTCCACATCTCCCTTGAAAATAGGTAACTTCTTTGTAACTTCCCCATGTTCTTTTCAACTCCTCACTCTTGCTTTTTCAACCGCGTGACTTGGAAACCGCCATAAGTCTTCAAACCGTAAAAACAAGACATTGAACAAGACATTTCGTGGGTTAAGGGTTAGTGGAAGTGGAAGGACGAATTCGATGTTGTGACCAGAATGTTGACACATTCGAGTAACACTTGTCACTAACATCAACAATCTCCCCCAATTCGGCCTTTCTCTTTGAAACACACCCGATGTTGTACCATTGAATGTAATGTGTACACAATAGAGATAAGTAAATAAATATAAAGTAAATGACATCTCATTACTTAGCCAAAAACGAACAACACTAAACATAAAACATCACTAAAACATATGTTACGAACATAACATAGACTTAACACATAACTAAAACAATAAACTAAAAATAAATCGGAAGCAACATGAAGTAAAACCATACGACACAATATACGAACATTAACAAATACTAGACTCATAAAAATAAGTATCGAGCAAACAAAGAAAACAAATAATAAAATAGGAGCAACACGAATAGAACATAAAGAAAACTAATATCTAAAAGGTTCAAAACACCGAACATGAAATATCAAAACAAATACATATACTACTATAAGTTTATAATATAAGTATATAATAGGCATGACATAAAAATAAAAATTAAATTGAGTCTTTACAAAAATAGACAAAACTTATAGATGAAGATTAGGAGAGGATTGAGCCGTTTAGTTTAACAATTTGCATCTTGATAGTCTGCACGAACTCCCCTTTCTTCAAGCTTCTCCATTGTTGAAAGCTCCCCTCGCTCGGATCATCAATGTCCCCAATCATCCAAGTCATCATACATCACACCGAGGTCTTCATCATCCCGATCTCTTGCATCTATTTTCTCAAAGATCAACGTCCATGTTCGAACTGTTGGGTCCATCAACATTGTTGATTGGAATTGTGGGCACATCATCCGGCACATTCGGGCATCTGTTCCCAACTCGATTCGGGAGCCGCACTTGTTCCAGCTCTAGAGATATCAAGATCTGGTTACGTAGTTGCACCAACACTTGTACCACCAAAGCATCACCAACATTTCCATCATCGCCAGCAGCAGCTTCTGCTCAAAGAAAGAACATCAACATTTTAAGTAGCAACAACATCGTGTCCTACTCCCCCGTGATGAGAAAACAATTTCTCCTGCATCCGTTTTTGCATTTTAAGATTGCTTAACAAACATTTCAAGTTAGAAATTGAATTATCTGTCATTGCGATCCGATCTTGAATTAATTGAGGTTGGAGTTGCGGAATGTTGGCGGCGTGTGTGCCAACATTTAGCGGCACATCAGTGTGTCTGCTCACAGAGCCTCAGGCCGTGCATTCGGATCTCCGATTGGAAGATCAATCACCCTTGGACCAGTTCTCGTAACATGAGATATCCCTAGACTTCGTGCAAATGAGCCGATAATCTCATTCTTTTCTCTCTGAAATCCTTGAGCCGAAATTAACATGTGAATCGACTAGGATATGACAACAACCCTTTGCTTGACACTCTCCCGAGTACGTCATCATATTGTCAAAAATAGTTTTCCCAAGATTAAACCTCCTAAGATGACCAATCTTGTACATTAGGACAACTTGCTCGTAGGTTAAAGTGGTTGTGTTTGATGAAGGCGACCAATTGTAAACAATCGGTTGTGAAGGACACCGTATAGGCTTGTCAAAACCGAGGAATTCATCCTATATCTCCACACAAGAATCCTACCTCCAAAGTGATTACACTTATCACTTCATCTAAATTATCCACTGTGGATCCTCATCATCTCGAAGTTCTCAAGAAAGAATTAATTATAGTGGTGTCACCTCTATGACCTTGCCCCTAAATTTCACTTTCCCATAGTGCTTCAAATTCACTTGAAACTCTTTCTTTCGATTAGCATAATACACATATACCCAATCAACTAAGTAAGGTGTAGCAAATTTGAGTGAATGCATCAAGGATCTATCACCAAATACCCAATCGATTCATAGAGATAAAATCATCCATCTTAATTATTCTTTCCCCAACTATCAACCTAGTTCTCAAAGTCCTAAATTTATCACTATCAACACCATTATAACTATCATCGAATCGAAGAAGACATATGCAGAGAGGAATTAGTATGTACCTCATCGATTTTGCCTTACTAGCTTCCGATGATGAGGACTTAGACTCAACGGATGATGTTTCCATTGGTGTGCCAACATCTTTCGGCACATCCTGCGGTTCATTGTGCTTTTGCTCCTCCTTTCCAAACGAGCAGCCATTTACGCCAATGTTTGATTTATTTGAGAATCCTCGCACTTCTCGGGCCGAGCACCGGATGCAGAGGCTTGTCCACTAGTTTCCTTCTCTCGGGCTTGCTTCTCGCATTTTTCTTTAGAAGAGTCGTAGTCGAACACTTGAATTGGTTTTGAAGCAACACCATCATCGTATTTCTGTTTCTTTCCTTTCTCCGAGTAATCAACTCTTCTACCCATTGTCTGTAAGAACGACGCTTTCGACCACATCCTCCGGAGCTCGACGCCTTTTGATGAACAGCTTTGAAAGCGAGTAGTGAGCTCACCGGTGTCGATCGAGTCGGTGGATGGGTCTTCCATTGGAGCATCTCGTGGTGATCGAGGCGGTGTAAACACGAGGTGTTTGTCTTGTTGAAAATTCACCTCCACGTCTCCGACCTTGACGACAGTGGTATATTATCTCGCTTAGTGAGAGTTTTGAATGCATAGACAATTTGATCGGTAGTGACCCTTTCATCTAGCTCGACCATCATAGGGTAGGTTTCAAGAACGGGGGCTTTGCTAGCTTCGCGCCATCCCGATTTTGTGGCGTTCCGCCCAAAATCGGAGTCTCGAATTGGTTGCTCGACGGGATTCTCGGTGTGGGTTGGCGATAATGGCACATCCAACGCATCCAACCCTAATTGACGCGGGTGATGTTGGGATCGGTGCGCCAACACCGCTGCACATTTTCTGCGGCCATTGTTGCTAGGAGTCGAAGGTTTCGTGAAGAAGACAAAGTAGCAGGAGAGGTTGAGTGTTTAGATTGTGAAGGTGAAGAGCCCTTTCGATCAGCCATGATTATTAATAACTCAGCAAACACTATTCAAATTATATTAATTAAATAATCAATTTGAATAATAAGTTGCCGATCAAAAATAATACCAAGAAGTATAATTAATAATACCTTTAAAAACTTGTGCTAAAATTCGAAACTATGATATAAAGTATAGAACACACTGAACACTAAGGACCTTAAATAGGGAAGAGAAAGATCGTAGAAGTTGTGAACACATTGGAGTTAATCAAATAAGATTTAATCACATCCCTAAGAAATAGGGCATTACCGAATGTGTGGAAGTTTATTAAAAAATATGCTAAAAACCGCTTAATATAGATAAAATAACTACACAATAAAATAAATTAGACTATATAATATTCTTTGGGAACAATTTAAAATAAATAAATCTCCATAAAATAATATTCGGATATTTTCAAACTCATAGAAGTAAATATACATATGAGAACCAGAATGTTATTCAATGAATGTCGGCACACACACTTCTCAACACAGTTTTTACATGAAATAAATTTATTTGTATTGCACTAAATTTTGCTTTTCTCACTTATTCACATTGATCCATTTTTTCGTAAGAGATCATCGTAGTTGTCACCCATGTCCCATAATTACTCAATGGATTGTGAATATATTGATGCATTCAAGTCACCTTTTGAAAAGAGAACATCGTAGTAGTCAACTCCGTGCCCCATAGTTACTCGGTGACATAACATCTAGTTGTGAGTTTTAATTGATTGCATTTGAGAGAAGTGTGTCTAGGACAATTTATATTAATCACAGTGTTCTAATACTATTTACACAAGAGAGTTTGAAAGAAACTAAATATTACAATACTTAGAAAAATTTAAATAAATTTTTCTAGTGTTGTTACAAATGTTGGCACATTTGTCACAACACACAACAAATATAGGTCTAATTAGTACATAAACCTAGAGATTTTCTAAGAGAAGAAAACCTCTCATTATCAAGGGCTTTAGTAAAAATGTTCGTAATTTGTTTCTCAAGAGAAATGTATTTCAACTTTACAACTTCCTTTTCTACAAGTTTCCTAATGAAGTGGTGTCTAATACTTATATTCTTAGTTAAAGAATGTTTTCTCACCGGTCATGTGCCTAGAACACCCACTATCAAAATACAATAGTCCCTAACACATGCTTTTAAAGAGGTGTAAACAACATTACATACGTAATTTAACTTTTTCACCCAAGTAGATTTTGAGCAGATTTTTGAAAAGATTTTTGAATCTGTCTGCTTTGAATGTTGAGCAGAGTGTGACAACATTTTCAAAGACATTTTAGCAAATTTCTTGTCTGTCTCATTCTTAAATGCTTTAGTCGTTTGTGACCCTCAAGAAACAATAATGACAAACATCCTTCTTTCGTAATCATTTTTCAATTTTTCGTGTTCAACGTAAGGTTTTGTAAACACAACAGTTTATTATTGTTTAAAATCGAGTGATATTACCATCATAACCAAGACCATGTCTACTAGTGCTTCCAATTGTTAGTGCCTCATCAAGTTTAGCTAAACTTTCGAATATCTTTTGAAATTCGGTGTTGTGCCTTTGAACCGCTTCTTTGAGGTTGCATATCTCCGCATCTTTCCTTATCGGTATGACCTCAAGCTTTATCACCAAATCCTTTTGATATGACTCTTCAATAGTCATGTCCCTCAAGGCATTCTCGAGTGGATTCCAACTCCTTTTCAAACTTTAGATAACTCGAGACTTACAATCTTTGCAAATATTGTTAGAAGTACCGCTTTATCTACACAAGAACTTGAGAAACAATTAAATTTCTCGAACCTCCCATGTTTCCTCAAATGTTGGCACATCCGACTCGACATAAGAATCATCCTCGTAAATCATCAAGAGTATCGCCATATATAATTCTTGCGGAAAAAGCATATTCTTCATTTTTATCAATCATCTTCACAATCGGACTCATCACTTAAGGTAGCATTGAAATTTACCCTTTTTCTCAAAAAGAGTGTTGGCACATTCAAGATCACATTTAACATTTTTCCTATATTCGATCATATTTGATCTTGTTACCTCTATCAAATTGCTTAGGTTGATTAACATTCCTATTTCTATCGTGCAATTGACGTGAACTACCAATCTGATCTCTATCTTGATTCTTAATTTGCAAATTATTTCTAAGTCTATTTGCTCTCTTTTTAAAAACGCATTAAACCGCTTAGTTAAGAAAGCAATGTTATCGCATTGTAGGCACAATCATCAACAACATCTTCATCAATCTATTTCAAGAATAAACGGTTGTTTATCCATACTCGAAGATGTCTTACCTTTGAAAACAAAAATTTTCTTTTCAGATTTCTCATTATCTCTTTTGGAAAATTTCATTTCATACGTTTTCAAAATACTCACCAACTCATTTTGAGTAATAGCATCGTTGTCTTTAGCTTCCTCAATATTACATATTTTAGCATCAAAACGTTTAGGAACAATTCTTAAGATTTTATGTACTATCCTTGTATTGGATATAGCTTCACCAAGTGCTTGAGATTCATTGGAAATCTCGGTGATCCTTTCATTGTAGGAGGATATGGTCTCATCTTCCTTCATCCTTCGATTTTCAAACTTGGTTCCAAGCATCCGCAACTTTGTCCTTCTAACACTCTCGTATCCTTCACAATGTTCTTGTAATCTCTCCCATGCATCTTTTGCAGTATACACGATTAGAAATTATTTTGAACATGGAAACATCCGTGGAAGTGAATAAGGCATTGAGTGCCTTTGAATTGAAGCCGGCCGTGGTCACCTCATCATTTGTCCATTCTAACTCCCTCTTGATTTGAGCTTCAGATTGCCGCTGGCCGGAACTGCTGGTGGAGTCCACCCAATAAAATACTCCTCCATGCACGTTCATCAATATATTTGATGTACATGCGCATCTTAGGCTTCCAAATTGTATAATTCGTACTCATCAAGAACCGGTGGCCTAATTGGAGCCGCCATAGGATATTCCATCGCAATAAATCACACCACACACAGGATCAAAACTCGTGATAACGAGTTCAATGGCTCGTGCCAATTGAAGGTGTGCGTGAGTGTTTTGCGTATGTTGTAACGAATGTTGGCACATTCGAAGAACAACACGCATTTAAAAATAAATACGTAAATACACAAATAAAGTCTTAAACACTTTGCAAGATGGATATCAAAATTTTGTATAGACTATGAATAAGTCTATACCGCCAATCGGCGAAATATCACTAATAATTGTTAAGTGATACAATCGGTGAAAATATAAGTCACACCGTGAATGGATCTATGTAGATAGTGTCTAGACGTTGATCAATCTTGTTGGTCCCACTTAGTTGAGTATCTTAGAGAAAACTTGAACTATCCTTCTAGGAAAATCTAGAAGGGGGGATTGAATAGATTTTTAGATTATTACAAATCTTTCAAAATTATTAAAAACACTTAAGTAGCACAACGGAATTCTATTTTAAACTCAGCTTTATTTAGATCAAAAACCTACCGATTTTTAGTTCCAACTTCAATTTCAAATTAATCTTTGATTGATAAACCTAAAATTGTAATCGAGTAAAAGTAAAGTAAAGCAATAAAGAACACTGTGGTTTATCGTGGTTCGGATTATGAATAATCCTACATCCACTCTCCTTCTCCAACTTGAAGAAGGGACTAAGCTTACCACTTACTTTCTTCCAATCCAACTTACAACTTACACTTACAAATATCTTCTATCTTCAAAACTCCTAAATTCTTCTCTGGAATCTAACTATTACGGTGAGTAGTGAACTTTGAAGATTACAAGCAAGGTGTTCTATAAACACTTAGAATTGTTTTGAAAACTCTTTTGAAAACTCGTGAATTGATTGTAAAATCAATAGTGAGTAATGCGCAATTCGTGATATGTGTAAAAGTTATTTTAAAAGAATGAAAATCTAGACCTATTTATAAGTCTCGAAAAGACAGCTAGTTTGTTAGTCGGGCTTCTAACAAACCGAAAACCGCTCAACAAACTTAATCTTGAAAACTACTTTGCTTCTCACCGATTTATTCTACTGCCTGCGGTGACTTAGTGAAGACTCGCCTTTCTTATTCTACTTAGCTTGTCTTGACCTCGTCTCGAGCTCTTCATAATTGTCTCCTGCAGATGACTAGGTTTGAGCTTGTCTTCGCATGACTTGCAACCTTCTAGTCTACAAATGACTTATTCACCGATGACCTAGATCGATCACCTTAAGATCGGGACTCGCCTCCCGCTTGTTCTTCAGGTTATCTCGATCATCCGAATAACCGCCTTTAACTCATCAAAACTTTCTTGATCTAACAAATCTAACCTATCACTAATACAAATAATGATCCAATGTTTAGTGAAATATCGGAACATTCACCAACGGATGTATCGAGTATGAAACATACAATAAATTCTATAATCTATGCCAATAGACTATGCTAGATTGTGTTTCCCTCAACTTCAAGTTTTAATCTTCATAGCAGCCGTGTATTTATAGATATTCTGACTCTTAGTGCTTGAAGATAACCTCCACATCTCCCTTGAAAATAGGTAACTTCTTTGTAACTTTCCCATGTTCTTTTCAACTCCTCACTCTTGCTTTTTCAACCGCATGACTTCGAAAACTGCCATAAGTCTTCAAACTGTAAAACAAGACATTGAACAAGACATTTCGTGGGTTAAGAGTTAGTGGAAGTGGAAGGACGAATTCTCGATGTTGTGACCGTAATGTTGCCACATTCTCGAGTAACACTTGTCACTAACATCAACAATATTTTATTTACATTAATAAATATGAAAAATAGAAATATATTATATTTTTTTATATAATATATATATATATATATATATATATATATATTAAAATTTTATATATAAAATGGGGTAGGGGTTCAGGCACGGGACCGAGTGATATATTGCACTCCACCCCGCATCGCTAAGAGACACGGACAAAGCGATCCAAATAGTGTAAATGAGACAAAGTTAATATTATCATCCCTAATTCAAATTTACTAATGGATATTGTTTGGAAATATTGATGAAGATCAATATTAGATTTTTATATTATAATTAGACTAGTATACTTACCCCGTGCGATGCACGCTTTTTTTTAATTTATTATTAATTTTATTTGTATTGTTGAGAAATACTCATGTTAAAAGAATTGGAAACATTTATATTTGAAAAATAATTTTGATTACAAATTACGGAAAACTTCCTTATAAACTACATTAGTGGTTGTATTTTTGCTTTTGTCATCGTCATCGCATATTAAAATTTTAAATCCTTTTATGTTGATTACTCGAGACACCGCAATGCACAATTGTCTCGATCAAGACTGGTTTCTTCAAAACAAGTCTCGATATTTTAGCGATTGACCACGGCTTTTGTTGATGGTTATGGCATAAGAAACCATCACAGAAACCGCCTTCTCTCGGAACTTGAAAGGGAGCCCGGTATCCAATGGAGTTATCGTCATTCTCGGAATCAACACCCTTGGCCCCGCATTGCTCCCATTTAGGATTTCGCTTCAAGAACATGACAACCGAAGCTTCGTGACAACCAATCTTGTGCCGTTGCATAATTCTACCGAGTGGTCTATGTTTCGCATCAACATCACCTGAGTTCGACTTTTAGAGTCAATTTATGATTTGGTACATCGGTACATGAGATTCTATTTAACATTTCAGCCGTATGAACGTTAGCCAATAAATCCACGCTCGAGTCGATTTGCACGCTACCGTCGGAACTTAGACATGTCGTTGATTCTCGCGGTGTTCAACAAAATCATGTAGTCATTAATGGAGCCAACAACATCGAGGGTGGGAGCCAGATAGCTCGGTCATGTAGCATTTTCCTATGAACACCGTTGTTTTGGAATGAAGGAAACGTGCTCTCAACGATCGTTGATATGGGATTATCTCGAGCCGCTCAAGAAAAATATCATCGGGGATTACAATTTTTGCGTAGCCATCATTTTGTTCACCAATTTTTCGATCTCCAATTGCTGCAATCCATTCCGAGAATTCTTTGATTTTTGCGGCCTCGCTTTCGGTGCTCATATTCTGCAGCCTCATGTTTTTAGTCAAACGGAATACTGCAATTTCTCCAAATATAAGATGAATTAATCGTAGCATGAACTATTTCGGTCTGCTTCCCATTGAAATTACAAGCAATATCTCGCTGAAGTCTCCTCCAAACACTACGGTTTTCCTCCAAACGGCGTTCACTACTATTTGGATTAGCGAATCGCATGATATCTCGCATCGCTCGCTCCAAGGCTTCAAAACAGTGTTTGTGCATTATCGGTGCTTCGTCCCAAATTATTAGTTTGTACCGAATAATAAGTTCTGCAAGATGACTTCCTTGTTTGATGTTGCACGTTGAGTCCTCATTTGGATTAAGCTGGAATGACAAAACATGAATGGACTGTTATTCCCCGTGCGTAAGAAGAGATGCGATTCCGCCGAAGCAACGCTCAACACTATTTCTCCTTTTGATCTCAGTCTTTGTGGGACAAAGTCTTCCACACAAATGTTTTTCCTGTTCCCCATCTCGTACATGAAGAAGACCCCTCCACTATTGGTCTCAACCGCATTTCTTATGTTTTGTACACCGCTCATTGCTCATCTCACAAATTATCGAGGAGTTTCATGTGTTCGATAGTCAAAGATGTTCGATCATATTGCATCTCATCGCACTAATTTATTATGACAGCTCATAGAATGATCCTCTTGCAGAATCGGCATTGATCGAAATCTTTCAAGCTCTTGCCCTAACCTCGCAAGATTTTTTCTATCTCCAATAGAGCGAGGTTCTTTATTTCGCTGCCGCTAATACCAACCCCGAATGCGTGTATCAATTTTTTTAAGAAGTTATGTTCACATTTTTTTTTCATGGAACATGTAAAAATATATTGATCTCGCGCTCTAATTTTGTACCTTGATGTTGCAAAGATGCGCGTTAGTTGTATAAAACATCATCGACAACCGCATCCAAAGATGTGTCCTGCATCTTTTCTCGTCGGCTCATGCAATTGGAGTTCATCGTGAGTGGCGAACAAATGCCTAAGTGACCCGAACTCATACCTTGTACCTAAATTATAATTAAACCCTTGACTAATTAAAATGAAAACTACGCCGGTGAACACTTTATTCTATACAAATAAATTTAAATAAAAGAACCTTAAATTGTCTGCAGGACATTTTGATTACATTTGTCAAAGAAAAAATCATCTCCATTGGGGCTGATTTTTCTAAGGCACCGCTTGCACGGATGATGGAAGATTCCAAGATCCATTTTTGTTTCATTATCAACAATTTCTCCATAAATCCAAAAAACCACTCTATAAAAAATTTGAAATAAAATAGCTTATATTAAAATTTGAGTAGATAAAAAGAACTTCCCCTACAATGTTAAACAAAATATACCTCCTTGTCTTCAAGGAGTTGCTCAATTGTTTTTATTAGGTTTTTCTCATTTGATATTGCGTTGTTCGTAGGACTCATAGAGGACAAAGAAGAAGCAATTTCTTTCAACGTCATCTTTGTCATCATCAATATCACCCAACCTTGTCAAAACAATCGCATAGATTAACATAAAGAAATAAAAGATGTTTAATATAATAAAGAAGAATTTTTATCTAAAAAATATAAAAGATGGTGCTTATCGATTTTTGAAATCAATGATTTCAGAATATCTTCATTTAGCACCATCTTAGACACTTGGTATACGTTAGAGAGGGATACGGTATCTATTTTAAGGAAAATAATTGTAAAGTAAGGGTTAAAATACAACAATGACAGATTATTAAAAATAAATTTTGGTAGACAATACCTTTGTAAATTTTTCCACAAAAAAGCTGTAAAATCATGATTTGAGGCCTCGAGCCATGTTTTTGAGGAGATTTGAAAATATATCAAAGATAGTTTTCCCATAAAGAACACTTCTGAGCTTGATTTTTCCCGGTTATTTTGAAAAACAAATTAGAAGGTTTATTATGTGTTATAATCAATCGAAAAAAAATCAAACATGTAAAACATATTACTCAATGTCCTCTAGAATGATGTCCCGATCTTTCTATCTCTATCACCACACCGAACAATTTTAGTGGAACCTCGGATCCTTGACCTTTTCAATAAAATCTAGTTATAAAGTACTAAAATTAGTATCACAACAACACGTAATTAAAAAAAAAAGGAAAATTGAAGAAGGGGAAAATTAAGAATACATAAAAACATGTATCTTTTTTTTACCAAATAGGCGTGTTTGATCCAATTTGTCTGCCTCTTGAAAAATAGAAAACTACTGAAAGTTGTAAATCAATGAAGGAAATGAATGATCAACAAACACAAAAGCATGAGTCTTTTAGAAGAAAGAATTTTTAAATTTATTATTTGTTGTTTTGAAAGGCATTTTATTGGGGAAAACGATGAAGTTTCTTATTGCAATAAGCCATCCTTCATTGAGTAAATCCTTAAACATATCAATCTGCCTATTGGGGATAGTTGCGTGGATCCGCATACCTGCATAATAATTTTTTTTTTTTTAAAAAAGAAAATTTAGGTTGATTAGTACATGCATACATGCAAAAATTTGTTTTGCATGTGCTCTTTTTGCACAAGAGATATAATTTATCATTATTTTGTAGTAGATAGAGTAAAAATTATAATTATAATTGTTTGGTTGTTTACACAGTGGTTTCATACCTCCTTATCATGTAGAACACAAAACTAGAGACTTCGCTTGATTTTGGAACCTTGTTTCGTACGACCGCACTACTCGAAGTTTTAGAGCCCAAGAGGTCTTTGATGGATCTAAATCCTTGAACAAACTCCAAAGGGGTGCCATGAGATTTCAAGAAATAGGTAATCAAAAGAATGCTTAAAAGAATTGTTCGGGTAAGCAATAAAATACCACTATTTATAACCTATGAATTTGGTTATTAGGATAATTAAAGGGAAAATATATTGTCCTCAATACACGGAAATGTGCAAAGTGTTAGATCAAGAAAGTTTTGATGAGTTAAAAGAAGGTTCGATGATCGCACGACTATGAAGAACAGTGAGACTCGAGTCGAGTACTAAGCCGATCGGACTAGGTCATCAATCGAGCAAGTCACCACCAAGACGGAAAGTTGCAAGTCATCTCAAGACAATTTTAATCCTAGTCATCTGCAGGAGACAATTATGAAGAGCTCGGGACGAGGTCAAGACAAACCGAGTAGAATAAGAAAGACGAGTCTTCGCCAAGTCACCGCAGACGAGTAAGATTAAAATCACCAAAAGCAAGCGTTTTCAAGATTAAGTTTGTTGAGCAGCTTTCAGTTTGTTAGAACCGACTAACAAACTAACTGTCTTTTCTGACTTATAAATAGGTTTAGATTTTCATTTTCAAAATAACTTTTAACTTTGCACATATCACGATTTGAGCATTACTCTCTATTCGCATTTCACAACAAATTCACAAGTTTTCAAAAGAGTTTTTCAAAATAATTTTAAGTGTTTATAGAACACTTTACTTGTAAATCTTCAAAGTTTCGCTACTCACCGTAATAGTTAGATTCCAGAGAAGAAATAAGGAGTTTTGAAGATCTGAAAGATTTTGTAAGTCGTAAGTTTTACGTCGATTGTAAGTAAGTAAGTAGTAAGCTAGTCCCTTCTTCAAGTTGGAGAAGGAGAGTGGATGTAGGATTATTCATAATCCGAACCACTATAAACCCCGGTGTTCTTTATTGCTTTACTTTACTTTTCTCGTCAATTTCAATTTCCAATTTATTAATCAAAGATTAATTTTAATCAAAGTTAAAACTTAAATATCGGTTTGCTTTTGATCTTGATCAAGTTGAGTTTAAAATTGAATTTCGATGTGCTACTTGAGTAATTTTGAATAATTTTTAAAAGATTTGCAAAAATCTAAAAATCTATTCACCCCCCTCTAGATTTTTCCTAGAAGGCTAGTTCTAGTTTTCTCTAAGATACTCAACTAAGTGGGACCAACAAGTGGTATCGGAGCGGTGTTAAGTCGTTTACGATATTGATTTTAGGTCTTAACCAAGATTCTCAAATTTGTTCTTGATTATCTTCATTTTCTTTGTTTCACTAGATCTTACTAACAAGATCTTGTAAGTGTTTTGGTTTTCTATCTCAACATGCCTTCAGTTAAGAGCTAGAAATCAAGGAGTCTACCCGATTTCTCAATTGAAGAATATGACTATTGGAAGTTTAGAATGGAGAATCATCTCAAAGCAATTCATGATAGAATGGAGGAGGTTCTTGAAGAAGGACCTATCAAGTTTTATCATGGAGGCACAAGTGATGGTACTGCAAAGAATCAAACAAGAGTGGGGCAAGAAAAGAAAAGCTCGGAACTCACAAGTGATGAAAGAAAGATTCATAATCTGGATCAAGTTGCTAGAAAGGATTGAGTAAGGATTGGATTCAAAAGGTGAAAAGTTGCAAGATCGCCAAGGAAATGTGGGAAACTTTTTCTTTGGAATACGTGAAGGATCGATCGTGTCAAAGAAAACAAATTGCAATCAATATTACACGCTTCTTGACACTTTCAAGATGAAAGAAGGAGAATCTATTGATCAACTTGATGTAAGACTGACTAATCTTCTAAACAAGGCAACCGATTTGGGTAAAACCTATACAGAAAGAAATCAACAATAAAGTATGATGTCATTAAGTAAAAGATGGGGAGAGAAAGCTAATATTCTCAAAGCTACCTCGAATCTATCTTCAATTTCACACCACACTTTATTTTCTCATCTCAAGGCATTAGAATATGACATCCAAATAGAAGATGAAGAAGATGAAGCGTAATCTTCAATATCTCGGAAAGATCAGAGCATTTGTTCATCAAGATGAATCAAAAGATCTCCAAGGCATCGATTTGTCTATTAAGGAGGAAATGACTCTTTTGTTAAAAAGATATGAAAGGTTGAGAATGAAGTACAAAAGAAACAAGAGAGACAGTTAGATCGAAGAAATTTCAAATCGGATAAAGAAGAAAAGAATTCGGGACGATGATAGGAAAAAGGATCAAACGAGGAAGCACAAGTCACCAATCAAACGAGGAAGCACAAGTCACCAATCAAACGATGAGATAGTAGTCCTAAGACAGACAGAGGAGATATTTGTTATACATGCAATAAACCTGGCCACTATAGTTATGATTGTCCTCAACTCACCCCAGAAAGAGAAGAAAAGAGGAAAAACGGGATAGAAGGTATGCCGATCGTAGAGCTCTTCTCGCTAAGAAAGAAGAAGTTCATGAGACATCATCATCCTCATCATCATCTGATTTTGGATCGGATGACGACATCTCGTTTAATGGCAAAAGAGGTACATTACTATTTATCCTCGCATAATGATTGTGATACCTTATCTCAAACCGATCCTAGTCTTATTGAGAAACTTTTGAAAGATTTGAAGACCGCTCTATCTCGCTTATAAACGAGATAGAGACTGAAAATTTTAATTTAAAGAATCAAATTACCGATCTCGACTAAGGTCAATCAAACTAAGGTTAGTGAGAAACCGCATCGTACATTCAAGGGGGAATGTCGACCGAGATAATCACTAGTACTCTTGTCCGATAAGACAGATAAGTTAGAACAGAATTGAATTCTTTGAAAATAAAATTTTCAAATATCTATTCTGAGAATGAGAGTTACAAGAAGACTAACAGAGAATTAAATCTCAAGTTAGGACTTCTAAATAACACTGCACCACAATAGATAAAATCTTCAATACTTCACAAAAGTCTAGTGATAAACCGGATTAGGTTTTGATAGGAGTAAGAAAATGATCCAATAAAACCTAGAGTTTTTGTTAAAGCAACTAAACCAAAGATAGAAACTAGATTTAGTCCTGAAACCTAAGGAATTAATTACCACATCCGATACTTCGAAAAGAAAACAGGACGAGGAAAGTAACTCCTAAGGATAAATCTAAGACTAAGTCAAAATCCTATCCTAGGTATAATGGCTTTGATGGAAGGAGTAAAACATATCCATTTTTACCAAGATTCAAAACAATTTCAAAAGATCGCTTAAACAAGATTGATCTTGAAAGTCTTATCTTAGTAGATAGATATGGATGTAAACTTCAATCTATGGTTTTGAGGAACATTGATATCTTTGTCTGGATTCCTAAAAGTCAACTTAACATGAAAGGACCTAAAGTACAAAGGGTACCTAAGCATTAAATTTGTGATTGCAGAAGATAAGAAGATAGTTGAAAGAGGAGACATTCTTGAGGTCATCCGTACATTGACATGGTCGCTCCAAGCACATGACCTATGAAAGACGACTTCTCACTAACTATCGGATCATAGATGGACCAAGAGTAATGTTTGGAGATAACAATTATGGACTTACCAAAGGTGTAGTGGACACCGATGATAAGTGATATTCAAGTAAATGGAGTATACTACGTGGAAGGATTGAAACACAATTTACTATCTGTTTCACAATTTTGTGATAAGGGGTTAAGTGTCAAATTTACTCATAATGCATGCTTTGTATTAGATGGTATTAATGAAAATATTCTATTAGCCGGAGTCGACAAGGTAACATTTATGTTGCTAATTATTGTATCACAAATATTTTGAGAAGAGATTTGATATGAAAACCCTCAAAGATGATTAAAGGCGAACGGACATCAAGCTAAGGGGCCTTGGTCGGCCCCCTTGTGCTCGGCCCCAAGGCCTTGGTCGGCCTCCTTACCCTCGGTCGGCCACCACCTCCTCGCCGCTCTTCACGCGTAGCTTCCGCCCGGTCGGCCCCCACAACTTTCTCGGCCAATGGCCTTGCTTGGTCATGCCTTGCTCGGCCGATGGCCTTGCTCGGCCAATGGTCTTGCTCGGCCACGCCTTGCTCGGCCATGCCTTGCTCGGCCAATGGTCTTGCTTGGCCACGCCTTGCTCGGCCTTTCCCTCCTTGGCCGACCTCCTCATCCATGGTCGGCCAAGGCCTTGATTGGCCTCCCTCCTCGCCTCGGCCGACCTCCATTCCTTCAGTTCCCAGAGCCGAACAAGACATTTTCGCCACACCAAGACAAGAGTACGACCTCCGTACGAGAATGCAGGCCATCCCCGTAAGATCGAGATAAGATCAAGCCTTGGAAGAAAACAAGATCAAAGGACATCAAGATCCCCACCAGCGGACAATCGGCGGGACATGAGAGGGCGATGGACTGATCAAGTGATATCACCTCACCCTCATTTATTGAAGATCCATGCATTAAATGCTCCCTCCCACCGATATATCTTATTCGGTTTTAGATCAACGATTGTAATTAGATCCCTAAAATAAAGGGTTAGGATCGCTTTCTTGGCCACCAAGTTTGGGGCTCTATAAATAGAGACCCCCAACCCATTGTAAGGGAGGATTCATTTTTCTCCAACATACATACATTCAATACACAAAGGCTAGGGGTTCCCTTGGGACACCCAAAGCCACCTTCAAGGGAAGAACTCATAAGTTCTTCCCCATTGCTCGTGTTCATCGCTTATTACTTATTTTATCCGTTAATCAAGCCACATTCAATCACAAATCCCACGGATTTAGAACGGGTAACAACACTAATTTCTAAGTTGTCCTAAAAATACTTGTCTTGTTGCTAAGAGTTCGGATGATTTAAGTTGTCGTGGCACAAACGCCTTGGTCACTTAAACTTCAAAACTCTTAACAAAATAGCAAGGAAATCTTTAGTTAAAGGACTCCTGATAAAGTATTTTCAAAGAACCATGTGTGTGATTCTTGTCAAAAAGAAAACAGGACTAAAGCTTCTTTTAAAACAAGAAGTAGTCCTTCTTCGTAAAGAATTCTCGAACTTCTTCACATGGATCTTTTTGGTCCAAGAACAACTCTCGGCTTTAGTGGAAGAAAGTATACTTTGGTAATTGTTGATGATTTTTCTAGATTTACCTGGTTTATTTTCTTATACAAAAAGAATGAGACTGTGATTAAGATTCCGCATTTCTTAAAAAGGTTCAAAATGAAAAAGGACTAACTATTGTTATAATTAGAAGTGATAAAGGTACCGAATTCCTTAATAAACTTGTTACTAACTACCGCATTGAGAATGACATAGCTCATGAAACATCTCGGCAAAGAAGGACTCCACAACAAAATAGAGTAGTTGAAAGGAGAAACAAAACCTTGAAAGAGGCAACTAGAACAATGTTATCTCGAGTACAACACTCCACAGTGTTTTGGGGCGTAAGGCATTAATACAGACTTGTTATCTTCAAAATAGAAGTTTGATTGTTAAAGATAAATGCAAAACTCCCTATGAAATTTGGAAGTGAAGATCCCCCAAAATTTCATACTTTCATATATTTGGTTGTAAATGTTTCATACACAACAATGGTAAATCTCAATTAAAAACTTTTGATGCCAAGATAGCAGATGGGATATTCTTGGGATACTCATCCGTATCAAAGGCATATATAGTTTTTAATAAGACAACCTTGTGTGTGGAAGAAACACCCCATGTGGTATTTGATGAATCTTCTTTTGAGTATAGTAAGACAGGGACATCACAAAGATATCGATGATCTGGATCGATGACTATCAAGAGATCAACCATAAAATTCTACAATCAAGAATCGACTCGATGAAGAAGAAAGACCATATTCAAACAAAGAGAAAGAACCTGGAAGCTCTTCCTCACCAAATGATCGGACGTCCAACAACCCAAATGATCGGGTTGAGTCATCAAGGTAACATAGAATCATCTCCTGAAATAAATAATTCAGACAAAACTTCATCCATTGTAAAAGACAAAGGTAAGAAAGTAATGTCATATCACCCACCGAACAGATAATTGGAGATTTAGACTGGAGTCCAGGACAAGGACCCAACTAAATCAAGATTGTATGTTCGGTTGCTATGTGTCATTATTTGAACCTAAATCTATTACGTAAGCTCTAATCGATTCCAATCGGATTAATGCCATGCAAGAAGAACTAAATCGGTTTCAAAGACAAGATGTGTGGGAGCTTGTTGAAAGGCCTCATCATCAAAAAGTCATTGGAACTAAATGGGTCTTTAAAAATAAAAGGGATGAAAACAATATTGTGGTTAGAAATAAAGCCGACTAGTTGCTCAAGGTTATTCACAATCGGGGGATTGATTATGATGAAACTTTTGCACCAAAGAGCTCGCCCTGGAAGCCATAAGATTGTTTTTAGCCTATGCCGCTTTTAAAAGATTCATAGTTTTTCAAATGGATGTTAAGTCGGCATTTCTTAATGGAATCCTAGCCGAGGAAGTTTATCTAGAGCAACCTCTGGTTTTGTCAAAGGAGACAAGGTCTATAAACTAAGGAAAGCTTTATATGGACTTAAACAAGCACCAAGAGCATGGTATGACACCTTGTCTGATTATTTAATTCAAAATAGTTTTGTTAAAGGTAGAATTGATAGAACTCTCTTTAGAAAAGAATATGGTTGTGACCTTTTGTTAGTTCAGATTTATGTTGATGATATTATTTTTGGATCAACTAACATATCTTTGTGTGAAGAATTTAGTCATCTTATGAAAAGCATTTGAAATGTCCATGATGGGAGAGATGACTTATTTTCTTGGACTCCAAGTCAAACAGACAAAGAAGGGAACATTCATCAATCAAGCCAAATATACAAAAGATCTCATTGAAAAATTTGGAATAGGTACCAGCCGAGAAGCTAAGATACCTATGATGACAAACTTTTCAATGGATCCGCACGAGAAGGGAGAAGACACTCGATCAAACCGAGTATCGAGGTCTAATTGGTTCATTATTATATTTAATCGCTAGTAGACCTTATATTTCATTTGCTGTTAGAGTCTGCGCTCGATTTCAAGCTAATCCTAAGAAAAAGCCATCTTGAAGCGGCAAGAAAATTCTTAAGTATCCGAAAGGTACAAGAATGTTGGATTGTGGTATCCAGTGATGACAACTTTGAGCTATCTGGATACTCGGACTCGGACTTTG
Organism: Paraleonurus japonicus; assembly: GCA_030762865.1. Classification (NCBI taxonomy): domain Eukaryota; kingdom Viridiplantae; phylum Streptophyta; class Magnoliopsida; order Lamiales; family Lamiaceae; genus Paraleonurus; species Paraleonurus japonicus. The sequence continues at coordinate 43,962,621 of CM061056.1, forward strand.
GTGGGTGTAAGATAGATAGAAAATCTACATCCGGTACTTGCCAATTTCTTGGTAGTAAGCTGATTTCATGGTCAGTTTCAAGAAACAAACCTCTATAGCTACTTCCACAATCGAAGTGAGTACATGGCACCGGAAGTTGTTGTTCACACCGATCCGGATAAGTCAACAGCTTAAGGGACTATAACATTATCACCAAAGATGTACCAATCTTTTGTGATAGTAATAGTGCCATAGCTATTACCCGTAACCCGATCCTACATACTAGATGCAAGCATGTAGATATCGACACCACTTCATCCGAGACCATGTTGAGAAGGGTGACATCGTACTAGAGAAGATTCCGACCGATTTCCAAAGAGCGGAACATCTTGACAAAGCCACCCAGAGACAAGGTTTAAAGAACTATCAGTAGAATTAGGATTATTAGATGTTTCCTTAGTTAATCTATAATTCTATGTTTTTCATTCTTTGTCTATCTCAAATTAGTTTACTATGTCTAGAAAGAATTATCGGACTAGATATGAGTCAAAGGACAATCAGTGTATTGATATCATTGATCTCCTATTTTGGAATCAAGAATCAAGGATTAGTCATATTGACCTTATCGACATGGTGATTACTTATCTAACATTCGGTAAATCGGATTAGGGCACAATAGTCACCGATTTCTTGAAAAGCAGATGACTATCTCGCACCCTATCCGATCTACCTCAGCCTACTAATGGTTTTCTTCAAGTTTATGTCTTTGCAGAATAGGTCACAGATCGATTGATCAATCAGTTGTTTCACCTCATCTGCTATAAACCCTCTCTTCTAGACACCTTTGCTTCCACGAATACTCTCCATACATTGTGTTTTCTTATAAAACTATTATTGGATTGATTGGTTGGAAAACCTAACTTCGAGAAAATTCAATCGAGCTCGCTTATTTAAAAAAATATATATATAAATAATATGTTTTCTTAAACTAGTCTTTAAGTTTGCCAAAAGATAAAACTAGGTCATTTTAAAAAAATCGAGACAAGTTACTTTATCGGATGATTTTACAAACCCATCTGTTTTTGAAAACCCTTATACGAAGAAAGGTAACCCTAGGCCGACGTCGGGTATACTTACTTCTCTGCATAAAGTAACCTAGTCTTATCAAATCAACATCTACAAAGTAACTTTTTATGCAATTCAAAGATTAGTGAACTACACGCGCTGAATCCCAATCGTTTATCCAGTTTTTAACCGTTGATACAACACGGTAAATCATTTTAAATAAACGGCTTAGATTTAACCAAATTTTCTAAAGCGGTTTCTCTTTCCAATTTTTCCTCCTATAAATACATCTTCTTCTTCGATCAAACTTTTTCACTTTCGTAAAACCATACTTATACTCAGAAAAATTTCTCAAAACCCTTAGCCAAAATTCTTTTATGAGCCATACCCAAAAACGATTAGGAGTAACCTCAACAATGGTGGAAGTCCATACAGAAACTTACAACAAGAAGATCAAGTTGGAGATGTATGTCGACTTCGACACAACCACGTATGTTGAATCAAGATAAATTCTCGCTTTATTGGAAAGGTCCCTGGATTGAGGACATTCTATTCCAAGAAATCCAACACCAATAAAACCCTGGATATGAGAGGTATAGAGTTCTATGTCAATAGGACATATGAGAACGGAGTTTTCGAGAACTCGTGTTTATGGTGAAGAGTTGACGGTGACCACGACGGAGGTGGCCCGGATTTTTGATACAAGCGGTGAAGGAGTAAATCCCCTCACCTACAAATCGACGATTGGGTAGAATTATTCGAGATGATTGCCCGGAATTCAATGAAGGAGAAAAGGTCTGAATTGAAAAAGAAAATGCTCCGGAGAGATATCATTTGTTAATGACGATATTGACGAAGGTCATTTTAGGGAGCGTAACTCCCATGATGGGTCGACGAGACCCAGCCTGCCGCCTAAGGACAATTATTGATGGGGTTCAAGCCAACTGGCCGGGATGTTCTTTGGGCGTGTTTGAGACGAGAGAGGAAGAGACTGGAGGTAGTGGAATGGGAGATGGCAGCTAAGTCGATAACTAGTCTGTTTAACAAGGTGACAAGAATATCTTGGAGGATATGCCGACACCCGAGATTAATCGGGCTGATGGAGTTAGAGCCTACACAAAGCGTAAAGGGCTGCTAACAAAAGATGAGCTGATTGGAGGACCACCGACTGACGGAGGATCACCGAGGTCGGGGTTCGAGACCCATCACCGAGGAAGAGGAAGAAGAGGAAAGGATAGAGGAGCCGACGGTGAGCTCACCGAGGCTTCGCAGCCCAATGAAGTCGAAGGAGAAGGCCAAGAAGAGGAGGAGGTTGGTGAAAACCTCGAGTTAGGTGGAACCTCTGCCGCCGATCGGCTAGCCTCGCCGTCAAGAGGCACTCACTTTGGAGATAGCAAGAAAGGTGGTCCAATCGGAGGATGTACAGAGATTAGCTCACAAAGGACCCCTTCCCATTCTCCCGTAAAGGTACAATTCTCCCCTCCCCTCTCCAACCCAATACTGCAATGAAGAGGTGACCCAGCCGGCACCCGTGAGCCTCTAAAACAGCCTACTCCCACTTCACCCAAGCCACAACCTCATCCTCCCTTCCTCAAACACAAACAACTTCCCTCCCCCCATCTCCATCCTGATATGTTTTTCTTCCTCACCGGACCCGTCTACTCCCCACCCCCATATCTACTATCTCACCCCGCCTTACTCCCATCATCTCCAACTCCCCTCAAATACAAGCCGAAACCATTCTATCTCCCCAACCCACCATTCCACAAACCCAACCCCTTCTCCACCACCCACTTCATCCGATATAACACCCTCCATCTTCACCCCCACCCGAGATTCCCCCTCCACCACCATCGACGCCCCCACTTCCTCCCAACCCTCTCGAACCCCAACCCTTGGATACCTCCAACATCTTTGGAGATATCCACATGAGTTCCCCTAGTCCAACTTCTCTCCCACCCCTCCTCCTCATCCGAACTCGAGGAGGAGACCACCCAATCTCTCGCCATCTCTTCCGCCTTCACGTACCTTCACAAGCAAATCATCAATAAAGTCCGAAGATGATGGAGAGGAAGACAAAGAAGGTGATTCGAGCAATCACCTAGACAATGCTCGCCAACATGCAGATTGCCGGGTAAATATATCTCGCAACCTATCATCCAACCTTGGCACTGCTTGTTGGTACCTGCCGAGCAACTGAGAAGGAGTTGAGATTGCTCAAGTAAAAAGTGGCTGCGCAGACAACGAAGTCCTGGTTGATGCCCTCACAGGACAAATCGAGACTTCCGATTCGTTGTCTTTGCATTGGAAGATCAACTCCGACCACTTCGAATGAAGTTAAAAAGGGGGAAGGAGTCTGAAGGAAGAATGGACACCCTCACACCGGAGTTATGTCAATAATGCATAAGCTCGACTCAAAGGCACTGAGTTGGAGGCGCCAAAGCTCGACTCAAAGGCAGACTTGATGAGCCGGCCGCTTTGCAACCGAGGGTGACCCAGATTGAGGAGGCCATCCGAGAGGATGAAGAGAAGAAGAGAAAGGAGGAGGAGGAGAAGACGAACAACCGCCGCCGTAATGAAAGAAGCCGTCGAAACCCGAGGCCAAGGGCAAGGGTAAAGGAAAGGCAGCAGCATGAGAAAGTGTCGTCGGTGAACACCGATCGATCCCAGAGACCAGCAGAGCGGAAAAGGAAAGAACTGACTACTCAAACCTCTCGGTGAACAAATCAAGAATACATGCCGAAAAGGAGAGGTATGAGAAGCAGTGAAAAGAAGAGGCTAAAGAAGCTAGGAAAGGCGGAGTGAAGTGGGACAGGACACTCGTAAATGGGTATCGAAAGCACTGATGAAGCGGATTTCCGACTGTCCACCGCTCGTCGGCTCCTCCGAAGATGGTGTGCAGGCGATTCACCGGCGAATACAAAAAGAAGGCGCTGGATGCCGAGATGGATGTACTATTGGTACATCTTGAAGGCATCTCCATCCGGTGCGGTGATGAAGACATGCAATGGCATGAATGGATGGAGAGAGAGGATGCTGATCTGTATGGAAGACGCTTGATGAGGCGAGTAAAGTTTTCAATCGCGATCTTGTCGCACCTCCTAAGAGCACGCCTCTCCTAAGCTGAATGAAGATGGCACTCCGGGCATGGAATGGGTCAAGACGGTAGTTACCAAAGCCGAGGTGGAATCCAAGCTCACCAATGAAGAAGATCTTAAACACCTCAGAGCAAGGATTTTAACCCGCCGAGGATTCCGAGCCAACCAATGGGGAACCCGATAGACAGGATTTTCTTTTCCTTATCTTTCATTTTTATCAGCTTCTCCTTATCTGTAAAAATGTATATATATGAATGAATATATTTTGACTTATGTGACTTACTTGTTTTATTTCTTAAAGCTTTCTTTCTTGTTTGAAGAAAACTTAAAATTTTCTAATCATCCGAGAAAATTTTCATCTCGTATTAAAACTTTTCAAAAAATTTTCTAAGTCTTAAAACTTTTCTAAAGTTCTTTAAGTTTTAAATTTTTTTCACTAAGTCTAAATTCTTAAGACTTAAGAATATGTTCATAAATTTTTCTAAGTATGAATTAAGTGTTCTAATTTGAATAAATCGATTCAATGTGAGAATGTGCTAATATACCTATCTCCGATAATCTTGATTAAACTTTGAACTAACTTCGCTTGTGAGTGTGTTTCTTCCTTGTAGGTTTTAACTTCATCAAAAAGGGGGAAATTGTTAGATCAAGAAAGTTTTGATGAGTTAAAAGAAGGTTAAGATGATCAGACGACTATGAAGAACAAATTTGAGACTGAGTCGAGTACTAAGTGATCGACGACTAGGTCATCAATCGAGCAAGTCGGTGAGAGACTGAAAGTTGCAAGTCATCTAAAGACAAGCTTAATCCTAGTCATCTGCAGTGAGACAATTATGAAGAGCTCAGACGAGGTCAAGACAAGCCGAGTAGAATAAGAAAGGCGAGTCTTCACCAAGTCACCGCAGACGAGTAGATTAAAATCACCGAGAAGCAAGCGTTTTCAAGATTAAGTTTGTTGAACAGTTTTCTTTGTTAGAACCGACTAACAAACTAACTATCTTTTCGTGACTTATGAATAGGTTTAGATTTTCATTTTCAAAATAACTTTTAACTTTGCACATATCACGATTTGAGCATTACTCTCTATTCGATTTCACAACAAATTCACAAGTTTTCAAAAGAGTTTTTCAAAACAATTTTAAGTGTTTATAGAACACTTGTAAATCTTCAAAGTTTCACTACTCACCGTAATAGTTAGATTCCGAGAGAAGAAATTAGGAGTTTTGAAGATCCGAAAGATTTTGTAAGTCGTAAGTTGTACGTCGGATTGTAAGTAAGTAAGTAGTAAGCTAGTCCCTTCTTCAACTTGGAGAAGGAGAGTGGATGTAGGATTATTCATAATTCGAACCACTATAAACCACTGGTGTTCTTTATTGCTTTACTTTACTTTTACGTCAATTTCAATTTCCAGCTTTATTAATCAAAGATTAATTTAATCAAAGTTAAAACTTAAATATCGGTTTGCTTTTGATCTTGATCAAGTTGAGTTTAAAATTGAATTTATTTGTGCTACTTGAGTATTTTTGAATAATTTTTAAAAGATTTGCAAAAATCTAAAAATCTATTCAACCCCCTTCTCTAGATTTTTCCTAGAAGGCTAGTTCTAGTTTTCTCTAAAATAATCTAGTCCAAAATAATAGGGATAACTATTAATTTAAAATTTTCTTTTAGATCTCTTATTTTTTTGAAAATTCTTAAATCTCAAAGATTTATTATTAGATTTATTTTATCTCTTAGAAATTTATTGGAGATATAAATCTCAATCTTTTCTCTAAGAAATCTATTTTTTTCTATAAATATAATACCAATTCGTGAACCCCGAAACCAGCGAATACGATGCCAACAAAAATATTTCTTTCATCGTAGACATAAAGTCTTCAACGTGATACTTAAGTTACTCGATCGATGGAACAACTTATTTGATCAAGATTTAAGGTGTGGTTTACTTGTCTTTATTAAATATTTCATGTGAATAAATTATTTATGTGCAGCATGTTATGAAAGTGAATGATTTTATTCAAAATAAATTTATTAAAGACATGCATAAGAAAGAACACGAGACCGAAAAGAGGTCTTTGTAGGTGACCCGGTAGGGATTTAAAAAGATCCTTGGAAAATCATGACAAGAAAAGAACACGAGACCGAAAAGAGGTGTTCGTGGGGGACCCAGTGGGATTTAAAGGAGATCTTTGAAAAACCGTGGAACATAATTTATAAATTTACATGATAAGAATCTTATTTGTGTCATGTGAATTTCATAATTGTCTGTGGTTATGCATTTTATTTGTATGTTATATTTAGTCTTGACAAGAGAATCACAATGAGCTAGTGGTTTGCTCATACCATACAATTTTAATATTTTCATATTGAGGAGCCGATGGCGAGGAGAGGCGGTGGATGCTATTATTTTAATTTTGCATAATATTCAAATCTTTTCAAACTAATTTATTCTCAGAACTAAATTTTACACATTGATGTTTAAGGTGATAATTCTATTTTTGTTTGAATGATATTTTAAGTTATATTTTTTTGAGAGGTCATTTAATTTTAAGCCTTCTCGGTGTTTCTCAAAACAATTTAATTATCAAATAATATATAGCACTTTATTGAAGTTAAACTTTTTGTTCACGCCTTCTATTTTAAAATTATTAATTATTTTTTTAAAAAAATCTATATTTATGAAAATTGGGGCGTGACACGTATATATTTATATTTAGATATATATATATTTAGATTGGTTGTTATTATTATTGTTTACATGATAACCTGTCAAGTGAACATGTTTTTTGTTGTTTTATATGATTATTTTGCATGGTTATTTTTAAGGTGTAACTAAAGGGTTTTTAAAACAAAAGAATAATCAAGTAAAAATTAAAAGGATGCAAATTAATAATTTATACATATTTGGAAAACATATTTATATTTAGATTAGTTGTTATTATCATTATTTACATGATAACCCGTTAAGTGAACAAGTTTTTGTTGTTACTCGTTAAATGAACAAGTTTTTGTTGTTTTATATGATTGAACAAGTTTTTTTGTTGTTTTATATGATTATTTTGCAGTGATTATTTTTAAGGTGTAATCAAGGGTTTTCAAAACAAAAGAGTAACTCAAGTAAAAATTAAAATGATGCAGATTAATAATTTATACATATTTAGAAAACATAATGAAAAGAACAATTACAAATGCAGATTAATAATTTATAAACATTTGGGAAACAGAATATGAAAAGTCTAGTTACTAAAAAAGAAGAAAGAATGGACAAAAAGTTAAAAAATGGAAGAAAATTTTATTATTATATAAGTATAGATAGATATTATTCTCTCTCGCTTACTTGTCTTATTTGATCGTATGTTCATTCTCTTTATGAAAATAATCGGTTATTATATTTTTCAATCATCATTTAATTACTCAAAATGTAATTGATTTTACACTCACAAATAATAACTTTATTCTTAAATGGATCCCACTATACTCCAATATATCCTTTTTTTTTTTTTTACTTTTGCCCAACCATTTAAGCATATGTTTAAGATTAAATTTGATTATATTATATTTAGAATTTATTTATGTTTCTTGTTCACTAAGTTAGTTCTTATTATAAATAAAGATGTTCTAAATTGTTGTTAGGGAGTTAAATTATTATTATGAAAAAATATTGGGGTTTTCTTTTGTAGCTTAAGTTGTCTTCTGTTAAATCAATGTGTTTTGTTGAGATTTTTTATGTTTTTTTATCGCTACGCTGCACCACTTACTAAATTATCTCTCTGTCTAATAAACCAAAAAGCTATGATAATAAGCAAATACAAATTGTGTCATTTTTCTACTTTAATTTTTCTTTTTGGGCGAGTTTATTGCGCAAATTTTCACGTGCGTATTACTTTAAAATACTCTCTCCGTCCCATAAAAACTTTCACACTTTCCTTTTTCGTCCGTCCCAATATAACTTTCACACACTTAAAATGGAAAACCTTTTGTAAACTCCACCCTCACAATTTTCACTATTTTACACAAATGTCATTACTTTTACTCTCACATACACATAATCCAATAAATTTTTTTACTATATACATAACAATTTACAAATTTATCCCTCTAAAGTTGTTAGTATTTGTTAGTAAATTTTGATGTTGGTATTAGTAGATATTAGTATTTTTCGAAATGAATTTGTTATTGTTAGTACTATTTGTTGTATAGTAGATTTTTTATGTTGGTATTGATTTTATTAGTGTTATGGTATTAGTAGATGTGTGTATAATATTTCTTGTATATAATATTTAAATTTTTACACGATTTTAACTTATAATTATTAGTTTTCTTAATTAATAATTTATAATTATTAGTAGATGAATATGTTATTTTTTATTATATAGTATTAGTAAAAATTTTAATTTTTTAAAATATTTTACACAAATTATTAAATTTTTTTGAATGTTACAAAATATTTTAAACAATTTTGAATTTTAAATTCCATATATGTACACAAAATATTTTTGTTGTTAGTATTTGTTGAATGGTAATATAATTTTAATATTTGTTGTTAGATCCCATTTTATTAAAAATAATTAGTAGATGAGAATTCATTATTATTTAGCCCACTTGGCCATTGGGTTCCTCACTTTAGTGGGGATTCGGGATTGGTTTCCCTTTGGAATGAATATTTACCGATAAAAAAAAATGAGTATTCATTATTATTATTATATATTATTAGTAAATTTTTAAATTTTTTGAAGATATTTTTACACAATTTTATTGTTGTCCAGAGATTTTTAAATTTTTTAAAAATTTTTACACAATTTTATTAATATTTAATTAATCAAATATTTGTCACACAATTATTAATTAATTTTAATTTTTTATTCTGAACGAGCCTCCGCACAAGTAGTACAGGCTCGTTCTGAATTTTTAATTATTTTTTAAAATCTTTTTAATTATTTTTTTATTTGCATTTTTTACAATAATTAATTTTAATTTTTTTATTCGAACGAGCCTCCAAACGAGTCGTATGTGGCTCATTCATAATTTTTAATTGTTTTTTATTTACTTTTTATTTTTGTTTTTTATAATATTTAATTAATTTTAATTTTTATATTCGAACGAGCCTCCGAATGAGTCATACGGGGCTCGTTTATAATTTTTAATTATTTTTTTATTTTCATTTTTATAATAATTAATTAATTTAAAATTGATTTTTTTAATCTGAACAAGACCCCACACGAGTCGTATGGGGCCTGCTCGTAATTTTTTAATTTATTTTTATTTATTTTTAATTATTATTTTTAAATAATAATAATATTAATTAAAAATATTGGACACCCCTTGAGCGAGAGGGTGTCCAGATTTTTTAATTTTTTTAATTATTTATGTTAAATAATTTAAAGGATTTATTACTCTTAGATACAATATTTTAAGAAAAATAGCTATTAGATACTACCCAAAAAAAAGAATACTATTAGGTACAATACAATAATGTCAAATACCATTCTTGCCCTTATATTAGGTCGAACCTCCCCCATCTCATTTCTCGTATCTCACTCTCACTTTCACTTTCCTCTCATCGACCCAAACCCAAGGAAGCCGCTGCAACCAAGGAGGCCATCGCCTCAAGATCGCCGCCGAACCCACCTCAAGATCGGCGGCCCAATAGCGATGACGAACATCGCCGACGGCGACTATTCCTCGCGCGTGGTGGCTTCTCTGCCTCCGCCACCGCACCTGTGCGATTTACCCTCCGCCATCGCCACCGCACCTGTGCGACGGCCCTCTGTTCACTCTCGGCCGCCGCCTCTACTTTCACTCTCTACGCCCACCACCGCGACTCACCGCATGATCTGCCATAGATCGACCACCGAACCCACCGCGACAAGATCGGCGGCCACGAGATCTGCCATAGATCGACCACCGAACCAGATCTAATAGATCGACCGCGGCCTTACGACGGTGGTGAGCCACCGCCGACCACCGTCTTGAGATCTGCTGCTCACTAACATAGATCTAAAGAGTAAGCCTTCATTTTTTTCTTGCTTCTTCTCCAATCTAAGATGCGACTAGTTTCTTGATTTGTTTTCAGTCTTGGCCATTAATTCGTTGTGATGGGTTTTGAGAATTTTCAGCTTTGTACTTTCGGTATTTAATGAAAATTCTCGTTTAAGTGGTATAATGTCTTGATGAGGAAATTCTTGGTAAAATGAAGGTGAGGGTTGTATTAGGTTATATTGTCTATTTTCGGTAATTATAGAGGATTATGTGGTTTAATGCTGAATCAATGTAGGATTGGCCGAGGTTCGGCGTTGCATTTTGGCCTTAATATATTAGAAGTGTTTCATTCGATCTGTAGATAGCCTTAAAATTTGAATATGGTACTTTACTTACTTCTCTTTGTCATAATTTTTGTAGGAAACTAATGCTAACTTGGATCGATGAAGTGGTAGCTCTTACCGAAGAACTTCGGGTAACTAGGAGTTTCGTATAAAGATAATGCAATGCTCATCTCGTATCGTGCCTACTTATATGCACATATTATTTTCAAGTTCTCTCTCTTGCTTTTACCTATCTCTATTTTCATCTTATCTTTTCTCTATGTGAACATTAGGGTACAAAGATTCTCTCTCTCTAAGCTCTTGGCCACTATGCATTATTTATTTTCAACTATTTTGGTTGATAGAATATGTGTAATTCTCCCATCAAGTTAAAATGTTATCCATGATAGTTTTTATTTATTTTTGCTTAGATTAAGGTATACAACCATATTTGTGTATTGCACTTGTCTTCTTTGTATTGCACATGTGCAATCGTTTTTTGCATTTGTGCGGTGTAATTGCACAACTATATGCTAGTTTCTCTTGCTAAACTAATACTAGATACACACATGTGCATCGTAATTGTCCAATCAGTATTTCACATGTGCAATTTAATTGCACAACTATATAGCACATGTGCGGTTTAATTGCGGATGTGCGAGACCGAAATTTTTGAAGGAAGATGGAGCAAGAAGAGCATGATTTTTTTTTTTTTAGAATGATGTAATCTTTTTACGGATATGTAATTTTTAAATTTATCAATGAAGAATGATGTATTATCTTTTTTTTTTAATTCTTAATTTTGAACCCCTCAATTAACATTACAAATTTTGAATTTGTAATAAAAATATGAATAAAATTAAAAAAATAGAAAAATGATCGTTTAAAAAAATTAATTTGTAAGTCTTGAAAATTAATTAATAAAAAATGGGTGCCAAAAAGTGGTGACAAAAAGTGCAAAAATATGGAAGTAAAGGACGAAAATGCCGACAAAGGTGTACTTTGCTTTTGACAATTTTGATAGCATGTTAGCACCGTGACGTCAAAAAAGCAATCGAAGGGTAAATTGGTCCAAATGTGATATTTTTTTGTAGCTGCAAGTAATTAGAAAAATTTTTGTATCTATAAGTTTTAAGGGGTCTAATTTTGTACCCCAAGTAACCCACCCTAATTTAAATAATAATAATAATAAATATTGGACACCCCTTGAATGAGAGGGTGTCTAGATTTTTTTATTTTATTTTTAATAATAGTAATAATAATAATTAAAAATCTTTGGACACCCCTTGAACAAGAGGGTGTCCAGATTTTAATTAATTTTGATTATTTATTTTTAATAATAATAATAATAATAATAATAATAATAATAATAATAATAATAATGGACACCCCTTGAGCGAGAGGGTGTCCAAATTTTTAATTTATTGTTTTTAATTAATAATATTGGTATTAATATTTGTTGATGAATGTTATGGTGGTAGTATTAGGTGATGAATGTTATGATATTAGTACTAGTAGATGAATGTTATGATGTCTCAAAAAAAAAAAAAAAAGATGAATGTTATGGTATTAATATTAGTTTGCTTCTATGTTTTTATCTTTGTGTATACGGGTTGTTGACTAGAGTTAGATTAGACCAGCATTTCAAGGATACCGGTTTTGAACAACCAACATGTGTAGCTCACCATATTGGACGATATCGGGAGAGTGCTACCGCACATTAGCGATAATTGCTACAACCTATTTGCTCACTGTTTTTGTCTTTGTGTACACAGGTTGCTTACTAGAGTTGGATTAGACCAAGATTTTAAGGATATCGGGTTTTGATAAACCAATATGTGTAGCTTACCATATTCGACGATATCGAGAGTGCTACCGCATATTAGCGATTTATTGCTACAACCTATTTGCTTTATTTGTTTTAGGAGATTCCTGTCAATGGACATGTGCAATTACTCGGTCAATAGATGCACTCACGGACTGTTTGTGTACCAATACTTCTAAAGCTACTAGCTACGTTCAGGCGAATGAGCATCCCCATTTTAGATCATAATATTTTATGGTTTAAGATTGGGGATCGCTTCATCCGATTCTCACAATACGAGTTTGCTCTCGTCATGGGCTTTAATTTTGGAGCTATGACCTATTACGTGAACATTTGATACTCGTCTCTTAGCTTCGAACGAGTTTGCGAGAACATGCGTGCGATGCGGTGGTATCGCGAAGGTGTTGTTTGTCTTCTTTATTCTCACCGGGAGAGATCATCCAAGTGTTATATCCCTTTTTGGGTGTGCTACTTAATCGACAATCTTTAGCGTTGGGAGGAATTCACATGGGGTCTTACTGATTTACTCGGCTGCGGTTGAATGCGATAACTAAGATACCTCACAATTTTACCAACATTACCGATTATACACGGTATCACCTTCATGAGTGCTCATAAGCACTAGTGGTACGTATAATTAATTATATATTAATATATTTTATTAAAATCATCGTTATCTAAAAATTTATTGTATAATGCAAGTTTGGAGTTTCGAGGCTATTTCCGGTTGTTGATGAAGAAGCCGAGGGTGGTCATTATCTTTGTTGATGAAGCACCAGAATGTACTCCACAACGACCACTAGAAGAGCCCACCGCTTCCGAGAGTTCTTAGGAGTCCGTCTTCTAATATATTACCCACAGGGAAGCTAGGGAAATGGAGCAAAGGTTTAAAGACATGGTGCACAATGAGGTGCATGCTGAAAAAATGAGTGATGGATTTCTTAATAGAGAGTGATCGAAGGAACATGCAATCCATGCATGGTTGACTCTATACGCACACTCCGAATGCCTTCTACGCAAAATTACATCGATTCGGAAGTTCATATGCTGCACCTCCACCATTTCCTTTTCATAGGGTGACACCACACCGAACTCACATCATACTCCTCCACCATCTTCGACTTTGGCGACTCCCGGTGTAGCTAATGGGCTTCTCGAGGATAGACTTCTAAGACCTCCCGTTTTATTAATTCTCTCTATACGGTGGCGTATCCTAGGGTAACTAAGAAATTTAAAAATTCCTCAACTCGAAGGACAAAAGGTATGTGATTTAAAGTTTATATTTAAATATTTAATTTTGTATCAATTAGTATATTCATTTGTCTTACTTACGTACAATTTTCATGAAATAATATATAGGTTGTTCATCAATGAGGTCGAGACTGTGGGCCTCGAATGGTTCAAAGAGGTGATAGCTCAGAATGCGGATTTAGAGTCGGACAGTATGTATTTATTAATAAATAATTTTTTTCTTATATATTTATTAATAAAATAATATATTTTTTTATTATATATTTATTAATAAATAATATTTATTTTGTTATATATTTAGCAAATTGACGTATTCCCGTGCATTCTACATGAGGATCCTAATTTTGTTATAAATGAGAGACTTGACCATCCCGAGAAAACGACAATTATATCTAGACTAATAACCGTAAGTATGCAATTCAATGTCAATTAATATTCTATTTTTAAAATTTGACATATTGTGATGTATTTTGTTGTTTATTTTTTCAATAGCAAGAGTATAACAATATGTGGATGCTCCATCATGCCAATGATGACCCATACGATGTATGATGAGAAAAAATTGGAGACATACACTGCATGAGAAATAGAGATACTCATCATCAATGCTCGTGGTTGGTCTGGATATTGGAGAAACGAACGACCATGGGTTGACGTGGATTACGTGAGTTTTTTAATTAATAATTAACTTTTTTTAGGTAAATTAATATCTCACTAACTTATTTTTTTTTTTTAGATTCGATGATCATTCACTTTCATGGGCACTTTATGACCTATAGAGCGAATACGAACAATGACTCCTTCGGTGTTTGAGATTCTTTGTCCCATAATTGGACCGATGAAGTACAAGGGGCTCGACACAAAGCAACCCTGCTATATAGACGGTTAATCCCTATTGTGATGAGACATTCGGGTGTGCTTCTTCAACATCCAAACACAATTGTGCTCACCGAGTTTATCTTTACTACGCCTTCACCCGATCAACCATACGTTCAAACCGATAGTGAACGTATGGTTGATCGGGTGAAGGCGCAGTAAAAAAACTTAGTGAGCGCAATTGTGTTTGGACGTTGAAGAAACACACCCACATGTCTCATCTCCTCGATACTAGACTCGACATCCTAGGTAATCGGAATACTTAACAAGTATGTCTGGTTAAGCTTAGACTCGGTAGGTGACAAAAATACCCGACATATGAGTTGACGCTACAATACAAATAAAAAAATATTAAATTTAAAAATAATAATTTATTTTAATTAAATATTATCGAACAAACGATTTAAGGCATACACGATGGCAACCGAACAATTCATCGGCAGTCATTGAGTGATCCTTTATATTCTTCCTAAAACCCCAACGACATCTCTTGGGAAAAACCTATCTGGATTATCCTTGATTTTAATCTCAAATAGCTTTCCCATTACGGGAATAGTCTCGAAGCTCCAAACCTCGCATTATGCAATAAAATTTTAGATAACAACAATTTCAATAAAATATATTAATATATAATCGGTTATACGTACCACTAGTGCTAACGAGCACCCATGAAGGTGATACAGTGTATTATTGGTAACGTTGGTAAAATGGTGAAGTATCATAATTATCGTGTTCAACAACAACGAGTAAGCTGTAAGACCCCATGTGAACTCCTCTCAATCTTTGAAGATCATCGATTAAGTGCCACACCCAAAAGGGGATATACTCCTCTCAATGTTGAAGATCGTCGATTAAGTGCCACACCCAAAAGGGGATATAGAACATTTCGGGTGATATCTCTTGGTGAGAATAAAGGAGACGAACAACACCTTTGTGATACCGGCTGCATCGCACGCATGTTCTGCAAACTTGTTCGAAGTGAATCGTTTTGCGCAGAGCTTGTGGATGGATTCCATTCTTCAAGTCAGCGAAGTGGCGCATGTATAGCCCATTCTAGCTAAGAGACGAGTATCAAATGCTCTCGTAATAGACAATATCTCCGAAATTAAGGCTTATGACGAGAGCAAACTCGTCTTGTGAGAATCGGATGAAGCGATTCCCAATCTTAAAATCATAAAATATGATCTAGACGGGGATGCTCACTTGGTACGCAAATATTTCGTGAGTGCAACCATTGACCGAGTAATTGCACGTGTCCATTGACAAGAATCTCCCAAAAGCGCCTAAAGTAAATAGATTGTAGTAATCCTCGCTAATGTGCGGTAACACTCTCGATATCGTCCAATATGGTGAGCTGCACATATTGGTTTATTAAAACCCGGTGTCCCCGAAACGCCGGTCTAATCTAACTCCAAAGAACCTATGTATACAAAGACAAATAGTGAGCAAACTAATACTATTTATTTTTTCAAATTATTATTATTAATACCATAACATTCATCTACTAATACTAATACTAATACTAATACCAATACCATAACATTCATCTACTAATACTAATATCATAACATTCATCAACTAATATCAATATTATTAATTAAAAACAATAAATTAAAAAATCTGGACACCCTTTCCAAAGATTTTTTTAATTATTATTATTACAAATAAATAATTAAAAATTAATTAAAAATAAAATAAAAAATCTGGACACCCTCTCGTTCAAGGGGTGTCCAGTATTCTTTAATTATTATTATTATTTAAATTATTTAAAGTAAATAATTAAAAACAAATTAAAAATGAATTAAAAAATCTGGACACCACATCGTTCAAGGGGTGTTCAACATTTTTTAATTATTATTATTATTATATTATTTAAAACTAATAATTAAAAATAAATAAAAACAAATTAAGAAATTACGAACGAGCCCCTTCAACTCGGCAGGTCTCGTTCATTAAAAATCTATTTTAAATTAATTAATTATTATAAAAATGAAAATAAAAATAATTAAATAAGAAAATTAAAAAAAGAATTAAAAATTCTAAACGAGCCCCGCATTTACGACTGACTCGAATAAAAAAATTTAAATTAATTTAATATTATAAAAATAAATATAAAAAAGTGAATAGAAAACAATTAAAATTTCTAAACGAGCCCCGTAATCGATTGTGAGTATAATCGCGCAAGTGCTATTAAGACTCAACCAAGTAGATGCAAGTTGTAGATGACTATTGAATCAAGCTTTGATGAATTCTAATCTATCTACCAACAATGATCAATTAAGCTAGGAATGCAATCAACAAACACAAAAGCAATTAAGTATATATCAAACTTCCAAGAAGATAGGAGAGGAGCATGCTTTGGATAATCTTGATTAAGAAATCATTGATCACAACTTCAATTGCACCAAAAGCTGTTCAATAAAAATAGATAGCATAACATCTCATGACAATATCTCTATCAACCATTTTAATGCCTAATTGTGTATGGTCTAAATGTAAGAAATTTCTCAATTGCAAAGCATTAACACATACAATCATACACCTATTTCCATCAATTAACCCCTAACAATGTCAACTCAATTTTCATATGTTATTTGGATTGCTAGAGAAGAATCAATTGAAAATACATGCATGAAGCACATTAAGATCATCAATTAGAAAGCTCATCTATTTAAATTGAACATCAATTGACACAATTGGAGCAAGAGCTATAAAATCATCCCTAATCTCAATCACCCAAAGCACTAAGAGATTAGCCCATGATGAAACAAGTAAATCCCATGGTCACACACACAATCATCACCATCAACATGATAACAAGTGCAATTAAAGCAATTGAATAAGCGAAAAGGTAAGAAATCACCAAATTGTAGATATTCACTTGAATGTAGCTTGAATCTTCAACACAAATGTAGTTCTCCCTAATTGCCAAAATACAATCACAAACTCTAATTCAAATGAAATGATCACTAATCTATGAATTATATGCTAACAATCTATCTAAAACATGTATCAATGAGTTCTAGAAGCGAGAATTGCTTGGAATCTGACGCAGGTGAGCCCAATCGCCTTTGGGTTGATGGTTCAGCAAGTGACAGCAGCCAATAATTTCATTTGTGAGAAACCCATGATCTGGTACAATTATTTGGCATTAATTTAATCCTTTGAATCTAGTCTATTTAATGGTCAAAGTATTAGTTATTGGAGTCATTGAGTATAACCATATACACACTTAATTTATGGTCAAATTAGAGTTATTATGTCATTATTAGAGTTGGACTTAGTCTTTTGAGATTTTTGTTGTCTTTTCCTATCCTTGGAGGGTTGTTCCAAGTATACATTGAGGTGGACGAGAATTAAGAGGCAATTCAGATTGATATTTTAAATCCCTTAAGAATTATTCTTATTCTTCAATTTTAACTGTTAAGTTTCTCTCTCTTGGGTGAATTCCTTTGAGTGGTGAGCTTGGCCTTAATTCTTATCCTTAAGGTGGTGTTCGTCTTATCCTTAAGGTGGTGAATTTCCTACAACATTCTATCTTACTTGTAAAATCAGTATCATTTGGTAATCAGAGTTATTGGTTATCAATGGCTGGTCGCAGAAGGAATGTTCCAGATGTTGATGATCCTGCTACTCGTCAAAGAGACCTGCGCGATATCGAATTGGATGAGTTAAGAAGAATAGTGGAACTGCTGCAAAGACAATTGCAACAACAAAATCTCAATCAGCCACGGAGAAATCAACGAGCTGCAAATGATGATGTGGATTATCAAAATCTGTTTGCTGAAGAAGATGAATCAAGTGACGATAATCTTGGCACTCAAAGGCAAAGGAGGCAGCCTAGAACATATGAGGCAAATGCTAAGGTTGATATTCCAAAATTTGATGGGAAAATGCAAGGTGATGTTTTTCTTGATTGGTTATACACCGTTGAAAGAATTTTCAAATTCAAGGAGTAATCTGAAGAAAGAAAAGTGAAGTTGATTGCAATTAAATTAAAAGGCTATGCATCTCTTTGGTGGGAGAATCTTAAAAGGGAGAGGATTAGACAAGGAAGAAAGCCTATCCAAACCTGGGAAAAATGAAGCGTGAGTTGAAAACAAGATTCCTTCCTGAAAGTTACAGGCAAGAAAACTATTACAAGTTGTATAATTTCAAGCAATATAATCTTGGTCCCACGAGTTGAGTATCACAAAGAGAAACTTGAAGATCACCTTCTAGGGAAAATCTAGAAGGGGGTTGAATAGATTTTCCAACTTTTTCAAATCTGGAAAACCAATTGAAGTACCAAAGTTTACGCAGCTGTAAATCGATTTTAAACTCAACTTTAAACGGATCAAAAGCAATCGATAATAAGCCCGATTGTGAATCAATTATACTTGATTAAACGGTTGAAAGCGATTACAAACAAATAAGTAAATGAAAGCAATAAAGAACAAGAAGATTTATAGTGGTTCGGATCAAATGATCCTACGTCCACTCTCCTTCTTCAACTTGAAGAAGGGTCTCTACTTACTATCTTTCTTCTTCCTTCTTACTTACTTACTTACAAGGTGCGGTTCTTGACCTTACAATCTTCTTCTCTAAAATCAAATCTAATGGCTTGAAGATATATGTAAGTAATGTTCTATAAACACTAAGAACTAAGAACGTGAAGAACGTTCGTGCGTGATTACAATATTTTGTATGCTACTTGTGTTAAAATGTGCTTTATGAATTCGTGAGATTACAAAGTTAATTCTATTCTCATTTCTATCCCTATTTATAGAGATCTTTGTTGGTAGTTGTAACTTCCCTTTAGATTCTCGTTTGATTAGTTGTAACAAATAAATCAATCTTGTAACTTCTTCTTGGTTGGTTACAACCGCTTCTTGAAATTGCTTGAAGTTTGCTAACACTTTATTGTCTTCTCTTTAATCTTGATTCACCTTGTCTGTATCTTAGTCTTCAATCTAGATGGTCGTCGATTGTCGTTCTTGACCTCATCTGTCTTCCTCGATGTCTTCATCTCGATTTCTTGTCATCGTCGACTCCTTGTCCTCATCTCGACTCTTTGTGCGCATCTGAAAGTTTGTGTCCTTATCTATTTTTTGTACTTAGTTTTATTTACATATTATTATTACATCACTGCCTATACAAAATACTCAAATTTGGTCATCCTATTTTACATTTTTAACTCATTAAAACTAAATACAACTTTCTTCCTAACAATTTCCCCTTTTAATGATGTTAAAACATAGCTCAAGAAAAGAAATGTGTTAGTAATCTTGAAAGATAAGAATATTACAATGTATACAAATAAGTCACTTAGTCGGATAATCTGAGCAATAAACTTCATAGTCAAATGATCATAGTTAGATAATCGAGCAATAAGCTTCTTCAATTAAGACGATTAAAGTCGGATAAACGAAGCAAACAAGATAATCAAAATCAGATGAATTACGGATGACTTAGTGTTATAAATTTTTTAGTCAAGTTAATTTTTGAGAATTATACCAAGAATCGATTCGAAGATTAAGAATAAGACAAGTTAGTTAAAACACCGAATTCATACGAGTAGTTCAAAAGTGTATTCACATGAGATATAACACATATTTGCACTTTCTCGTATTATCGATAAGGACCATAGGATACCGGATCTAGTCATACCATCTGTCTTCTTCTGGAATGGACATCCGATCGAAGACACGCTTCTTCGACTCAATGTCTCCCTCCTTCACTAAGTTTGCCATCGTCTCGGCTTGGATCGGCATTTGCTTCACCTTCTCTCTATCCAAGCGACCATCTTGTGTAAGCGGAGCAGACATTGATGAATACGCCGGTGCAACTATATCCACGTTGAATTCAAGATCTCCGAGGTCAATCGGTATTGTTAGAAGTTGGGATCCTTCGCCTCCACCATTCATGGAATGCTATATTTTCATCTCGTGCCCCAGGTGATCTTTTTGCGAGACGTGAAACAGAATATCTATTCCCTTCATAAGCTCTCCATCCGGCTTGTTGATCCATGGGAAGAATTTCCTTGGGCACAACATCTGTCCGATGAAATGGGCGAAAAATCTCTACTCCTTCCTTATTCTTTGACATCTGAACCCATTTCCTTGTCTTCCTATCATAGGATTTCCACTGCCTTTTCTTATTCCCTTCTCTTCTTTGCATCTCTTCTTTTATACTTGGACACCTCTTCCCTCTTTCTCTTTCTCGATTTTCTCTTCTTCTTCAATCACACTTGGGTTTTCTCAAGTTGGCTTGAGGCCTTAGCTTTCCCAAATGCTTTGGATGTCTAAGAGGGAGATGTGATAGTTTTGAAGGGAACAAGGTCGACACTGGAGGACCTTCGCTTGATAATGTGGGTTCGGTTTCCTCGACCCCGGCTCCTCTTGATCCTCGTCTCGAGCCTTCTCAATACTCGTTGAGACTTATCTTATGCATCTTTCTTCCTAGCTTCCTCTGCTTTCAACAACTTCTCGAGACGTCATCCACTTTCATGCTCAAAGCCATGATCTTATCGTCTTGTACATTCACTCTTTTCTTGAGCGGCTCACTATCTTCCCCTTTTTAAGCATCAACAAAGCGGGTGTTGCAGATAGTGGCTACTTGTTCGATCTAGCCCATGAGTTCTTGCCTTACAAATCCAGTCTTCTCGCTCAAGCCGATCATATCTCTTTTTATGTGCTATCTCCGCGTGTCTCGAATTCTCCTTCTATATATTGCTTCAGATATTTGTCTGCCTATCTTTCTCAATGGCCAAGCTCATCTTTACTACTTGAGAAAAGGACGCCTCCTTCGCAGTCCATGACTCCTTGACTGGTCCTCGGACAGTGTCTACGATCTCAGGAATATGAATTTAAGATATCTTTATCGACCCATTCTCCTTGAGCCTTCTCTTTTTAGCAATCTGGCTTAACCTTGGCCATGTTCTCCTCATATGCGATTCCTAGGAAAAATAGAGGTCGATCTTTGTCTTCTCATGTATTACTGACCTCTATATTTTCCTTTATTGAAGATGAAATGACATTTGAAATGAGTTGAAAGGCACTCAAACAGGCTCTCTTCAAACTGGCTACCTCCTCTTTTAGAGCGTCCACCTCGGATACGACAGCGAAGTTGAGGGCATTGCAATTTCTTGAGATGGAGAAGATAGAGTTAAATCTATCTACTCTATTGGCACTTCAGCTTCCACTTGTAGGCGGAGGAGAATCGCCCAATGCATCTTAGTAGCCGCTCGAGATGATTCTCCCTCCACCGGCAACTACCCTTCCACCTGCTCTGTTTGTGCCTCCTCATATCCATTTCGGTGACTCATCGGCAGCTCCACCGGTCACATCCTCTGCCTCTTTTTCCATCTCCATTTTCTCCTCAGTCTCCTTCCTTTCCATCTCTCCGGCCTTACGCTTCTCCTCATCTGTTTTCTCCTTTATTTCTTCGGGTTGCATATCTCCTAGGTATACCGGTTGCGAGAATATAGTCAAAGAAATTGTTTTCAGAGATAATTTCTTGAAATGATTCCAACCGGGCTTTCTTGAGAAGCTGTTTTCTCCCAGGATAGCGAGATTATTTTCCCGACTTCATTGATAAGAATCCCCATTTCCTCAAAAGATCCTAATCGATTCTTCTTAGAAGATAGACACCAACCAATTCTTTTAGGAGATCGTGGCTCGTCTGCCAAAGCTGACTCCTTTCTCGGTAGGTATCTTTTTCCAAGGATTTGAAGAGATAACTCGGTGGGTCCAATTTCTCTGTGGGGTTGGGAAGATTAGGTAAAGATTTGGTTCTGTGAGGTTGCGGACGTTGAGGTTAGAAAGGTGAAGGGCTCATCCGATGTTGGTTGAGGTTGTTTTGGACTTATGGGAGTGGACCGTTTTGGAGGCTCGGAGGCGGCGGTCTTGTCTGCCTCTTCATCGCCGGATTGGGATGCGGAGGGTTGGGGTTCTTCATCCTTAGAAGAGGAAGATGATGATGAAGGCTGAGTTGGCTCTTCCTCGGGTTCATCTCCGGATGAGATGACTACCCTTTGTCCCTGCCCTAACACTCCGGCAGTCCACCGCCCTAACACTCCGGCTTGGTGAGACACTTTCCCCTTGGGAAGGTGTCTTTTCTTTTCCTCCTCTTCTTCTTCCTCTTTTACTGCAGACGAGGACTCAACCTCCACCACTGTCTCAACTTTCTTAGTCTTGGCTTTGGAAACCTTCTTTTTGTCTTTGGTGGCGGAGGCTGGGGACGTCCTCGTCTCCTTCCGAATCGGATGGTCCAAAGATCTTTTCATCTTTGACCAATAACCCCTCTGTTTGGTGTACTTCTTTACACCCTCCTTCCAATCAAGGTTATGCACCCGGTTTGTGTTCGAGGATGATGGTGATTCTCGCCATCATACTCGTGATTTTGTTTAATGACCATCTCATCAGCTCCTTTGAGATTGGGGTTTTGACAAATCTCTTCTTCTCCTCCATTAACCGCGAATATACAACCCTAGCCCAATTCACTTCAACCCCATCGACTATAGCCCTAAGGCAACACAACCTTGGCCGTCGGACCATCGTGGCTCTGCTGTTCTCCTAGAATACATTTTGTCGAATCAACATCGATGTCTGCATCGCCGTTTCAACATTGGTCTTTTCAAATTTGTCGTTGTATTACGGTGTGTTCTCCTCGCCATTAACCGAAAACTCTCCAAATACTCCGATGCTTTGTAAGTGAGCGGATTTACCCCATCAAGATTTAATCCGAAGATTTCACCCAAATCTTCAATCGACACCACCACCTTCTTCTTCTTCCCTTTAGTTCGGACCTTTGATTCTAAACCGGTTTGAGTAGCCTTTGCCACAGTGGGAAAATCAGCAGAAAGATCATCAAGGGTTAAGTTCCTTGAAGGCTTCATAGTACGATCTTGTTTCAACCCTCTTGATTCAAGTAATCGTAGAATTTCTCTAGTTTCGAGGATCATTGGAGATATCCCATTCGACGTACATTTCGTGACTTCGTTCTTTCTCCGATAGAAGTGAGATCATATTCGAAAGTGATGTTTGATTTCTTTGTGTCCGCTATTAAAGAGTGTATAAGGTTTTGGGAGGGAAAGAAAAAGTTTGAGAGAAAAATATGAAAGAGTTATATATGTGCGTAAATGAAATTATGCACACGTACTCCTATTTATATGGAAATGTATAATAATAAACAATTATAAAACCTATAATTGACTGAAAAGTGTAAGTATAGGCTTTGGTCGCCATTAATGCAATTATGACAATTAATTTTGAAAATCGCGAGGAATAATATTAAATATGTCGTGCGTGACACTTCGACGGTTCATATTTCGAAACCGCCTCCATTTCAGTAGCGTGAATATTACTCGGTGTAATTCAAAACTTTATTTGATAAAATTTCAGGTCCGTAGTAACTTCTTTCGACACGAGTTACTTATTTGAGAATTACTTTTCGCTTAATTGGAGAGATAAAATAAAAGTATATAATTTTTTTAATAAAAAAATTGGAACCCTTATCCTTTTATTTTGTAAAACAAAATATATTTTCTTTTCAATTCTAAGTAAATTCACTTTTGAAGAAATAAAATGATTATGATATTAAATTCATATATTGATTATATGAACTAATATGCATAATTTTATTATAAAGGAAAAAGTTAGAAGATACTTCTGATAATTCCACCTTATGCGGATTGATCGCATCATTTTCATGATTATTTGGATAAGGAGACCTTGTCTTATGATGAGAAATGTTTTAAGAAAGGAATGAACAAAAGGGAAGGTTTTTATCAAATTAGAAGTTTTAAGCCGATCCAACAATGTTGATATACTGCTCCTGCAAATAAACTCAATAAAACCATTAGTAGTCGAGGTAAGTCGGATAGGATGCGAGATAGTCATCTATTTTCAAAGAACCCAGGTGACTATTGTGTCCTTGTCTGATTTTCCTGATGTCGATAAGTAATTATCAAGTCGGATAAGGTCAATATGACTAATCCTTGATTCTTGATTCCTAAAAAAGGAGACCAATGATATCGCTTACTTGATTGTCCTTTGACACATATCTAGTTTGATAATTCTTTCAAGACATTTATTTAAAGAAAGGAAAGAAAGAAGGAAAACAAATAGCGTATGCAAACAAAAGTAGCAATTTAAAAATCAGCCAATGCAAAGATCAAGTAATCCTAATTCTAGACATAATTCTTTAAATCTAGACTCTTAACGGTTTTGTAAGAAGATCTGCTCTCCGAGATTCTCCGTGGCTATCTTTTCTATCCTAATGTCATTCTTTTCTACATGATCTCTAATGAAATGATGTCTGATGTCTATATGCTTACACCTAGAATGCAAAACGAGTTGTATGTCATGGCTATTGCACTATTACTATCACGATAAATAGGAGCAGATGATGTTTGAATATTATAATCCCTAAGGCTGTGACTAATCCAGAGGAGTTGAGAGCAACAACTCCCAGTGCCATGTATTGACCTCGGTTGTGGAGGTGGCAACAGATGTTTGTTTCTTAGATAACCAAGAAATTAATTTGTTGCCTAAGAATTGACAAGTTCCAGTGGATTTCCTATCAATCTTACATCCTCCAAAATCTGAGTATGAATATCCTAATAGCTCAAGTTGTCATCGAAGGGTACCACAACCCAACTTGCAAAGTCCCTTTGAGATACTTGAGGATTTTCTTAGCGGTCTCAGATGAGTTTTCTTGGGATTAGATTGGAATCTTGCACATACCCCAACTACAAAGGCTATGTCTGGCCTACTTGTTGTGAGATAGAGAAGGGATCCAATCAGTCCACGATACTCCGTTGCATCGTGGGTATCCCCTGCTCATCTCGAATCCATAGAGAAGTTAGTTGCCATATGTATTTTAACTTCCCTACTAGTAGTTATCCCAAATTTCTCTATAAGGTCCTTAGCATATTTGGTCTCGATGTATGAATATACCCTTACTCGCCTCGCTTAATACTGCAAGCCTAGAAAATATGTTAATTCACCCATCATTGACATTTCAAATCTATTTTTCATGAGAACACCGAATTCTTCACACAAAGTCAGATTAGGTGAACCAAATATAATGTCATCTACATAAATTTGAACCAACAAAATGTTACGATCTATTTCCTTTCTAAACAAAGTCCTATCTATCTTACCTTTTGAAAATCCATTTGAAATCGAAATTGAGATAAGGTATCGTACCAAGCCACAGGTGCTTGTTTCAGTCCATATAGGGCCTTATTGAGTTTATAGACCTTGTTATTGATCTTAAACCCGGGAGGCTGGTCCACATAGACTTTCTCAAGTAACACACCATTTAGGAAGACAGACTTGACATCCATCTCGAAAGACTTTGAAAGATTTATAAGCAACAAATGCCAAAAACAGCCTTATTACTTCTAATCAGCAACTGGAGCATAAGTTTCATCATAGTCTATCCCTTCGATCGTGAGTAACCTTGAGCTACCAATCTTGCCTTATTACGAACAATAACGTTGTTTTCATCTGCTTTATTTTTAAACACCCATTTGGTGCCTATAATCTTTCTATGTAAGGGTCTTTCCACTAATTCCCAAACATTTTGTCTTTCAACTTGATGCGCTTCTTCCTGCATGGCTGTTATCCAGTTTGGATCGAGATAGAGTCTCCTCAATAGACTTGGCTCGAGAAGTGATACATAGCAATCGAGCACTTTGGGAATCAACCATAGTTCGTGTCCGCACACTCTTGGATGGGTTCCCAATGATCTCGGTCGATTGGATGATAACTTCTCATCCTTTTGCCTATTTGAGTAGAAAGATCCTCATCTTGAGACTCGGCGAGTAACTCATCGACTCTGCTGAGCAGACGTTCCCCCTTCATCTGCGACCTGGATGATCACCGATGTCAAGGGTGTCTTCTCGGATGGAGTCCGGAGAGGGTTGCCTTCGATTTTCAGATGGAGATTCTTCTTCATCCGAATCGAATCAAGACTAGGCAGATAGATCGTTCTATGTTTAGTTTTGGTTAGTTCAATTTTATCTAGATCATTTGTAATCCGATTCACTTTATCTAAAAATAATGCGTTTCATCAAAAACCACATGAGGAGTTTCCTCCACACAAAGGGTTGTCTTGTTGAAGACTCAAAGCTTTGTAAGTGTTGGAATATCCCAAGAATATTCCATCAATTGCCTTAGAATCAAAGGTCCTCGGCTTAGACTTCCCATTGTTATGGATGAAGCATTTACAACCAAAGTCGAAAATATGAGATTCTTGGAATCTTACCCTTCCAGATCTCATATGGAGTCTTACCCTTACTTTTAACTAGCAAGCACTGTTCAGGTATAGCAGCGGTATTGATGGCGCGGCCCGAACCTGTGAGGGGTTCCATACTCGGCTAGCATGCTCCCGGCCGCTTCTTTGAGTGTTCTATTCCTCCTTTCAACTACCCCATTTTGTTGTGGTGTTCGCTGATGAGGTCTCATAAACTATGTCACTCTCATTTAAAAAGTTAGATAAACAAGAATTTAAAAATTCAGTGCCCTTATCACTTCTTATTTTAACAATATTAACACCTTTCTCATTTTGAATTTATGCGAACAGATCAAAGATCTTGTTCACAGCCTCATTCTTTTTGAAAAGAAATATGACCCAAGTGTATCTAGAAAAATCATCAACAACAACAAGAGTATATTTTCTTCCACTAAAGCCGAGAGGTGAAACAGTCCAAGCAGATCAAGACGAAGGAGTTGTAAAACTCTTTCGGTATGATGAAGTGTTAATACTTTTAAATGAGTGTCTGGGTCGTTTACCTTTTGACATGCATCACACTTCGGATCGTAGAGCATAATTTCTCGGGTAGTCCTTTAACAAGATTCTTTCTAGCTGGCTTACTAAGGGTTTTGAAGTTCGGATGACTAAGCCTCTTGTGCCATAGCCAGCTAAGGTCATCTCCACCCTTAGCTACTGGACATGTATCTTTGGGGCAACTGTTAAAGTTAGCCACATAGACATTACCATGTCTCAAGCCGATTAGAAGCACCTTGTCCGAGGAGCTATCCAAGATATCACACTTATCTTTAGAAAATTTTACTAGAAAGCCTTTTGTCACGAGTTGAGAAACAGATAACAGATTATGCTTTAAACCTTCTACAAAGTACACCTCGAGATACTGGACATCCCTTATAATCAAGGTACTAACTCCCTTAGTTTGTCCACAATTGTTGTCTCAAAAAGAACTCGGGACCATCAATATTCTGAAAGTTTGATAATAGCTTCTTGTTACAAGTCATATCTCATGTGAACAACCACCGTCTATGTACCAAATTGAAGCTAGAATCTCCTCTTTAAGTGATAGTCCTTGTGAATCCTGTAAAGCAGATCGGGTATGAGGTACCCTAGTGATCTTGGGTCCTTGAAGGTCAAAAATCACTTTGGGTAACCAAACAAACATCTCATTATTTAATAATAAATCAGATTTGATTTGTCTACCAAATCTGTCTACAAATACATCACATTTAAATGATAGTTTATTGTATTCAGATTTAGAGACTTTCTTGAACTTAGGAAAAGTGGGATAGCATCTACATCTCCCATCAAAAGAACTGTAATAAGAATTTCTTCTTATCTTAGTTCTCCTCTTAGTCCTGATATGGAGTCCTCACTGAATTTTGGTTTTCGATCGAGATGCGATCCTTATCGACTAAGTGGTTTCCAAGGACCAATTTTAATTTCTTTTGAAGTTTCAAATGCCTTCACAAATTTCCTTGGTTTTTGATCACCTGATTTATTATTCTTATCATAACCAAGACATGTCTTATCATGGGATTTTTGTGAAGTGCTAAAGATGTGGTCTATCATCGATTGTGAGTTATTAAGTGGCTCATTTTGAAGACAAACTTCTCATTGTCCTTCTTAATTAACTCATTCTCAAGTACAAATCAATTCAAATTTGTCTTTTAAAGATTTTAATTCATTTTCTAATCTTTCGCATACAAACTAAGCGATGTACTAGCCTCACTGGAGTAAACATTCCCCTTGAATGTTTCCTCAAACTCGTAGTAATTCACAACTTGCTTTCCTTTAACTAGAATGCAATCGATCTTTTAAAGTCAAATTTTCTGTCTCTAATTATTTATAAGCATTCAGAGACATCTTTAGATCTTTCAATAATCCTTGAATTACAGTTTGGTCATTATCTCAAATGCATTTATATGAATCATTATCGAAAAGGAGTAATAGACTACCTTTTTGGTCATAAGACAAATTTCATCTCGATCCAAAATCGGATGAAGATGATGAGGATGATGATGATTTTCTTGATTCTTTTCTTCAGCCAAAAGTGCTCTTTGATCCGCAAACCTCCTATCTCTTTTCTTTCTTTTCTCTTCTCGTTCCTTAGGAGTCACCGGGACAATCATAACTAAAATGACTGGCTTGTTACAAGTGTAACAAGTATCACCCTATCTCGACTCAGACTGGTAGGATTCCTTTTGCAGTGATCTCGAATCTTCTTGTCTCGGCTCTTTTTCTTATCATCATCGGTTGAGTCTTCCTCCTTTCTTCTTGATCCCGATCTGGATCTATCCTTTCCCGCAAACCTCACCTTATTACGTTTATATTTCATTCTCAATTTATCATACCTTTTTGTGAGCAATGCCATCTGCTCCTTAAGGGATAAGTCACCTCCTACAGATTCAAATTTCCGACTTGTCTTCCTTGTTGACAAAAGCAACAGACTTGGACGAGGTGCTTGACTCCATCTCGTCTTCCTCATCTTCTATCTGGATATCATATTCCAAAGCTTTAAGATGAGAAAATAAAGTATGATGAGTTATAGAGGATAAGTTTTGGGTTGCTTTAAGGATATTTGACTTCTCTCTCCATCTATTGGTTAAAGATCGAGTATTTTATTGTTAATCTCCTTTTACGAATAATTCTTTCCTAAATCCGCTTTATTGAGAAGATTTATTAGTCTCACATCCAGCTAATCTATTATTTCATTCTCCTTCATTTTAAATGTATCAAAAGCATGTAGCACTGATTGCAACTTGTTTTCTTTCACTTGGTCTCGATCCCTCACACATATTTGCAAGGGTCTCTCACATCTCCTTAGCATTTACACCTCTTGACTTTTTCAATCCAATCTTTGCTAAGAGTTTCTATGATTTTCGTCCTAGCCACTTGATCCAAGTTGTGAATTTTCCTTTCATCACTAGTCATTTCGTAACTATTCTTTTCTTGTCCGACTCTAGTCTCATTGCGGCAGTACCATCATGGTCCCTCCATGAAAGAATTTGATGGGTCCTTCTTCAAAAACCTCTTCCATTCTCGTCATGAATAGCCTTGAGATGGTTCTCCATTCTGAATTTCCAGTAATCATATTCCTCAATCGAAAATTTAGGCAAACTTCTAGACTTCTTGCCTTTCACGGATGACATGATGAAACAAGAAAACACTCAACAGAACTTGTTAGTAGCAAGGTTAGTGAAATAAAGATGAAGAAGATGATCAAGAAACAATTTCAGAATCTTTATCAAGACCTAAATCAATATCGGAAACGACTTAACACCGCTCTGATACCACTTGTTGGTCCCACGAGTTGAGTATCACAAAGAGAAACTTGAAGATCACCTTCTAGGGAAAATCTAGAAGGGGGTTGAATAGATTTTCCAACTTTTTCAAATCTGGAAAACCAATTCAAGTACCAAAGTTTACGCAGCGGAAATTAATTTTAAACTCAACTTTAAACGGATCAAAAGCAATATGATAATAAGCCTCGATTGCGAATCAAATTATACTTGATTAAACGGTTGAAACTGATTACAAACAAATAAGTAAATGAAAGCAATAAAGAACAAGAAGATTTATAGTGGTTCGGATCAAATGATCCTACGTCCACTCTCCTTCTTCAACTTGAAGAAGGGTCTCTACTTACTATCTTTTTTCTTCCTTCTTACTTACTTACTTACTTACTTACTTACTTACAAGGTGCGGTTCTTGACCTTACAATCTTCTTCTCTAAAATCAAATCTAATGGCTTGAAGATATATGTAAGTAGTGTTCTATAAACACTAAGAACTAAGAACGTGAAGAACGTTCATGCGTGATTACAATATTTTGTATGCTACTTGTGTTAAAATGTGCTTAATGAATTCGTGAGATTACAAAGTTAATTCTATTCTCGCTTTCTATCCCTATTTATAGAGATCTTTGTTGGTAGTTGTAACTTCCTTGTAGATTCTCGCTTCGCTTAGTTGTAACAAATAAATTGAATCTTGTAACTTCTTCTTAGTTGGTTACAACCGCTTCTTGAAATTGCTTGAAGTTTGCTAACACTTTATTGTCTTCTCTTTAGTCTTGATTCACCTTGTATGTGTCATAGTCTTCAATCTAGATGGTCGCCTGTTTGTCGTCCTTATCCTCATCGACTCTTTGTGCTCATCGAAAGGTTGTGTCCTTATCTATTCTTTGTACTTAGTTTTATTTACATATTATTATTACATCACTGCCTATACAAAATACTCAATTTGGTCATCCTATTTTATATTTTTAACTCATCAAAACTAAATACAATTTTCTTCCTAACATATAATCTCTCTGTGGAAGATTATATTAGATAATTTGAGTATCTAATGCTCAAATGTGATATACAAGAACCAAAAGAGCAAACTGTTGCACGATTCATGGGAGGATTGAAGAGGGAGATTGCCGATGCAATTAGATTACAACTATTTTGGAGCTTCAATGATGTTAGAAAACTTGCTGTTACCATTGAACAACAAAATGCGAGGTCTATATCTAAAATAACCATGAGGGCAAGTTCTTCAAACCAGGGAGTACTTCTAATGTCGGCAAGTCTGTGGCCAAAGGAACAACAACGCACAAGGAAGAAAACAAAGGAGGCACAAGTGCAAAACATAAATCTTCCCACAATATTTCTACCAAAGTGTTTCAAATGTTAAGGTTACGGTCATATTTCTTCTAATTGTTCGAATAGAAGAGTGGTGGCCATTATTGAAGATGAAAGTGAAGAAAATGATGCGGAAATAAATAACGAAGAGGAGAAAATTGACAAAGTCATTGAATATGCCGATGAAGGAGAGTCATTGGTAATTCGAAGAAGCCTCACCGTGAGCCAAGGAGATGACAAATCATGGCTATGCGAAAATATTTTCCAAACTAGGTGCACTAGTCATGGGAAGGTGTGCAACATTATCATTGATAGTGGAAGTTGCACAAATATGGTGGCCGAAGAGATGGTAACTAAAGTGGCTGAAAATCAAATCCATCCCCATCCGTACAAAATCAAATGGTTTCAAAAGGAAAGTGGAGTAAAAATATCAAAGAAATGCTTGGTTTCTTTTTCTATTGGGAATACCTACAAAGATGAAATGCGGTGTAACGTTGCGCCAATGGATGTATGTCATGTGTTGCTCGGTAGGCCATGGCAATACGACCGAATGTTTCTCATTATGGTTTTAAAAATACTTATTCTTTCATCAAAGATGGAGTTCGCATCGTGTTGGCCCCTTTAAGGTTGGAGGAGAAGAATCCTAAGGTATCCTGGGATCTCTCTTATAACAGTTCCCAAATCGAGAAGGCATTGGTTGATAAAAATAAGGTTTTTACTCTCTTGATGATGGACACCAAGGACACGAGGATGGCTCAACCCCATCGATTGCTACTACCATTGTTGGAAGAATTCAAAGATATTGTACTCGATGAAATTCCAATTGGTTTGCCACCAATGAGGAACATCCAACATCATATTGATCTTATTTCTAGGGCTACACTACCAAACAAACCGGCTCATAGGATGAATCCAATGCAACAAGCTGAATTGCAGCGGCGGAGTTATTGAATTGTTGGCTAGAGGACTAATTCGTTAAAGCATGAGCACATGCGCTGTCCCGCTCTCTTAGTTCCAAAGAAAGACGGATCTTGGTGAATGTGTGTTGATAGTAGAGCTATGAACAAAATTACCATCAAGTATCAATTTCCAATACCGAGATTGGATGATTTACTTGATCAACTCCATGGTGCTAACATTTTCTCCAAAATTAATTTGCGACGGTTACCACCAAATAAGGATGCGCGAAGGAGATGAATGGAAGACGACATATGAGTGGCTTATTATGCCATTTGGACTCTCTAATGCACCAAGCACATTCATGCGGCTTATGACTTATATTTTAACGCCATTTCTTGGGAAATTAAGAGGCTATTCTCCGCTCTGTACCACCCTCAAACTAATGGTCAAGTGGAGGCGGTCAACAAGATAATCAAGCACACTCTCAAGACCAAACTTAAGAAGAGGAAAGGAAAATGGGCGGCCAGCCTCCCGGCGTCTCGTGGGCATACAAGACAACCACCAGAAATTCTATGGGCGAGACCCCTTCGCCCTCGCCTTCGGCTTTGAGGCCGTCATCCCGGCAGAGGTCGCCGTGCCGAACTTCTACACATCGCAGAGCTCGGCGAAGATAACAACAAACAAGGAGGCTCGATCTCAACATGCTCGAAGAGCGCCGACTCGACTCAATCTACAAGAATGCGGCCTACAAGCAACGGTCGAGAAATACTATAACTCAAAGGTCAAGCTCAAACGGTTCTCGATCGACGATCTAGTCTTGAAAAAGATTCACGGCCCCAACCAAAAGTATTCGCCCGAATCGAGGGACCGTTCGGTGTCCAAATGGTCGCCTAATGGAGCGTACGCGCTCGAACACCCAGATGACACTCCGACCAATACCCCAGGCGCGTGCCACCTCAATAAATATTATCAATGAGCAAGTTAGATAATTTTTCTTGTAAATTAGAAAATTTTGTCATATTTAGAAATTTGGTAAGCCTTGTAAATCTTTGTGGAAATATCTTTTAAATAAATGAGATTTTGGGAAAAATCAACTCTTCATGAGCTCCCCAGGCCTCGCGGCTAAGGGAGGACTCGCACTCCAAATCCTAGCGAGAGGTATCCTTGCGGACCCACTCAAGGCCGAATGGCCGAGGGTGGGACCCTCTCACACTCGTGCGGATCACGGCATCCGCCGAGGAAGGGTTTCACCTCGAAAAACTCCTCGCAGGTGAGCTCGGCCTCCAAGCGAGGTCCGCCCGATCCATGCACTAGGAGGCTCCTACTAAAACCCTCGTGACGTGTCCTCGTTACCGTCCGAGGTCACCGGCTTTCCTAGTCGGTGTGCCCCACAAATTCCCGCGACGAGCTTAGCTTCCAGCCGAGGTCTCCTAGCTTTCTTGGCTAGTGAGGTTCGCCACTCTTCGGAGTTAGGACAAAAGTCGTGTGTGGTACAATCTCGGTGATCAGCCCAGAGCGCAGAGCACGCCATTGGACATTTTAATAAGTTGTCTCAAGTGCAATGGATCTCCCGTGACCAGGTCTCTCGGCGAGCTAAGCTCACGGTGAGCACCCACTTCGAGCAATTCAAGTGGATGGATCGAGTGGTCTAGACTCCATTTCGCGAGCACCTTCATCAGCCTCGCCCGAAGTCGCAATGTGAGGACTGGTTTGGGCGATGAAGGGACCGGCGGGCTGTCAACCCGCCGAAATACACTTGGGCAAGCCAAGCTCCCGAGTAGATCCTTACTTGGCTAAAGGTAGAGCTCGCCGGTGCCGAAACCAAATCGGAAGGCACGGGCCGAGCTCAACCTCTTGGACAAGTAAGGCCGAGGCCTGACAAGCCAAAAGAGTTTGAAATATTTGGCAAGATTTTAAAACAAAGCTAAGTATTGAGAACAATTTAGTCACGTGAGAGCGAGCCGAGCTCTCCAAGCTAATCCTTAGCCAAAGGTTAAGTAAGGCCAAGGTCGGACAGTCGATTACAATAAATGTGCGAAATCAAAAATCGAGACAAGTCTTGAAATTCGAGAAGGAAATTTCATTAATATTAATCACAAGAGTGCGGCCGGTGGCTGATTACAAAAAGGTGGCCCGCGACCAATTACAAAAGCCCAAGGGGCATATAAACCAAACAAAAAGGAAAGCAAGAGGGCCTCCGACCCCGGCTCGCCACCTCGCCTCCGGCCTCGCAGCCTCGCCTCCGGCCCCAACCTCCTCGGCACTCCACCTCCACCGCATCCTCGCCGGGTAGGCCACTGGTCTGGCTTGGGGTACCAAGAGAGATCCACCCCATAATCCCTCTCCATGTCTCTTATTTCCAAGGCAAGTTCGTAATGGAGAGGGTGGGCGAGAGCATACTCCCGAAATACCTCTCTAGAGTCCCACTTGGCTCCCTGGCCTTCTTTGCTTTGCGGATGAGGTCGGCGGAGGCCATGTAGTAGGCAAACTCCCCCATCACCGCCGGGTCTGGGTCGGGGAGGACGACTGCTTCGGGGGTCGCGTAGGCCATCGATGAAGGTGCTCGGCTTTAGCCAACCGCGAGACCCGCCTTCTCTCCAACGAGCCGGGTAGCCTTCTCGCGGCTTTGGCTCGACCAAAGGTCGAGTCCAGGGCATTTTTTCAGGTGTTGACTACCTCCGACCCCGAATTCTCCCGTCTTGTTCGTCTCGCTCACGTATGAATGCCCATGTGCTCGGTTTGGTTAGATTCCACCGAAATACCTGAAACGAGACAAAATACATCAAGAATCCATTAATCTCTACTTGTAATACCTTTAATGCAAATAAGTGATATCCTTACATCTTTAAGGACAAAAACTAATTTTTTCATCACTTTTTGCAATTAAATACCCTCAATATTCATGCAACCAATAACACTCATCAAACACCCCCAAACTTAAGAGGTTGCTCGTCCTCGAACAACGAAAGTATCCACATCAAGAAATGATCATCTCAAGATTAATTGAATAAGTAATCAACAAACATGCAATCGTTAACTCAACAAGTATCAATTTCACAAGACAATGCATCATGACTCAACTTTCTACAAGAGTAATCAAGAATCGAGATAGTTCATTCACCATAATCCCGACGGTCGTGTATCACTCACTCTCAAGTGTGTTTGGGTCAATATGTCTCTCAAAGATACTCACACGAATCACCATAAGCTTGCCTCGTTATTTACATCTCTCAATTCTCACTCAAGTGCCATGCTAGATTAAAAGGTCTTTCTTTTGGATGTAACGTTAAGCTTTTTGGAAAGGTAAGGAACATTTGGGAATTGTAAGAGTGACTAATCATAGTGGAGAATATAGATCAATGTTAACAAAAATGTTCACATCTTTCTCGTACTCTTCACTTCAATGCAATAAATTCACTTGCTTCACTTAACATTCTTCTTTGTTGACTCTTTTGTAGTCATTCTCATTCCCTTTTTCCTTCTTTTTTGTTCTTCTTTTCCTTGCACTTCACCCTTGCATTCATCACTTCATCATTTTTACTCTCAATGTTCAACTTATTCTTCCCTTTTTCAATTGTTACCCAAGTTTCCTAGCACTTATCCTAACTCTCCACTATGTGGGACATTTTAGGCTCAAGAGTGGTATTTAAGCTTGTAATTAGGCTAGCAAGAAATTCATGGCTTAAAGACTCAACTTGGTTAACTAGGGATTATCATCACAAGGGTAAGACATCTTTTGGCTCTAGCTCATTATGTAAACATGGCCTAATCTCATTTCTATAAATATACAAGAGTGATCATTTAAGCAAAAACCCGGCAAGTTCTAGGACACAATGCAAGCATCAACCACACACAATAATGAAAATCAACCAATATTAATGACACGGTTAGACTCAAATTTCATCGGGTATTTTTTATCATAGCTCACAAACTATCTCTACCATCCTACTCTTTTTCAAAAATTAAATCACATCACAACATCTCATTCATTCACAACTCATCAAGAAAACAATTACACATCCATTAAAAACCATTCAACACAATCTCAAGATAACCATAACATCCATGAACCGTCAATGAAAATCAAGAAGTCCAAATCAAATAAAATCATCCATCAAACACAATACCCAAATCCATAAGTGAAGAAATTAATTACAAACCCAATCATTCAAATCAAATCAAAACATCAATCTACCAAGAGAGAATAGAAAAAATAACTAAAGATAAAAGATAAGAGATGAGAGATAGGAGATAGGGGTTAAGACTCCCTAATCATTCGTAGGAGGCGTCGGAGAAGGCGGGTAATGACCCGGAGTAAGGTGCCATGAGCTCATGCTTTGGAGGAGAGCATACATGTCGCTTTGACGAACATATATATTGTGTTGGCTCTTATGGTTCTCTTCATGCATTCTTTGGTAGTCGTCATGAAACCTCCTCGAATGAAGTTTGGAAAGTAAAACTTGAAGGGGAGACGTCCGAGTTATTCACCGACCGGTCGCACTCATTCCTTGTAGTAGGTCTTCTTTAAAAGGCAAGGGCCAAAAATGCCTTCTTCAAGCTTTTCCCTATGGATGACTCTACTTATTTACTCCTTTGAATGGAATGGATGGCTCGAGGTAAGAGTTAAGGGTCTTGTTTGTAAGAGAATGGGAGAAGAAATATTTTTCCTTCTCCCTTTAGGGTGATGGCCGAAAATTTGAGTGAGGAGGGGGAATAGGGTATTTGTTTTTTTGATGTCTTGTATGAGGGTGAAAAGTGAAGCCCAACCAATTAAATGGACATGTGGTAAAAATGGATGACTTGGATTTAAACATTTGGAGGGTGGAGATGATAGGGAGGGCAAATAATTAATGGAGGGAGTGTACATGTAAAAAAAAAAAAAAGTCAAATAATTTTTGTCTTGGGGTGTTGGCCCTTGTGGGCTGCTGAAATCCCAGCTGGCCATCCAAGAGAGTCGGCCCCCACAAGCCAAAGGCTTGTGGTGGCCCTTCTGCCTGTGGCGTGCGGTTTGATACTAAAGAAAATGGGGCTCCGCTCGGG
Organism: Paraleonurus japonicus; assembly: GCA_030762865.1. Taxonomy (NCBI): domain Eukaryota; kingdom Viridiplantae; phylum Streptophyta; class Magnoliopsida; order Lamiales; family Lamiaceae; genus Paraleonurus; species Paraleonurus japonicus. Next base: position 43,999,839 of record CM061056.1, read on the forward strand.
ATTTCGGGCTCCGGAAGTTACGTTTCATTCGTTTTATCACTAAATAATTTTACATCCTTAAAAGTTGGTGATTTATCAATTTGGTTCCTGGTTAGTTCGATTTTTGTTTGGTAGATTCGAAATTCGGCATTTTTAGGGTTTTTCGCCCAATTTTCGCGACTAAATTAAAGCTCTTACGTTATTAGTAATAACGGCTTATTCACTTATTTTAGATTTGTATTTTATCCACATTTCGACTATCGAGTGTCGATTCGCTCAAGATTAGGGTTTCTAAAGTGCCGTCGGTCTAGTTCTCGTTCGCCCATTATCCAAAATCGAAGATTTTGAATAAAAATGAAGTTTCTTTTCGAAAGGATATTCAAGAATAAAAATAATACTCACACATGAAAGTAAATAAAGCACAATTTGGGTCCGGGATTACATTGATTATGCCCATTACCCCTTAAATGGTCTTGATTCCCATTGTCATTTCCATTTTGGTGAAGATTGACTTCTTCCACATGAGGATCACCTCCCTTTCTCCATTATCCATTGCTCCCTCACCTTTCATCATTCCTCTATCTCTTGCTATAGCTTCCCTTCTCTTTCTACCATGATTCCTTCGACTAGTAGCTTCGATTTTCGGATTGTATGGCTCGGTTGGAATCCCACGAGTTCTCGTGATCATGCACCTAAATCCCCAATCAAAGTATCAATTTCAAACAAAAATAACAAAACAAACAAAAGCAACAAGTAGCCACATTCAACTAATCCTAAGTTTCACTTTGACGCAACATCATATCCCCAACAACGGCGCCATTTTGATTATGAGTATAATCGTGCATGCGCTATTAAGACTCAATCAAGTATCGAACCCAAAGGATATGTGATGCAATGAGTCCCTAAGATGCAAGTTGTAGATGATTATTGAAGCAAGTTTTGATGAATTCTAATCAATCTACCAACAATGATCAATTAAGTTAGGAATGCAATCAACAAACACAAAAGCAATTAAGTAGACAATATATCAAACTTCCAAGAAGCTAGGAGAGGAGCATGCTTTGGATAATCTTGATTAAGGAATCATTGATCACAACTTCAATTGCACCAAAAGTTGCTCAATAAAAATAGATAGCATAACATCTCATGACAATATCTCTATCAATCATTCAATGCCTAATTATGGATGTTCTAAATGCAAGGAATTTCTCAATTGCAAAGCATTAACACATACAATCATACACCTATTTCCATCAATTAACCCCTAACAATGTCAACTCAATTTTCATATGTTGTTAGGATTGCTAGAGAAAAATCAATTGAAAATACATGCATGAAGCACATTAAGATCATCAATTAGAAAGCTCATCTATTTAAATCAAACATTAATTGGCACAATTGGAGCAAGAACAATCAAATCATCCCTAATCTCAATCACCCAAAGCACTAAGAGATTAACCCATGATGAAATCAGTAAATCCCATGGTGACACACATAATCACCACCACCAACATGATAACAAGTGCAATTAAAGCAATTGAATAAATGAAAATGTAAGAAATCACCAAATTGTAGATAATCACTTGAATGTAGCTTGAATCTTCAACACAAATGTAGTTCTCCCCAATTGCCAAAATACAATCACAACCTCTAATTCAAATGAAATGATCACTAATCTATGAATTATATGCTAACAATCTATCTAAAACTTGTATCGGTGAGTTCTAGAAGTGAGAATTGCTTGGAATCAAGAAAATCGCCCTAATTCGCTCCAATAACTGCCATAAACCACCATGCTCTGTTTTCGTCAAAGTGGGATTAAAATGGGAGATTTTTGGTTTTCAGCGCCTTGACTCGAGCTCAATGGCCTCGAGTCGAGCTCCTTGAAATCGTCAATGTGCTTTTCTAAAAATACTCCAGCCTCGACTTGAGCTCAATGACCTCGAGTCGAGCTTCTTGTCGTGGTGCCAACCTCGACTCGAGCTTCAGCTCCTCGAGTCGAGGCTCTTCACACTTTGCCAAATTCCCTTTCGGATCACTAGCCTCGAGTCGAGGCATCCCTAGCTTCGACCAAATGTCGAGTCAAGGGCATTTTTTCAGGCCATTGACCACCTCTCGACCCCCGAATTCTCCCATCTTGTTCGCCTTGTTCTCGTATGAATGTCTATGTGCTCAGTTTGGTCGATTCCACCGAAATATCTCGGAAACGAGATAAAATATATCAAAAATCCATTAATCTCCACTTGTAATACCGTTAATGTAAATAAATGATACCTTACACCTTTAAGCACAAAAACTAATACTTTTCATCACTTTTTTGCAATTAAATACCCTCAATATTCATGCAATCAATAACACTCATCAACGGCTCGTTCGGAATAAAAAAATTTAAATTAATTAAATATTATAAAAAATAAAAGAGTTAATATTTTTTGTAGCCCATTATGTTTCCTATAAATTGACTTTCACCCTACCTACGTTGACATTTTGAATTATTTCCAATTTGTTGCAAAATATTTTGAAATTAATCCGATTCTTGGCATTACCCAAGAACCGAATCGGTAACTTGTCACGTGTAATTAATATTTTTTTAAAAAAATTTAATTGTCCACCGCTTATTAAACCTCCACCGCTTTTTATACTAATGTGGGTATATTTCGGTCGATTTTTCCGCGTCGGATTTTTACCCTAAAAGCCCATTTAATACCCTTAGCCACCATTTTCACGCACTTGAGAAAAACACCAGAGGCACGAAGAAGAAGACTTAGAGAAGAAGAAAACGCAGGAGAAGAAAGAAACGCATGAGAAGAAGAAGACGTATGAAGAAGGAGCAACCTTACATAGAGAAGACGAACGACGGAGAAGAAATGTCGTCCTCCAACTCATCGTTCTCAACCGCATGAGGTAGGTGGACATTGTGTTCTTGTGGAAATGATGCTCGCTTACACGTCTTGACCGATTAAAATCCCGGTCGAAGGTTCTATGGGTGCAAATTGTGGAAGGTCAAGTAATTCTAATTCTTTCAACTTTCGATTCAAATTCGAGCCCTAATTTAAGAAAAAAACGTCATAAATTTTTTCAATTTCAGCGAGGTGGGGGTGGATGCAATTATTTTGAATGGTTAGATCCTCCAATGTCTCCAAGAGCTAAACTGTGTAATTATTTCTATGTTGAAGGAGAAGCGTGAATTTTCGACTCACCTTCAAAATGCTTCAAAAGGTGGAAATTTGATGAAGTATGCTCTAATTGGATTGTGGGTTTTCTTCTTTGCAATATGCTTTATGTAGTATCTCGGATGAATATTATGTATTTGTGCTCCAATTATGTAATTTGTTGAACTATATTTCTTCCCTTGTTTGATGAACTATGTATTTTTGCTCACTCTGTGTTTATTTGTAATGGGAATGAAGTATTCAATGCTCTCTCATTGAGTTATTTATTCCCCTATTTTATTTATTCTCAAGTTTAAGTTAAAAAGTATTATTTGTAGATTATAGAATACTATTTGTATAATTAAATAGTATTAGTTGTCTACAAGAATACTATTAAAAAAATGAATACTATTAATTCTATAGTTAAGTATTAGTATTTGTTTTACTAAATTATATTAAAGAATACTATTTGTGTAATTAAATAGAATTAGTTGTCTAAAAGAATACTATTAATTCTATAATTAAGTATTAGTATTTGTTTTTCTAAATTAGATTAAAGAATACTATTTGTATAATTAAATATTATTAGTAACAAATAGTATTAGTTGTCTAAAAAATACTATTAATTCTATAATTAAGTATTAGTATTTGTTTTACTAAAGAGTACTAGTATTATAGAGTATTACATAGTATTAGTATTAGTATTATAGAGTATTATATAGTATTAGTATTAGTATTATATATTTGTATTAGTATTACACATGTTTTGATAGAAGGAGAATATGCATTTGAAAGAGTATACATTTGAAACACATTTAAATTAGATGATGCATCAAAATATACCATCACAACTTAATTGATATAAGAAGCTATATATAAAAGCAGTCCCATCACAGCTTAATTGAATTAATTGGACTTAATTCATTGATTTCACCCATTCTCCTATTAAATTCATTTTTGTTGTGGCCTTAGAAGCTTTATAGAGAGCATTTTTAAATGCTTGACCTCTATAACCAGACATTTCTCATGTTAACATGCATGTGCCTAACACGTAACCTATGAGAAGCATTAGGAAAAACACTTTGAATAACTTGTAGTAGACCCTTTTGCTTATCGGTATATAATGGTCCAATCACTATCTCTCTCAATCTCTAAATCCTTCCTCAAAACTTGTAAAAACCAGTCCCATGTGTCCCCATTCTCTTTTCCTATAACAAAGATAAGCTATGGGAAAGATGTTGTTAGGGTCAACACCTACACCGCTAACAATATCCCACCATGAGGCCCCTTAAGATGACAACTATCAACCCTATTAATGGTCTACGACCCAAAATAAAGTCAACTTTCACAGCATGAAGACAAATATATATTCTATCAAATAAAAGCTGGTCTAGTAGGCCGAGTATCAACACCTACTAGAACAAGAGACTCTGGGTTCGTTCTCCTAACTTCTTCAAAGAAAATTTCAAATCGAGCATACCGATCATCGGTATTACCACTTTCATCCAACGGTGCCATTTTTTTTTTTGGCCTTGTAAGCACGATAATCGGTGATGTTCAAACCCAACTCATGCATTAATTCGGTCTTAAAGTGTAACTTTTTCTTAGAATCAACCTTAAATTGGTACCCATACCTCCCAACCAACCACCTAGACCTCATGCTTTTTACATGATAAGATTCAGTGGCATGTGTGTTTCTTATTGTAGGTGGTGATTTGAAAAGATGGTTCATTAGATAGTACCATGTATCTTCCACTCACACCCCTCACCCTTACACATAGCATACACCCTCCCTCTTTCATTTTTGGTCAACCTAATATCCCTCTTTTGTATTATAGAATCGGAATGAACAACTTCAATAAATTCCCATTTATTACTAAATATCATTTTCAACTTAAGTTGTGGGCTAAACATTAAGTTAGGATTGAACATTGGACACATACCACCATGATTCTCATTATCCGACCCTCTATCACTATTGAAATCCTCCCTACTATCATTAACATCTTCCTCCCCACTCCTCTCAAGATCTGCCCTCGGCAGTAACTACTGCTCTTATCCTCTACCCAAGGTTCTAAACCTTCAGATTCATCATCCTCTTCATCCCTCTCATTATAATCACTATCATCATATTCGACTCCCCTTCCCCATCACCATTTTCGTACTCTCCCTCCCCGACTATCCTCGGACTCGACCATCCCCCTCCCAACTATCATCACCTCCTCAACTAACTCAAAGTATATGCCCAACTCTCTAGATCCTAAAATGTAACACCACAAAATTCGGAATACGAGTCCTTGTAGCTTTTAACACTCTAAACTCGGATTGTCACTTAATAACCAAAGAATTGAGCTTATTTTTTTCTTTTTCTTTTTTAATAAAAATATATAAACATAAATATAAATAAGTCGAAGATAAACTTAAGAGATTAACGGCGGAAGACTTAAATATTATCTTTAACATAATACTTGAGTTGCATTTTTATTTAATATTTGGAAGAGAAGTAGTTGCGTACAAAGTGAAACATCGAGCGATCCATAAAGGTTTATTTACTCGGCATAAGAATTTAAAATCGTCTTTCTAAGTGATTGCATTTTATTTTAAAATATAAGTATATTAACATCATATTTAGGAAACTCCGTGTCACCGCAGCCTCCGGCCCCTCTTGAGCATAACACGAAAATATTGAGTTTGAAGTGTGAGATAAAAATCTCGGTGGATAACTTTGTATGTTGTTATACGAGATTGATAGTATGCCGAAAATACATATTTCTCTTTTCCCATGATTAAATCTTTTACTTGTTATTTATTTAATTTAGGGTTCGATCTTGTATACATATTAAATCGCTCGTTGAACTCACATCGACGTACACTTGAGGTACGCTCATTGAATGCAATCTTGCTTTCCATATACGAGATTAATTGTAATACCCCGAAACTTTATATGAATTATTAATGTATGTTATTAATTTTATTAAATTAAGTATTATAATTTGATAATTTCTTAAACTGAAATAGAAATTAAATATTGTATAGTGTTTAATAATGTGTATTTATATACAAATATGTTTATAAGATGAATTAAATATGATATATATATATATATATATATATATATTAAATAAGTTAATTGAATAATTAGTAAAAGAAAATTTATTGGATAAGTAAAATGAATAGGAGGAGGCATACCTTATCTTAACTTCATTTTTCTTCCTTTTCCTTCCACCGTAAGATAGTGCGCAGTGCGTTTTTTTTCCTTTATTCTTTCGTTCGTGCCGCCAAATTTCGTCGCCGACGGTTTTCTCCGATATTATCATGTTATATATGGAAATGCTCGTAGCGATTCGTAGATCGTAAAAATAAAATTACTTTGTTGATTCAACGCTTGTAGCATCTGAAAATTGAGTGTGAAGGTTCGAAAATTATTGATTTAAATATGCTTTTTTATTCAATCACCGCCGTCGTTTACGAACGATAAGGCGGCGAGACTTATATCGTTGTGAAGCCTGTTATGCGTAGAGTAGAATCCTATTCTCGATTGTTAGAATCGGTGTATGAATTTTTAGAAAAATAAGCCTGAAAGTGACGCATAGAAACGGGTTTCAACGTTTAGAATTAAACTTTGTTTCGTTGATTCTTACGTTTTGAGTCGTTATTGGGTGTAGTAATAGTCATAGGCCTAATTGTGAGAAGGAAAGCGATAAAAGAAAATTTGGAAGCTCGTATATTGGAAGAGAAAACAATAACTTTCGGAAGCAAGCTAGGATTGGGGAGGCTCAACGTCGGCAACATAGAGAAATACTCCATCCTGTCCCAAGTGTGGGAAAAATCACCAAGGAGAGTGTTTATATAGAGTGGAGTATGTTATCGTTGTAAAATATCGGGACATAATATGATAAACCCTGTTATGTAATAATAAAGGGAAGTCAAATGCAAGGCCACTTGAGTTTTTGTTATGACCGAACAAGAAGCGTGAATGAGCCGTAGACGATGACCGGTATGTTATCAATTTTTAATGTACCCGCACTCGTACTTTTTGATACCGGAGCTACCAATTCTTTTATTTCTACTCGAATGTTTGAAGTGCTAGGCAATAAAGTTGAGACGATAGATAATGAGATACTTGAGGTTAGTATACCATCCGTAGAGTAATACTGGACCGAAAAATTGTGTCGAAGTGTACCGGTAGGAATTGATAACAAAATTTTGATGGCAAATTTGCATGTACTTAATATGAAAGATTTTGATGTAATTTTGGGTATGGATTGACTTAGAGCTAATCACGTTATTCGGTGTTATGAGAAAGAAGTTATATTTCAACCGCCCGAGGAAGAAAAATTCACATTTTGTGGAACAAAGGTTGGAATATTACCACGAATAGTGACTATGATGAAAGCAAGGAGAATGTTGAGAAAAGGAAATTGTCAAGCATATCTCGTGAACATTATAAATTCTCAAGAAAAGGGACCAAAAATAGATGACAATCCTATCGTGCAAGATTACCAGGATAAGTTTCCTAGGAAGATCTTCCAGGTTTGCCACTTGATCGACAAGTAGAGGTTACGATTGATCTAGTGCCGGGAGAGCTGCACTAGTATCGAAAGCACCTTATAGGATGGCGCCAAAAGAATTGCAAAACTAAAAGTCCAACTTTAGGAGCATTTAGATATGAGTTTTATACGACATAGTGTTTCACCATGGGGAGCGCTTGTACTATTTGTGAAAAAGAAAGATGGTTCGTTTAGGATGTGTATAGACTATCGAGAATTAAATAAACTTACCATCAAGAATGAGTACCCTCTACCAAGGATAGATGATTTGTTTGATCAATTAAATGGGGCAACAGTATTCTCTAAGATTGACCTAAGGTTAGGATATCATCGGTGAGGATTAGAGAGGGTGATATTTTGAAGACAACTTTTAGAACACGTTATAGACACTATGAGTTCATAGTGATGCCATTTGGTCTTAGTAATGCACTAGCCATCTTTATGGATCCGATGAATCGTATTTTTAATTCATACCTTGATAGGTTTGTGATTGTGTTTATTGATGATATCCTTGTGTATTCGAAATATCGGGAACAATACGAAGAACATTTGAGAATCACTCTAGAAATACTAAGGAGGGAGAAATTGTACGCTAAATTTAAGAAATGTGAATTTTAGCTTGATAGAGTGAGTTTTCTTGGCCACATTGTTTCAATTTGAGGAATCGAAGTAGATCCGGCCAAAAGTCGAAGTGTGAACAAGTGGAAGACACCTACGAATGTGAGTGAAGTACGAAACTTTATGGGTTTAGTTGGATATTATAGAAGATTCATCGAAGGTTTCTAAAAATTGCAGGACCCTTAACAAAATTTACCGGGAAGGAAGTCAAATTCCAAAGGATGATGAGTGTGATAATAGTTTTTGTGAATTGAAGCGAAATTGGTCTCGGCTGTTCTAGCCCTTCTAGATGGGTCAAGAATTTGTCATCTACAGTGACGCGTCGAAGCAAGGATTGGGTTGTGTTTTAATGCAACATGGAAAGGTGATCGCCTATGCTTCTAGGCAATTAAAGCCTCATGAATAGAACTATCCAACTCATGATTTAGAATTAGCGGCGGTAGTGTACGCTTTGAAGATTTGGCGACATTATTTATATGGAGGGTAATGTCAAACCTACATTGACCATAAAAGTTTAAAGTATTTTTTTGAATAGAAGGAGTTGAATATGAGGCAAAGAAGGTGATTAGAATTAGTAAAAAACTATGACTGCACAATTTTATATCACCCTGGGAAAGCGAACGTGGTGGCGGATGCCCTAAGTCGAAAGGGAAAAGGGAAAATGGCTTGTGTACTAACAAGTCAAAAGCAATTGATAATCGAATTCTCACGATTAAGACTAGAAGTAGTGATACCCCCAAAGAAGATCGAAATGATGATAGTGACATGGTGGTGAAGCCAACCTTAAAAGAAGAAATCATTGAAGCTCGGAGAAAGATAAACTTTTGGAAAAGATTAAAGATCACGTTGGAGCGGGGAAGGCAAGAGGTTTTGTATTAACGAGAAAAAGGGACACTTGTTTACGAAGGAAGGTTGTGTGTCCCTAAGGATGAAGAACTCAGAAAGAAGATATTGGAAGAGGCTCACCGTGCTCCATACAATGCACATCCAGGAGGCACAAAAATGTATCAAGACTTGAAAAAGATGTTTTTGTGGAAAAATATGAAGAGAAGTATAGGATCCTTTATTCGAAGTGTATGATATGTCGGCGGTGAAAGTTGGACATCAACGACCAGCGTGACTTCTAAAACCATTGGAAATTCCAGAATGAAAATGGGAACATATCACGATGGATTTTGTGGTCGGCTTACCTAAATGCATGCGAGGAAATCAAGCTATCTAGAACATTGTCGATCGATTGACCAAATCAGCTCATTTTCTACCAATGAAAATGACACACGGATTAGATAAACTTGCACAGATATACCTGGAAGAAATTGTCGGACTACACGAGTGCCAATTTCCATAGTCGGTGATAGAGATCCAAGATTTACTTCTAAATTTTGGTACAATCTGCAAATTGCAATGGGTGCGAAGTTAAATTTCAGACATGACTTTTCATCCTTAGACCGATGGACAATCTGAAAGAACCATCCAAATATTAGAAGACATCTTTGAGAGCTTGCGTGTTGGATTTTAAAGGAGGATGGGAGAGCTATTTGCCATTAGTAAAATTCGCTTACAATAATAACGGTTATTAGGCCACAATCAATATGGCTCCTTATGAAGCTCTTTACGGAAGGAAGTGTAGATCTCCCTATATTAAAATGAAGTAGGCGAAAAGAAAGTTCTAGGACCAGAGATAATAGAAAAGACGGTGACGGCAATTGAAAAGATCAAAGAAAGAATTCAGGCGGCTCGATACTACACCTGCACCGCTCCAAGTTCTCTTCCTTTTAATTGGGCCATTCATCATTCCTCTATTAGTATTTTTCGTTCTTCATACGAGATTTGATTTCTTGAGCTCTGCCAAAAGCTTCTCACGAAAGTCATACAACCTTGTCCCGCCAAGATAGTACTAATTTACTGAACGCAAACCCTTCTCGAATCGTCTTGCCTTTTTCCCTCCGGTATCCACAAGATGTGTGGCGTACCTAGAAAGTTGGTTAAACTATCGCTCATACTCTAACACGGACATTGATCCTTGTTTGAGAAAAAAAAATCATTTTCCTTGCGATCTCGATACGATTGTTGGCATATAATTACGGATAACGATTTCCCTAAAGTTGAGCCAAGTCATAGCGGCTCTTTGTTCGGGGTTTGAGTGCAACGGTATGCCTCCCACCAATAGTCAGCTCATTTGTAAATTGGAAAACAACATATGAAATCTTACGCACATCGTTGATTGGAGTAGTTTTTTCGGGTAAGCGTTATTAAGACCAATCAACAAATATCGAACCCATGGGAAAAAGTATGCACATGAGGCCCTCAAAATACGAAGTTCTTAGTGACTATTGATGCAACAAGGGATGACACCGACACTACCAAACACTTGCAAAACACAAACTAAAATCAAGCAAACAAATGATCGAACACTTAAGATGCGAGATCAAAAACAACAATAAATGGGGGATGGAGGTGCTAGGATTAACATCCATCAATGAATCATCAATCAACAAGCTACAATTGAATCGAATTGCAAATCAACTAAGATAGAAAGCATAAAACCATCATGAAATTAATCACTCCATTAAAATTACAATGCCTAATGTGAGTATTCTTAGTCTTTCCCATCTCTCAATGTAGAAATCCCCAATTCATACAATCATGCAAAATTATAACCCGATTAACACCTAATCACGTTAGCTCAACTCTCGTCTATTGCTAGGGTGATCAACCATTAATCTAAAGAGACAATTTTACATAAAGCACAATTAAGAATCACAATTAGGAAATGAACTAACGTGAGTATCCTTAGTGCAACTAATCTCTCGATTCCGAAGCACCCAATCCACACATTCATACACAATTATAACTCGATTAATCCCGAATCACGTTAGCGCAGCTCTCGCCTATAGCTAGGGTGATCAAACACTAATCTAAAGAGATAATTATGCATGAAGCACAATTGAGAATCACAATTAGTAAGCAATCTACTCAATTGATCTCCAATCATCAACAATCATAGCATCATCAATCAAATCATCATCAATTTCAATTAACCCAAGCACAAGAGATTTAGCCCATGGTGAAATCCATGGGAAGAAGATAGAATTGAACAAACACAAAGCAAATCACAACAATTAAGAAATTAAAGAGACAAGAGAGGAAAAACATCACCAATTGATCTTCAATCAACAACAATAGGAATGCTTGAGTGCTCAATACAAATCTCCAAATGAAATACAAGCTTGAATTGAAGGAATTACAATGATCAAATGCTAATCTAATGCTAATCTACCAACAATCAATTGAAATCTAATCCTAATTCTAACTTCTACTTTACCTAGAATGGAAAAATGGCTTGGGGCTTGAGAAATCGCCCCAAAACCGCTACTAACTACTATTATGAATTGTCTTCCTTCAAATGCTCTGCTTCAGCCCCTTAAATACGAATTTTCCATAAAAACTTCCCCTCGAGTCGAGGGTCAGGCCTCGACTCGAGGCCCTTGCTGTTGTCCTCTCCCTCGACTCGAGGGTCAGCCCTCGAGTCTAAGCTCCTGCCTTTCTTCCGATTTTGGTCCTTTCTCGCATAGCCCTCGACTCGAGGCTCTCGTCCCTCGATCGGTGCTCGAATCCGTGGCACTTTTCTCTCGCGGGGTTTCGGCCGACCCCCATTTTCGTCCGATATGATCGTCTCTTCATTCTAAGCCCACCGGTACTCTCGGATTGGCAAAATTCCACCGAATTTCCTGCCAAAATGGACGAAAAACATTAAAATCTCACAAATAATACTTTTTAAACAAAAGAGTGATACTTTACACTTTTAAGCACAAAAACTAACACTTTAGCTCACTTTTTGCACTAAAATATCCCCTAAAAACATGCATTAATTCACTCCAATCAATCGTTACACTCGAAGCGAGCGAAGATCTTCTACAAGGATCCCAACCATGCTTCGCCTGCTGGGCCCTCTTTCCCGTTAAAGATAGGAGGTTTGAAATGTCTAAACTGTTCAATCACTGGTATTGATTCCATTTGAGGTGCAACCGGTGGCGGTGATACAGATGGTGCAGAGTTTTCCCTAAATTGTTACGCTAATCCTCGGAGAATGGTTATAAGATCATCATCGGGGTTTTCATTGTCATCCCTAACTACGGTGGAGCTTACGCTAATGCTTGCTTACGTGGTCTACCACGTGACATGATCTGTCCCACGAACCGAATTCAAACAAAAATAAATTTAATAAATCACCGAAAGATTACTAAAATGGTTCAAGTAAAAATAAGCTGTCTAACTATTTAATATCACATATAACAAAATTGTTCTTCGCACTTATATAAATAACATCACGGTACATCCAACTATATGTACACATATATATATTAAAGTTCACACCCAAAAAGAACCCATCGAATAAGTAACTACGACACCTAGGTTGCTATATACAATATATGACAAGAAAAAGAAGGCTCTATTCTAGCACGGAGCGTGTCATCTATCTGGTCAAAAATATCAATGGGTTATGATTTTCTCCTAACTACTAACTATCGAGACATATCTATAATTTCTCCATCTCCTAATATCTCATCTTCTTCTTCCATCGGCTCTTCCTCCTCTGGATCTTCTTGAGGTCCTCCTCTTGCAATTGAAGTCCTCACAGGTGGACCGAAACCATAACGAGTTAGGTGGGGCATCACTTCACACCCATTCCCGGTATAGTCTTTGCGAGAGAAGTCGCAATAGCCGATCTCGGGATCAGCGTCTCCACTGGGAAATGCACCATTTCATTATAAAGTTCGGGAGCCGGTGTCTTCACTCATTAGGAAGAGAGAAGATAAGGACTTCACAATGCATAAATTCAGCCCTATTGATACCCGGTGCCCGTGACTCCCGCCATAAGATGGTCCTTTCCGCGATGTGGGCTCCCATATTCGTCTCCTCACTCCTGGCATATCGTGCACATCTTTCCAACTTCCATTGATTTAAATCTTGTGCTATCTGTCACATAAAATAATTTACTATCTAAGTTTCTAATTTCTTTCTTCAATACTTAAATACTCACATGACCTAAAATATCGCACCTTAGGTCTAGCAATTGCTCTAAAACACATATTACAATGTATTCACATTAATCACATTATGTGCCGTAGAATATGCATCACATAATCAAATTATGTCACATCAAATCAAAAAGGGCACATAGTACACATCAAAGCACTTACTAGAGTCTAATAAGGTCGAACGCCTATCGGATGCGCAGACACCGGTATAATCTTATAAATTAACAATCGACTCAATAAAATACATGAGCAATAACATCCCGAGCAAATCTACATGATACCAACCTTTGCTCTAATACCACACCTTTACCGCCCCAAGTTCTCTTCCTTATAAAAATAATAATTTTATTACCCTAACTTTCACAGAAATGAGTTTTAAATTGTACTTAGTAGCGCCTCAACCCCAAAGTAATATTATTTTTAAAAGGAAGAGAACTTGTGGCGGTACGATGTGGTATTAGAGCAATGGCTCGGTATCAGTAGATTTGCTTTGAATGTTATTGCTCATGTATTTTATTGAGTCGTGGTTGTTAATTTATAAGATTATACCGTGTCTACATCCGATAGGCGTTCGACCTTATTAGACTCTAGTAAGTACTTTGATGTGTATTATGTGTACTATGTGCCCTTTTTTATTTGATGTGACATAATTTGATTATGTGATGCATTCTCTAACACATAATGTGATTAATATGAATGCATTGTAATATGTGTTTTGGAGCAATCGCTAAACCTAAGGTGCGATATATTAGGTCATGTGAGTGTTCTAAGTATTGAAGAAAGAAATTAGAAATTTAGATAGTAAATTATTTTATGTGATAGATGATACAAGATTTAAATAAATGGAGGTTGGAAAGATGTGCACGATATGCCCGGAGTAAGGAGACAGATGTGGGAGCCCACATCGTGGAAAGGACCATCTTATGGCGGGAGTCACGGCACCGGTATCAACAGGTTGAATTTATGCATTATGAAGCCCTTATCTTCTCTCTTCCCGATGAGTGGAGACACCAAAGCTTCGAAATCTATAATGCAATGGTCCATTTCCCAGTGGAGACGCTGATCCCGAGATCGCCTATCGTGACTTCTCTGCGACTATACCAATAATGGATGTTGTGTGATGCCCCACCTAAACCTGTTATGGTTCCGGTCCACCTAGGAGGACTTCAATTGCAAGAGGAGGACCCCCAAGAAGATCCAGAGGAGGAAGAGCTAATGGAAGAAGAAGATGAGATATTAGGAGATGGAGAAAGTATAGATATGTCTCGTAGTTAGTAGTTGGGAGAAAACCATAACCCATTGATATTTTTACCAGATAGATGGCACGCTCTGCTAGAACAAAGCCTTCTTTTGCTTGTCATATATTGTATATAGCAACTTAGGTGCTGTAGTTACTTATTCGATGGGTTCTTTTTGGGTGTGAACTTTAATATATATATATATATATATATATATATGTGTGTGTGTGTGTGTGTACATATAGTTGAATGTACCAAATATGTTATTTATATAAGTGCGAAGGAAGTGGCATTTTTGTTATATGTGATATTAAATAGTTAGACGATTATTTTTGCTTGAACAATTTTAGTAATCTTTTGGTGATTTATTAAATTCATTTTTATTTGAATTTGGTTCGTGGGACAGATCATGTCACGTGGTAGACCACGTAAGCAAGCATTAGCGTAAGCTCCACCGATATCTGGGGATGCTAATGACAACCCGATGGATGATCTTATAACCATTCTCCAAGGATTAGCACAACAATTTAGGGGAAACCCTGCACCATCTGTTCCACCGCCACCAATTGCACCTCAAATGGAATCAATACCGGTGATTGAACAGATTTAGACATTTCAAACCTCCGATCTTTAACGGGAAGGAGGACCCGGCGGCAAAAGCATGGTTGAGATCCTTGGAGAAGATCTTCGCTCATTTCGAGTGTAACGATGTGCGTAAGATTTCATGTGTTATTTTCTAATTTACAAACGAGGCTGACTATTAGTGGGAGGCATCTTGTTGCGATCAAAATCCGGAACAAAGAGCCGTTATGACTTGGCTCAACTTTAAGAAAATCGTTATCTAGAACTACATGTCACAATCGTATCGAGATCGCAAGGAAAACAAATTTCTTTTTCTTAAACAAGGATCAATGTCCATGTTAGAGTATGAGCGATAGTTTAATCAACGTTCTAGGTATGCCACACATCTTGTGGATACCAAAGGGAAAAAGGCAAGACGATTTGAGAAGGGTTTGGGTTCGAAATTAGTACTATCTTGGCGGGACAAGGTTGTAGGACTTTCACAAAAGCTTTTGGCGAGCTCAAGAAATCGAGTCTCATATGAAGAAGCGAAAATACTAATAGAGGAATGATGATCGCTCCGATTAAAAGGACGAGAACTTGTGGCGAGAACTCACATCCGACGTACACTTGTTGTACGCTCATTGAGTGCGATCTTGCTTTCTTAATTTAAATATAATTAATAATTAACTAAGTCATTAAAACTTTTAAGGTGTTTAATTTCTTTCCTTCAAAATACACCAATAGTCCATATAACATTATCGGCTAGTACAGATAGTGTCACCCACCGTTAAACTTTATAGATAAGTTAGAACCGACATGAAGAATTAGGAAATTAGGACTGGCGGGGACATTCGATCTCGACTTAAGCCGCACTTCACCTAGCACGGGTTTTCTAAAAAATTTAGTGATCATTAATTCGTATAATTATTAAGAAACTTTGCAAGACCGTTATTTCATTCTCGTTAACTTGATTAGGAATTTTGAGTTTTGGTTTGTTTCTGAGTTTGAAATACTTTTATAAATATCTCTTATAAATTTCTAAATTCTTTTAAACACGTTACAATATTGAATGATTATTTGAAATACTATAAAATCATTCATAATTTTAATGAGACGTTTAAACTTTGTCTTTAGTCTTCCGAAAATAGTCCAATAAGTTCGGAAAAATCAATTAAAATACTTACACTATTCTATTATTTATAAAATTTGCACAAAGATGTTCCATCATATAAATAAAAAGTCTACATGCTCATTTAAAGAAAATACATACCAAAACAATTATTTTACTAAAAGATGAAATAAACAGTTCTCAACTTTATAAAAAAAATCAATTTAAATACGACTTTGAATTAAATTAAAAAAATTTGTATCTAAGCATATAATAACACATAAAACTCATAAGTATATTAATTTTGATCAAAACAAATAATTATAAATATTGTTTCTCAAAGTATGTCAATAATAGTCCTAATTATCGAAATTCCAAATAAAATATTTATACACATTCATAAATTCTCAATTTTAATAATATGATACTTTAATATGTATAGAGTAATATCATAATAAGTATCATTAAAATAATTCAACCATAAAACTATAACTTCATAATTTTCAAATAAACATGAAAGACTGTCACATAATATTTAAAATTCCAGAAAGGATATTTAAACTAGTCCAAAATTTATGAAATTAAACTATGTTATACGTGACTAATCATAGAACAAAGTTTATTAAGGGTCCTAAGCCTAATTCATTACGGATCAAAACAGTTTTTCCATGAGAATTCGATACACTTCACAGATCATCTTTCTCGGCAGGTTTCAATAAAAATCATAACTTTCATTGTGGTCATTCAAAATTCACCAAATTTAAATATGATATACTGGACTTAACATAGAGCAATTTTCACTAAGGGGCTCTAGCCTAATTCGTTACCGATTAATACCAATTGAGCAAGAGATGTCGATGTACCTTGCTAATCTTTGCTCTGGACAGGTCCTAGCAAAAATTCGTATCTCTATTTTGGCTAGGCCAAAACGTACGAAATTTAAATATGTTGTACTAGACTTAATCTAGAACATGCCTCTAAAATTTCATAATTTTTTCATTAGTCAAATGGTACCAGTTTTAATTATAAATTACAGTTATATTTTTCAGCCGATTTATATCACACCTATTTCAAAGATTTATTTTCCTAGACGACAGCTCTGATGATTATGAAATTTTTCTACATTATGCTAGATTGTAAGAGAACCATTCATGATTTTTTTCAAGATTTTTAGACGGTTGAAAATAAGGTAATCAAGCTCATCAAGTTCATGGTTTAAAACTGCCCAGTTTCAAGAAATAATTTTCCATGATCTTCCATAATTTTTCTCTCTTAAAAGGTACGCCCTTTAAATACCAATTTGTACACACTTATAGTATGCTAATAGGAGAACATCAATATATTTTTGTTTAAAAAAACGTTTATGGAACAGAGGATAAATAGCATCAAAGTAGGGGCTCAAAAACATGTAATTTCGTCACTTTGAGATAGCGTAGCATGTTCACAAAGATTTTACCCTTCATAACTCGATCAAAACTCTAAATCAAAGCTTCACATATGTAGTATACACACCAAATAACATATATTCGATTGAAAATAATAAAATCAACGAGTTAAATCATTCAACGATCTCGACGTAAATTAATCGAACACGCTTTTAAGCATAGTTAGTTTAGCAACCTTTGCGCTTTCCTTCTCTGTTTTCTTTTGATTCTTTGGACGGATTAAGATCCTTGGAAGCTTGGGAAGTGCTCAAGTAGCTTTAGAAGCTAAAATCTTGAATGGTTCATCAAAATAAAATAAGATATAGTTAGAAAGAGGGAGGAACTGTGAGCTTCATGAGATGAAAAGAGGGTGTTTCTTCCATTTTTTTTTCCTTGATGAAAATTGCTTGTATCAATCTTACCTTGATGTCTTTGGGTGTAGGAAGGAAGAAACTTCACTTTAATGGAGATTCACTTAAGACTTAGTAGTGAAGAGGATTGACGAGGATTGACGAAGTGTGAAGAAGATGAGAAGTCGGGTTTGTATAAATGAGAAAAGAAAAGGGACGTGGCCTTACCCTGGCCAAAGGTTGAAGCTTGGCCACAAATTTTCTCCATTTTTTTCTTTTTATTATTTATTTAATCAATGTTTATCTTAAGGTATTTGTTTTAATTTTGAATAAAAAAATCATTACACAATATCACTTAATCTTTAAACGAATTGTTGAATAATTATTTCGAGAGCATATTAATTCATCACATATTATTTCTTGAAATACTAAAATGTAAAAATAAGATAACTACATTATTTAATTTTCTTAAACTATATCACATAATTTCATGCAATGTTAAATTTATTATTTTGGTATTTCATATTATTTAGACGCAATAGGATTATCGTCATTGAATTTTTAAAATTTATTTAGCATTATTCTTTGTTCGATAAAACACGAGTACGATAAGGATTTTCAATAATTTTTCTTTTAATAGCAATTAAGTCTTATATTATACTCACTATAAATCAAACCTTAATTTTTCATTATGCTTTAAAGTGCTACGAGTGCTTTTGGCTCAAAATGCTCGCCCGTTTACTGAAAAAATACATCTTTAAAAAATACATATATTTTATACAACAATTAATTATTTAAACATATAATTAATTTAGGAATTTTGGATTCGAGGTATTACATAAAATACATGATTCAATCAAACATTTTAAAGTTTTGTCATCAATACGAGGTATAAAACTACTCTCTTCACGTGTAAACGATCTGCTATCACCCCTAAATCCACAATTGTTACCAAACTTTTTTAGGGAATTAAAATCTAAAGTTTTTGTTAACATAGTCAAACTTATATATACTACCCCCTCATACGTATCTAGCCTAAGCCTCTCATTAACATGCACACATCCCTATATTACTAATAGGGAGTTTGTTTTTGCTTAGGTGTCGTTATGAGGTTAATTTGAATGAGGTGTCATATTCTTATTAAATGCATATATATGTTAATAATCTATGTGTCATTTTTTTATTGATTTATAATTAATATACGGCATCTATGTGGCATTTTAATATAGGAATTAAATAAAAAATATGTTTCTAAGAAGGTTTGAACCTTAGACCTCTTGCACAATATGTATATTTTTTAATAAATAAGTTAATATATAAATCTTTAAATATTTATTTTATATCTAAAAAAGTGTTATCATATGACAATTTTTAAACATAAAATTATATTTAACTTAAACCTGTAAATGTATGTAAGAAAAATTGTGATTGTATCAACTTTTATAAAAAAAAAAATTAATATAATCATATATGATATTTATTATAAATATACGATATATATATATATATATATATATTATTCGGAGTAATATTTATGCATCAATTATATAAACAAAATTCTATTAATCGTCTCATTTTTTTATTAATTGTAAAATAAATTTAAACAAATCTTATAGTAAATTCTTTCACATAATTATAATAATTCTAATACCTAGCATGAATTGTCATACAATTAATATACCATTATTTAAATTTAATATTATAATTATAATTTTTTTATACTTATACATTATTTTAATATATATTATTATTTAAAAATATTATATATAATATATTATATTGTAAAATTTATTTAACGAAAATACCGCGTAATACGCGGGAGCTCATCTAGTATATATACTAAACTCATGCCCATTTTGATCTCACAAATAAAATTAAAACAATATTAATAAAGCAATAGTAAACCCACATGGACCACCACCAACTCGGAAAAACATTAAAGAAAACACACATGGACCACCACCAACTCACTGTCGTAACATTAAACAAAAAAACAAACACATTAAATAAAAAAACAAACACATTGAAGACAAATAAATGACAACACACTAACTCAAAATAATAAAATACACTTTACATCATATTCGAAGTACTTTTTTAAGGAATAACTCTAAAACCCTAAATACACTTTACACCTACAGCTGCAAAATAGAAAATATTCAATACCCAAAAAATAAAAAATCAATATCAGAGAAAGAGACGGAAACCAACAAACACTATAAAAACAACGCCTACAAATACTCTTATACACTTTCTATTTTAAACACATTGTAATCCAGAGAAAGAGTTTTTAAAAAACACTTCATAGTATGACACAAAGAAAATCCCTCACCAAAAATGCACTTAAACTTACCGTAAATGGGTGGAGGATCATTATTTTTGCCTCGATCACGAAGTTTCATGGTTGAATCGGTTTGGGTTACGCCCGCAATCGTCGCAATATTGAATCGTCGCCCGAGATACGTTTTAAGGTTTAGTTTGGGGGAAAGTGACGATTCGAATCGATCCAAGTATTTGATATAATCTAGTTTTTGTTAATTTGATTTAGGTGTACCCGACCCGCTAATATGGGTACGAGTATTTTAAGTGTACCATTTTTTCGGTTATATGGGTACATGTATTTTAGGTGTACCAGTTCTAGGTGGAGGATTAAAATAAAAAAATATTAATTACACGTGGCAAGTTACCGGTTTGGTTAATGGATAATGCCAGAATCGGATTAATTTTAAAATATTCACAACAAATTAAAAATAATTCAAAATATCAACGTAGGTAGAATGAGAGTCAATTTATAGGAAAAGTATTGGGCTAAAAATATTAACTCAAAATGAAAATAAAAAAGTGAATAAAAGAACAATTAAAAATTTTGAACGAGCCCCGTATGACTCGCTCGAATAAAAAATTAAAATTAATTATTGTTAAAAACAAAAATAAAAAAATAATTAAAAATATTTAAAAATAATAATTAAATATTCGTAACGAACCCCGCATTTACTCGTGCGGAGGCTCGCTCGAAATAAAAAAATAAAATTAATTAATAATTATGTAACAAATATTTTAATTAATTAAATATTAACAAAATTGTGTAAAATTTTTGAAAAAATTTAAAAATCTCTGGACAACAATAAAATTGTTTAAAAATATTTTTAAAAAATTTAAAAATTTACTAATAGTATGTAATAAAAATAATGAATACTCATCTACTAATTATTTTTAATAAAAATGGGATCCAACAACAGATATTAAAATTATACTAACATTCAACAAATACTAACAACAAATATTTTGTGTACATATATGGAATTTAAAATTCAAAATTATTTAAAATATTTTGTAACATTAAAAAAATTTAATAATTTGTGTAAAATATTTTAAAAAATTAAAAAATTTATAATACTATATAATAAAATTAACGTATTCATCTACTAATAATTATAAGTTATTAATTAAGAAAACTAATATTATAAGTTAAAATCGTGTAAAAATTTAAATATTATATACAAGAAATATTATACACACATCTACTAATACCATAACACTAATGAAATCAATACCAACATCAACAATTTACTAAACAACAAATAGTACTAATAATAACAAATTCATTTTGAAAAATACTAACATCTACTAATATCAACATTAAATTTTACTAACAACAAATACTAACAATAACAAATTCAAACTCATATATTTCAAATTTCTAATACTAACATTAAACTTATTCAATACTAACATGGGTATACTAAAATTCAAATTAAACTCACAATATACTAAAATGTTCAAATCAACTAACAACAAATGTTACAATTATACTAACATTCAACAAATACTAACAACAAATTTTGTTTGTATATATTCAAAATTATTTAAAATATTTGTAACATAAAAAAATTAAAAATTATTCAATGAAAAACTTACCAGAAAAGTTATGGTGGCAGGAGCTTCATCTACATCCGAGAACTATATTGTTCTTCAATTTGACGACTCATTTTGTACGAATGCAAGGATGATTCTTTATTTTATGCACAGTAAAAATAGAAAAAATAGAGTTATAACAAAGATAATCACATGAAAACGAATAGAAGTAAATTAAACATAATGAAAACCTTAAAAATTGGAGAGGGAGACGAGCTGAGAATTTTTGCCGGTGGTCGCCGGTGGTGCCGAGATGTTTATTTGGGGGAGAGGGAGAGAGAGTTGGGAGGGGGAGCAGCCGAGAAAGAGAAATGGAAAATGGGGTGAATTATTTGGGGTGAAGTAATGGGGGGATTATTGAGAAGTAAATGAGGGTGGATGTGCGGTTGAGTGGGTGGGAAAAATTTAAGAGAATTTATTTAGGAAATTTATTGCAGGTTTGACTGCATATTCTTTTTGAATTTGGGGGAGGGGGCGAGGTGCTGAGGGTTACGGGTGTGGGGACCACATTAAAAGAGATGGTATTTGGAAGATAATATTGGGTAGTGGGTAAATAATATTTTTTTATACACATGGGTAGATTTTTTTTTTTTTATGAATATGGGTATTTTTCTCCATTGTCAGCATAATTTTATTTTGGTTTATAAAGGCTTTGTGAAATTTTTAACTTATAGACTATATATTCATCGATGTTCTACAATTGCACTAGGATACGCCAATATTTTTAGAGACGAAATTTCCTTTTGTTTTTTCTTAAAAAAATAGCTTGCAAAAGATTAAAAAGAAAAATACACCCTACACTAACACAAATTAATTCTCTACTAAATTCAGGTTCGGGAGAAACATAAGTACGATAAATACAAGAATTTGATTGGTCTTAAGAGAAACACTATAAATTTTTAAGGCGGACAATAAATCAAGCCATGAAAGAATCAGCTATGTTTGAAAGATATGTTTTTTTTTTTTTGGAAGTATTTTTTTCATCTTTGATCCAATTTTAAAGGTTGTTTGCGAATGATGAAATATCTCAAATGAATACTAAATTCTTTTAAGAGGTCAAAGTTATATTTAATCAAAATTTTTAATGACTCCCTGAGAAAATATAAAATGGTTAGCATAAATTAAATGTGCACTTTTCTTTTAATAATTATTGATAATACCTGGAGAATATGAATAAACAGGTTGCAAAATAACAAAAACAAGCAATTATAAAAACGACCAACTAACAGAATAAAACTTGAATATATTTTGTCATGCAAAAAAATCTATAACATATCCAAACAGATCTATCAACATACAAACACTACAAAAAAAAACATGAATTAACGAGGGCAATTAACGGGGAAAAAGCCCTCGGTAATTAGCGAGGCCGAGCCGAGGCAAAAATTACCGAGGGTATTTGCGAGGGAAATGGGCCCCTCGGTAATTAACGAAGGCCCAAACGAGGGCTATGCCCTCGCCATTTTAACGAGGAACGGGCACCTCGGCAAGCCCAAAGGCACGGTATATCCCTCGCCAAGCCCAATATTACCGAGGGCTAGGGGCCCTCGCTAATTACCGAGGGTGGGCCCCCTCGCTAAGCCCAGGATAAAAAAATGGGTCTCCGCTTCTCCCCCACATCACAACAAACCGCCCCATACCAATTTCAAAGCCGCCGCCGCCGCCTTTCTCGTCGGAAATTGACTCTAATACTAGTCGGGCTTTGTAGTACTCGTTCGGGGATATTTCTACGGTAAAATTTTTAGATTTAATCGGTTAATTTTGTTGTTATTTTAGTGAGTAAATTTTGTATTTTTTATATGTATTTGTGTAATTTTATTATTAATTTTGTTGTTATAGTTGGTGATTTATTAATTATTTAGTGTAAATTTGTATAATTGTTATGTATATTTTAATTATTTAGGAAAATTATTAGTATATGAATTATATATAATTATTTAGAGTTAATTAATTAGTAATTATGTAATTATATAATTTTGTTGTTATAGTTGGTGATTTATTAATTATTTAGTGTTAATTTTTGTAATTGTTATGTGTATTGAGAATTATTAGTAATTATTTAAGAAAATTAGTAGTATAAGATTATTATATAATTGTTTAGTGTTAATTAATTAGTAATTATGCAATTATATGATTTTGATTATTAATATTATTATAATTTTAATTTAATTGCTATAATTTGTATATTTGTAGGTGTGTACGTTTATAGAAAAAGATATTCGGGAGTATAATTTCATAGCCACCACTATCACCGTAAGTATTCTTTTTGTAATTAATTATTATTTAAATATGATTTTAATTTAATTATAATAAGTATTTGATTTAAAATTATTTAGCATGCATGATATAATAATAATTTATATATATGGTGATCGATGTTCGATCAAATTTTGTATGATAGTTCAATTATAATATTAATTTTGAAAATCGAATCGATGTTCGATTCAAGTTGATGATGGAGTTGAGGGTTGATGAATTGTTTGGTATTGTTTCTTTGTAGAATGTGTGTTCCGACTTGATTAATTTTAATTAAGTCGGAGATGGATGCACTAGGAACTTAATATATTAATCTGGGAATACGATAAAATAAGACAAAACTCTGCGAAATTTTTAGAAAATATATATATTAATATTAGGAAAAAATATATTAAGCTGGAAGAATTAATTATGATTTAATTAAATTTTGAATCTTCATTAATCAAAGCATCTATTGCTATGAATTATTCAAGTCGTAGTTGGATGTATGGTCCAAGAACGATTAATGGCATGATATCTCCCGAATTTGTTAGTGGACTTGAATCGTTTATAGAATTCGCTACTAGTAACCCGGAATGGATGAGTGGGGAAAGATTAGGTGTCCTTGCTCGAAATTCAAATGTAGGAACCAGAGTTTTAGAGAACCCATTGACGTGAAATCACATTTGTTTAGACATGGGTTTATGTCTAATTATCACAATTGGATTTTGCACGGTGAGCAAAATTAGAATTCTATGCCACACCGAAACTATGATCGGCCGGCGTCGACTTCATATAGAGTTGGCGACAACTGACACCTAGCTCGTACCAAAATATGATGATGGACTTAACTTGGTCCTAACATCGGTTTCCAAAATGTGGAAGAAGAGCCCCTTAATGAGGAACCTCCTAATCAAAGATACCGCACATTTTTTTGACATGCTTCGTGTAGCGGATCGGGATCTCGTATCTGGTTGCGAGTCTCATTCTCGATTGTCATTCAATGCCCGTCTTTTAAACATTAAAACCGAGAATAGGTCTGCGAAAGGGGTTACAATCAAATAGTTGATTTGATTAGTGAGATTTACCCTCCGAGAAAATCTGGTGCCCAAGAAATTTTACGATACTAAACAATTGATGGGTGGGATGGGTCTTCCCGTAGAGAGGATTGATTCTTTGTGCAAATAATTGTATGATATATTGGGGTGCGAGACGGGGAACTTGATTCTTGTAAGGTTTGTGGTCGGTCACGATTCAAACTCGCTAGGCGTGGTGTGGATGGTCGATGGAAAAAGAACAACGATCCTTTCAAAGAGATGTTCTATTTTCCTATCATTCCTCGATTGCAGAGACTGTATCACCACTACTACTGCTAAGGATATGATATGACATGCTAATTGCTATAATGATGAAATTTGGTGTTATGCGTCACCCTGCAAATTCGTTGGCTTGGAAACACTGGACTATTCATATCCCGATTTTGCGGTGAAATACGGAATGTGAGGTGGGTTTGAGCACCGATGGTTTTCACCGTTTGGGCGATCGGGAAAACAAGATTCGTCATGGCCGATGATAGTGACACCGTACAATCTGCCCCCATGGTTGTGTATGAAAGAACAATTCATATTTTTAGCCGGTTTTGGTGCACAGTCATAAAAATCCAAAGGATAATTAGATGTATTTTTACACCACTAATTCATGATTTGAATATGCTGTGGGGAAATGGGGTGGAAACGTATGATGTTGCTAGAAAGCGAGAATTTTATGATGCGAGCCGCATTAATCTAGACCATTAGCGACTTTCCGGCTTACTCAATGCTATCTGGATGGAGCACCATTTGGAAGGAATTTGTTTGTCCATATTGTCTTTGAGTACTCCGATGCCTTCACTTTAAAACTCGATCGTAAACAAGTGTGGTTTGATAACCATCGTAAGTTCTTACCCGGGGAACATCCGTATCGCAGAACAAAACCTGCATTCATGAAGAATACGGTAGTTACAGATGACCCACCACCCATCCGAACAGTGAAATGCATCTACAAGAAATTGATTAGTTGGGGTACCGAGAAAGTGACTGAAGAGGGTCTTGAGGCCCACAACAAAAGATTAGATGGTGGTGGAGGAAGAAAAGTATTTTTGGGATTTGCCATATTGGAGTACCCTCTTGATCCGGCATAATTTGGATGTGATGCACATTGAAAAAAATGTGTTTGATAATTTGTTCTACACAGTGATGAATGTGGAAGGGAAAACAAAAGACACATATAAGTCTAGGGATGAACTTAATGAATATTGTCGCCGTCCCTCTTTAGAGAAATGTCAACGCACAGAAAGTATCACAAAGCTTGTTATTCACTTGATAAGAGTCAAAAGGATGATGCATGCGGATGGGTAACCGAGTTGAAGTTTCCCGATGACTATGTGTCTAACCTGTCTCGATGTGTAGACTGGAGCAAATTGAAGATGTTTGGGATGAAGAGTCATGATTGTCATGTGTTTATGCAGAGACTACTCCCGATTGCTTTTCGTGAAACTCTGCCGCCGAATGTGTGGAAAGCAATCACCGAACTTAGTTTGTTCTTTAGGGAGTTAACTTCGCATCCATTACGATTGAGAACATGGCTAGATTGGAAGCAGATATTCCAGCTTATATTGTGTAAGTTGGAACTTATCTTTTTGCCCAGCTTCTTCAATTCGATGGAGCATCTGCTGTGCACCTTGCATACGAAGCAAGGATAGGCGATCTGTGCGGTATAGATGGATGTATCCATTTGAGAGGTAATTTATAACTCTAAATTATTTGATTACCTAAAATGGTTATACTATACATATATATAACACTTGATTCATTTAATTAGGTATCTTTACAATTTAAAGCTCGGTGTTGGGAACAAGGCGCATGTTGAAGCATCGATTGCAAATGCGTTTTAACGAAAGAGGCCTCAATATTTTGTTCCCTCTATTTCGCGATCACGTTCGCACGAGGCGGCACAATGTACCTCGTAATTACGATGGTCGTGGCGAGGTACCCCAAGTAGCGAAAGGTACTTTGTCCATATTTATACCTCCCGATCGACATCTTGGAAAGATAAACAAAAGATGGATTGTAGATGAGGAGAAAAACACGGCTCATACGTGCGTGTTCTTGAATTATCCCGAGTTGCAACCGTATATCGAGTAAGTTTATAACGTTCAATTTTTGTTAATTACAACGTCAATCCGTATATTAAATAATCAAATCCCCTTTTGTAATATGTTTTTCGAGCAATCGCAACAATTCCAATCAACTCTCGAGGGCTGAACAAGATGAAAGACTACAAGAGGAGTTTGCATCGTGGTTTGAACAACTTGTAAGGATAAATAATATTCAAAATCGGTGGATACGTGATCTTTCTAGCGGACCTTCGAGTTGTGTCACCACATACCCTGGATATTACGTGATAGGTTACAAATTTCACACACGAACTTATGGCTCATCAAAATCTACTTCAAATTGTGGAGTTTGTATCAAGGGTAAAAATTATGATGCAGATGAGAAAGATTTCTACGGGATCCTTGAGGAAGTAGTGCAATTGGAGTACCACTGGACGTATTGAGAAAAATGTTGTTGTTCAAGTGTGAGTGGTTTGATCCATCATGCCAAATGGAACAAGAGTACATCCTTATTACAAACTTGTGGACGTTAATCAAAGGGGAAGATACGGCCGCTACGATCCTTTTGTGTTAGCAAGTCAAGCCACTCAAGTTTACTATTGCAAGTACCGGAAAGCGTAGAAATGAATGGTTGGCCGTTTGCAAAATCAAACCGAGATCCTTGGTCGAAACCGTGCCAACGAATGAACAAGAGCTTCCCCCTTTCAAGACGACCTTGAGTCCCAAATTAATGGTGTGCAAACGGATGATGATCCAATCATATTGTGAGATGTCAACGGTGTATTAATTGATATTGAAAATAATGAAGAAGAAGAAGAAGAAGAAGAAGAAGAAGAAGAAGAAGAAGAAGAAGAAGAAGAAGAAGAAGAAGAAGAAGAAGAAAGAAGAAGAAGAAGAAGAAGAAGAAGAAAAAAATGATGATGATGAGGAGGGGAGGACGATGAGGAGATTTACTATTGAATAATGTAATAATTATGTGTGTTTCATTTGCATGTTATATATATGATGAATTATTTATTATTGAATAGTGTAATAATGTGGTTTTATTTAATTATTGTTACAAATGAGCGGACCGTCTAGAGGAGTTGGGTCGAGCGGACCGTCTGGGTCCAGAGGACCATCCGAGTCCAGAGTCGAGATGCCGTGGTACCGATGCATACCCTTCCTTCAGGAGGATGAGGACGAGGGTCGGCCCCGAGGCCTATGAGGACCATCATCCGGCTCAGTGGGCACGTAAGTTAAATACTTGTGAATAATAAACTATGTCATATTTATATGTCTATTAATTTTGCGTGTTTATTCCCTTTTTGCAGGTTGATGCCATCGAATGCGGTATCCAGACTATTCGGGAGATTATGTCTCGACATATGGAGCCCGGTGCATTCACTTTCCGGATGATATCTCCTGAGAGGCTGCGATCGTCTTGGGAGACATTTCAGTACATTATATTTTGTTATTCGCTATTTAATTTTGATTAATTTATAAACTTTAACGCTTATTAAGTACAATAATATTTTGTTTGGCAGAGACAAACTAGGTGGGACCCTAACGCTACGAACTCAACGGAGGTGTATCACTGTTCCTTCGTAGAGGCGCAAGCGAGATACACCGATATGTTGAACAACGTGAGAACGTTGTGGGTCACCAAGCAGCAGAGGCCTGGATGAGATGACGCCGTCTTCAATGGATTGCTCGCCATCGGATAGAGAAGACGTGAGAGCAAAAAGCGAGCAGTATCGCATTTAATCGATCGTCGGAGTCTGGAGGCCGGGAATGCGCATCTCCGTCATAGGGCGGATCCCGTGGATCAGCCGAGTATGCATATGACTTTGTAAGTATTTTTTAATGCTAGTTCAATATTTTAATTAAACACGTGGTCCTAATTAAATAAATACAGGAGAGGAAGCATGGACGACCCCCACGGACTGGGACATAGTGCGGTATTACCACCGGTATGATGACGGGGAGTACACCTACGGGCTATTAGTGACACACTTGTAAGTATTTTCATTTTATATTATGTAATAATTTATAATAAAATACTATATATATGTCTATTTTTGTAATCTAAAATTTTAATTGTCGAAATATTCGTACAACATGAAGTATAAGAGGTGGCCTCCCGGATGCCCTCCGAGGGGTCGAGCTCCGAACCCCAACCCGACTTATCCCGGATCTATGTCAATACCGTTGGAAAACAACACGGGAGGGTTCGGGGTCTCGGTCGGCGGGGTAAGTCCAGACGCATCCCTCCGGCTCTTGCTCATCGAGTACTCCTCCTCCTCCTGTTGGCTACACCCTGCCGATGTCGACCGCCCGCTCCAAGAGGAGCGTGATAGGATGCGGCGGAGATGGAGCGAAGAGACGCAGCCTTTGAGAGAGGAGTTGACGGCGAACATGCAACGTCAAATCCAGGAGGCTGCTGCGGGGATGCGGGGTTCCTTACAGTAGTGGTGTTCCTCCAGTGGTCGAGTGGTTACGATCGGTCATCACAAGGGTCCCGGTTCTAGGCGGCCGAATTCATTATTTTTGTTTAAAACTATGAATTTTTCTGAATGTTAATTAAGAATTTATGAATTTTAAATATTTACGAGTATGAATTTTAATTAATTAAGATGATGAATTTTAATTATTTAAAGTATTAATTTTAATTGTTTAAGAGTACATATATAAACATGATAATACAGTTATATATGATAATAATAACAATTATAGACATGATAATTATAATAATTGAATATATATGTTATAATAATAACATTTATAAGTGAAAATAATAAAAATTATGATAATATACAATTTAATTGAAAATTATAATAACATTAGTGAATATATAATATACAATTTAATTGAAAATATATGTGATAATAATAAAAATGATAAAATGATAATATATGTAGTAAATATATATAATTGAATATATATGTTATAATAATAAAAATAAAAAAATGATATAATTTAATTGAATATATATAGTAGATAATTTAATTAAATATATAGTATACAATTTAATTAAATATATAGTATACTATCACAATTTTTCTGAATGTTAATTAAGAATTTATGAATTTTAAATATTTACGAGTGTGAATTTTAATTGATTAAGATGATGAATTTTAATTATTTAAAGTATTAATTTTAATTGTTTAAGAGTACATATTTACACATGATAATATATATATATATATATATATATATGTAATAATAATAATAACAATAATAAATAATATAATATGTATATAGTGAATTATATATAGGATGCAATTTAATTGAATATATACAATATTAATAATTATAAAATAATAATATACATACTAAAATTTAGTATACAATTAAATTGAATATATATGTGATAATAATAATAATTATAAACATAATAATATATATGTAATAATAATAATAATAACAATAATAAATGATAATATGTATATAGTGAATTATATATATAATGCAATTTAATTGAATATATACAATATTAATAATTATAAAATAATTATTTATATACTAAAATATAGTATACAATTTAATTGAATATATGTGATAATAATAATAATTATAAACATGATAATATATATATATATATATATATATATATTTAATAATAATAATAATAATAATAATAATAATAATAATAACAATAATAAATGATAACAATAATAAATGATAATATGTGATGACAATTTAATTGAATAATAGTTATAATAAACAAATTTAATTGAATAACATTTATAAATTAAATATATAAAATATTGACATAATATGATATTAATATATTTAAAAGCAAAATCATATCGAATGATTAGCTTTGCCCAAGCGGTAAAGCGCCTAAGCACTCTCCTCTATGCGCGCGGAGGTCGCGGGTTAGAAACCCTCACGCGCAAAAAAAAAAATGCCCCCACCCGGTGGTCGTGGTCGCGAGTTCGATACCCCCGGCCGCATTTTTTTATAGGTTCAAATTTATCGAGGCTAGACGAGGCCCGCCTCGCCAATTCCTCGCCAACCTGGCCCCTCGGCAAAGCCCTCGCTAAATGCCGCTCGGCAATGCCCTCACCAAATTGCCCTCGGCTATGCCCTCGCCAAATCCCTTGCTAATTGCCGAGGCAGCCCTCGCTAATTAACGAGGGCGAGCCGAGGATATATTACCGAGGAGATTTTTAGAGAGGGCAAGTTGCCCTTGGTAAAACCCTCGCCAAGCCCCCTGCCCTCGCCAAATCCCTCTCTAATCCCCTCGCTAAATTGGTTTTTTTGTAGTGAAATAACACAAATATTATATGGCAAAAACTTATATGAGACGGTCTCATTCATGAGATTGAGTCACTTTTTAATAACTTGTTATCACTCTTTAAAAAGTATCATGCATGAGACGGTATCACTACGAGAGTACCCCATATTATATAATGAAATATAAAAAGAAAAGATCTTACCGATAAGAACACCACCTACGAAAAAGATCATTGACCATCTTGAAATTAAAAATAACTTTAAGGATATATATATATATATATATATATATATATATATATATATATATATATATATATATATATTTATATATATACAAATTCTTATATGCAATATTGTACCGTGAAATAACCCATTTAATGAAATTCGCGGATCCTAGTCGGGTCGGGTCGGATCCAATGGATATTTTAAAAAAACTCGCGGGAGACAAAAAAATTTGCCCACAGGTGCTCCCAAAGGTGTTACTATTAGGTTACGCATATGTTACTTATACGATAAATATGTGTTATTATAAAATAAATAATATGTATTTGTCTAAAAATAATCGTCCAAATGCATAATAAAAATGAAAAAAATGGTCAAATAAATCTCTAATCTAATTATATGTGTGAATCAAATAAGTATTTAATCTTCGACAACTTTATTCTTATTAAAAGAGTGTGATTTTATTGATGATGACTTATTTGATCTCAATATTAAAGAGAAATGATTTTAATGTGTTAAGAAAAAAATCATGAGTCTATTTGATCCCCAAGTATAAGATTTTTGGGGTAAATATGTGTTATTGTAAAGACAAATATGTGTATTAAACTTGTGCAAAGGTAAAAATAAATTTTTACTTTCAAGTTGTGTTATTATTAGGTCAAACACGTGTTCTTGTATGAAGAAAAATGTGTTATTAATGAACTAAATCAATATTTTATTCTTTTAAGGACTAGTAACACGTACTTACCCTTACAGAAGAACACATAATTATTCTTACAAAGAACACATACTTTTGAAAAAATATGTTACTATATGAACAAAAACGTGTTCTTTGTATAGAGAAATATGTGTTACTATATGAATAAAAAAATGTGTTACTATATGAACAAAAATATGTTATTTTATGGAAAAATGTGTGTTACTATATGAATAAATCGGAACCCAGTTAGGAGTTGCGATATTAATTCCAGTTTAAATAGAAATAAAAATTTATCATCGAAATTTGCATAAGTTTTGTATTCATCAACGTTTAAATTTTATCCACTAATGCTTTTATCAATCGGATCATCCCTCTTTTTCTTTTTTCATCGGAGTTCACAGCTTTATCCCTCCTCATCGTCGGCGTTTCGCGTCAAAGAACTTTAATGCATGGTTGGGGTTGGTTGGGGAACACATGCACAACCATGGAAGTTGTGGAGCGAACAGAGGAGGAAGAAGAGTTAGAATGGAGGAAGAAGAATAAATCTGCGTGAAGGAAGAAGAAGAAATCTGCGCTAATTTGACCCGCTTCTTTATCTTGACCCACAAGATTTAATAATTTTTTTTTAATTGATATTGCACGGTGCAATATTTCACAAGAGATTTGCTCATATATATATATATATATATATATATATATATATAGCAATAAAAATATTATGATAAGAAATACTACTACCCGATTAATTAATCTACCGATTGCGATGAAGAATACCGAAATATTCAAGATGGAGATATTACATTTTTGCAAGTGAAGAATGAAAAAGCTAAGAAAGAAATTTGAAAATTAATCCGACAGTTAAAATTGGATAAAAGAAGAGTTGACGTTAGAGTTTAAAAGATCAAAAGACTCTAAAATAATAAATAATTAGTGACATTCAATTATTAGTGATTAGGGTGAATTACTGCATGTTAATTGTGTGCTCAATTGTCTCAAATTGATATGATTTTCATGTTAATTCATTATTAATTAGTCCAATTGCATTTGATTGTTTGATTTGATTTTTGGTGTTTTAAATTACAGGTTTGAGGCCAACTTTGAGTGCGAATTGAAGATATTTTTGTATTCAAATTAATGGATCAATTTTATAGTTGGAAAGAGGGATGAGAGACGGTCGTAATGCAAAAATAATCGGGTTAATCAGACGTCGTATGAAGAAGTTACGATCGAACGAAGTTATGGTAAGCGAATCAAGCTACCCATCAGATTAAGCAGTGCACCCACTAACTACACCCACCATTCGGATGAGTACACCCACTTCGTCTCTTTCACAGATCTGTTGCAGATTATGCACCTCCCAACCTGCAAATTCTCAGCAACCACAAATCCAGCACAGCCCATCCACCGCCGCTGTCCCTAATCGCGCCGCGACACCAATTGCGACGAAGCCCACCGCCGCCGCCGTTGTTGCGCAATTCAACCCAAGACGATTACCACAGCATAACAACACAACCGCCGATTCTTCATCGCCGCCAAACTCGCGATGCTCAACAGCGCCACCACCGAACTCATCTTCCAGCCCATCGCCGCCGTCTCGATCTTCTAGAAGACACCTTAACTCGAGCCCCTATGTTCAATCTCTCGATCCGAGACATTCACCTTTGTCGAGTCAAGGCAAAGAATTCCAAATTGTCGTAGCTGGCTTAATCCATTCCGGAGCTTGCCTCGACCATCCTCCATTTCCTCCTCGGTCTAAGACATCTCAACAAGAAGCGCAATAATGATTTTTCCAGTGTGATTTCTTTTTCTTCTCTCAGCCATTCATAGCATGCCACGTGAGGGAATATTCTCTTACCATTACTTGAAATTTTCATCGGTAGATAGAGGTGTGAATTGGCCGAGGAATTAGCAGCGAGATTTAGAGGCGGTAGATATTAGCAACGAAAAATTAGAGAAGAGAGATAGAAAAAAGGGGTTTAATCCCAACATACACTTTTACACACATATAGCTAGATTTTGCATTTCTTTTTCAAATTTGATGATCAAAGGATGGTTTCTTAATATTTGGATGCTAATTAGGTGATATTTTACCTTTAATTTTAGTTTTGTTGGCTCAATATTTTGTAATGACAATTGCTTATTTTATTAATGTCAAGGGTTTAATTTCTTTAATTACGTTTGACTAAATTCTTAGTGCTAGGGTGTTTTGATGCTTATGGGTGATTGAATTTGTGATTAATTCTCATGGGTAATTTAGATTGTTGATCAATTGATTGGATTGATGTGTATTGATTGTCATATTTGCTTAATTGATTTCTAGTTCCATGCATAGTTGCTTAATTATCACAAGGAGACTTGGGCGCTTAGCTAACTCATTTGGGTGAGGGAATTAATTAAGTAATTAGAGTAAATATTAGCTTAATGCAAGGAGACTTGGTTATTGCTACTAGAAATGCATCAATTCCACACTAATGCTTAGACGATCAATCGGGTAATTAATGAAGTGACCATAGGTAAGGTGCCTTAGTATCAAAGGGGAAACATGCTAAGGAAACCTATTGACTCGTGTTTTGCCCCGGGTGGAAAGGGTGACTTAGTCCTCTCAATCTTTTGTGCTTTAATCATAGCGTAAATCCTAGGCTTACCAAGTACGGGATTATTGCTTGTGTTAAAGATTGCTCTTATTGATTAATTCACATGATAAATGCTCATTTGAATTCGTTGCATATTTGATCCCCATTTGTTGATAAGCACTTTCGAGCACCCTTTTATCATTGATTGCTCATTGATTGCTTTTCGCGCTTGTTAATTTCGTTGATTGCTCTTGTTAATTGTTGCATGAATCGCTGATTATGTTGAATGGCTTGTGCTACAATTATGATTAAACTAGTAGATTTAGGGGTATCTCCAACTTGATTCCCACGGATCGATATTTAACCGAGTAACTTACTTGCTACACGACCCCTTTACATCTGAAGGGTGAGTGTTGGCTTTTAAGCTTATCAAGTTTTTGGCGCCGTTGCCGAGGAATCGGTGTTTGAGATAACTTAGATTGAAAGTTGAAAGTAATTGATAGTGCTTTTTATTTTTGTTGTTTTGTTTATCTTGTTTTAGCTTGTCTTGAGAGGATTTTGATACTTGGTTTTTGTTTTAGGTGTGCATGAACACAAGACAAAAGGGTGTTGAACCAATACCTATTGACTTGGAGATCGAAGCAACCGCTAGAAGGAGAAACCAGGAGAGAAATCGTCGAAGGGCTCAAGCTTCGAGCAAGAGCAAGAGAATGTGAGATGGAAGACAACGACCAAGATGTGGTCGAAAGGAGAGATAACCGAAGAGAAAGGCTTATTAGGGAGTATTTTGAGCCTCCCGTCCAACTCCACTACGATGGGATTGCACGTCCACCATTGGCGGCTAATAATTTCGAAATCAAGCCGGCCTTGCTACACATTCTTCAAAGTAAGTAATTCGGTGGAGATCCAAAGGAGGATCCCAATCACCATATTGCCCAATTAAATGCAGTCAAAATGAATGGTGTGGCCGAGGATGCTTGGAGGGCTCGACTTTTCACATTCACATTAAGAGATCGAGCCAAGGATTGGATAGCCTCTTTACCCCGTGATAGACTAGACTCTTGGGATACATTGAGCAAGAAGTTTCTCTTGAAATTCTTCCCACCTTCCATGACTTTACAAAGTGCAAGACGTTGATTTCCCAATTCCGTCAATTGGAGGACGAAAATATGCATGAAGCGTAGGAGAGATTCAATAGTCTACTAAGAAATTGTCCTCAACATGGGTTCATTGATGAGCAAATAGTAAGCTTCTTCTATTATGGACTTGATCCTCCATCTCGGAGAATTCTTGACTCAAGTGCGGGTGGATCACTATTTGACAAGTCCTGAAGAGAAGCCAAGGAATTGATTGAGAATATAGCTTGCAATACCGCAAGTTGGCCAACCGAGAGAAGGGTCATTTCAAAATTGTTCAAGTAGGTGAGAATGAGACATTGAAGATGCTAGCTGAAGTGGTACAAAAGTTGTCTACGAAAGTGGATGGGATAGTTGAAGGTAGAATGGGAAGTGGAATGAGGGGTGGCAATGAAGCTCCCCAAATGATTGATCAAGTGGAAAAAGCAAACTACAAGAGAAGACCATCTTTCCAACAAAATTTCCATGGAAATCAATTTCCAAGCCAAGCCCCTTACCAAAACCGTTACCAAAACACGTCCCAACCCCACTATCAAAACCAACCTACTCATCCTCATTACCAAGCAAACAATCCTCCTTACAACCTCAAATTTCAAGAAGCATGAGAATTTCTAATATGCCAACCAAAAAGCGGCCATTACTCTACCTCCGGGTTCGATCCGGTGCCCGTGCACCAAACAATGAGGAAGTCAAGCCTTGAGGACTTACTTACAAGTTTCATGGGATCTCAAAATCAAAAGATGGAAAAGATGGAGAATATTGTGAGCTCATTGTCTAACCAAGTAAAAATCTTGAATTCCAAATTAGGCAAGTAGCATCTTCAAGTGGAGGAAATCAAAGAGGAAAATTTCCATCAACAATGGAGGTGAACCTGAAAAAGCATTGCAAGGCAATCCAATTGTGGAGTGGAACACAATATGAAGGGTCACCAATGCCAAATGAGGAAGAAGAGAAAGATAATGAGGTTGAAGAAGTCAAAGAGGGAGGTGAATTTGAGATGATGGGTACTCAAGAGACTTTATAAGAGCAAGATGAGGCTAAGGGTGAGAAAATGGAAGACAAGGAAGAGAAAGAGGAGGAGAAGAATGAAGAGAGAGTGCCCAAGTGGAAGAAGGCAAGAGAATTGAGGAAAGAGAAGGAGAAGAAGGAGCTAGAGGAAGCCAATGTGGAGTGTGATGGGTGGGGTATTCCCAAAACTTATGTCCCTCCACCATACCCACAAAGGTTCATGAAACAAAAATTGGATGAAAAGTTCTCAAAATTTTTGAAAATTTTCAAGAATGTGACTATCAATGTTCCATTAATGGAGGCCCTTGAGGAGATGCCAACCTATGCCAAAGTTTTTGAAAGAGTTGATCACAAGAAGGAGCAAGGTTGATGAGAGGGAGATGGTTAGCTTGTCTATGGAGT
The DNA here is from genome assembly GCA_030762865.1 of Paraleonurus japonicus. Classification (NCBI taxonomy): domain Eukaryota; kingdom Viridiplantae; phylum Streptophyta; class Magnoliopsida; order Lamiales; family Lamiaceae; genus Paraleonurus; species Paraleonurus japonicus. The sequence goes on from CM061056.1 coordinate 44,037,433, forward strand.
GTAGTGCCCTACTACAAAGAAGTCTACCTCCAAAGAAGAAAGATCCGGAGAGCTTTACTCTCACATGTGAGCTTTGCAACAAGGAGAAGAGGAGCGCTTTATGTGATTTAGGGGCAAGTATCAATCTCATGCCCCTATCCATTTTCAATAGGCTAGAACTTGGTGATATGAAGCCTACATCCATGACTCTTCAACTTGCGGATAAATCATACACTTAACCAAGTGGTATTGTGGAGAATGTATTGGTGAGGATAGATAAGTTTGTCATTCCGCCGATTTTGTGGTTCTAGACATGGAAGAGGATAACAAAGTGCCATTGATCCTAGGGAGACCCTTCCTAGCAACCGCTAGAGGCGGTTGTGGATATGTTTTCGAGGAAGATTACATTGAAGATGGACAAGGAGGAGCTCACATTTGATATTTATGAGGCTATGAAGCACCGAAAGGAGGAAGGAGAGTGCAAGAGCATTGATATAGTGAAAGAATGTGTCATTGAAAAACTTGAAGCATCTCTCGACCCTTATTACTATATCTTTTATAGCCCCTTTATGATAATTGCTATGAAATTGATGATGCTTTCTCTTGTTTTGATGATAGGTGTTTGATAGAGAAGGAAGAGACTCACTCTTTATGGGATAGGAAAGCTCAACTCTTACCACTTCATGAGTCGGTTCATGGTGTCCCACAAGAGGAAAAGAAAGAAGGGCCCAAACCAATTCCGGAACACCTCAAGTATAAATACCTTGAAGATGGTAATGAATATCCGGTAATCGCTTTCCTCATCTCTTAGTGAACTTGAATTGTGTGCTTTGTTGGATGTGCTTAGAAAGCATAAGAGTGCTCTAGGTTGGTCGATTCATGACATAAAAGGAATAAACCCATCTGTATACATGCATAGGATTCGTCTTGAAAAAGATAGGAAGCCCATATGTTGGTCCCTAGATTGAGTGACTATTAAGAGTTTGAATAACCTTCCAGAGATAATCTAGAAGGGGGTTGAATAGATTATCTAAATTTTTACAAATTCAGATTATCCAACAACTTTAATTGCAAACTTGTAAATCGGAGAGTCAGCGGAAACTCGTTTATACTCAACCTATTTAGGATCTAAACCAATCTGAAATATTGTTTGATCAATTAGTAAGTAATAACATAAATTGAAAACGAGAAAGAAAGAACATAAAATTTATAGTGGTTCGGATCGAAAGATCCTACATCCACTCTCCTCCTTCAACTTGAAGAAGGGTCTCGACTTACTTACTTCCTTCCTTACTTCCTCGCTTACAATTTAAAGAACTACCTTCACACTTACAGTTTCCTTCTTGAATTCTCGGAAATTATGGCTTGAAGATATGAATGATAGTGTTCTACAAACACTATAAAAAACTATGAACGTAAAGTATGTTCTTGTGTGTGTATGCAAAACTTTATGAGTTCTTTGGATGTGTTACAAATTGCTTGTGATTCTTAGAATTGCAAAAGTTAATCTATTCTAATCACTAGGTCTATTTATAGAGAACTCGTTGTTGGTAGTTGTAACTTCCTTGCCGATTCTTCTCTTGTTAGTTATTACCAACTAACTGAATCTTGTAACTTCTTCTTGATTAGTTGTAACTATTCTTGAGACTCGCTTGATTTTCTAACACTTTTGATCGTCTTCCTTACTCATCTTCGTACATGGTCCACCTCATCCGGCTTTCTTCATGTCTTATTGTTTTCACTTCAAGTGTCCAATTGTCTGCTATCTTGTCTTTAGTCTCAACTTGTCTTTATCTTTCTTCTTGTGCTTGTCCTCATCGACTTTTTGCACTCGTCCTCATCCGACTACTTGTGCTTGATCTCATCCGACTACTTGTACTTAGTCTATTACAAGCTTTTACTACATCACCGTTATACAAAAGGTTCAACTGGTCATCCTATTTTACATTTAACTTCATCAAAACTAAATACATTTTTCTCCTAACAATTTTCCCCTTTTTGATGATGTTAAAACACAACTCAAGAAAAGAAATATGTTAGTAACTTAAAATGAGAAAATTTCACAAAGTAGACAAATAAGTCACTTAGTCGGATAGTCGGATAATCATAGTGTCGGATAGTCAAGATTAGTGAATCATAGACGAATTAGTGTTATAAAATTTTTAATCAAGTTTGTTTTAATTAGTTATGCTTAAGAATTAGTTGATTAGAAGATTAAGTCGAACAAGTTAGTTTTAAACAATAGTCTCATATGAATAGATCAAAAGTATATTCACAAGTTCATATTACAAAGCACTTACAAAAGATTATCAGACAAGGATCACATAAAGATAAGATTTAGTCATACCACCTCTCTTCTTCTCGGTATACTTAGTCGTCGAAGACCCTATTTTTTAGGGACACTCATTTCGCTTCTTCAAAGAAGGTCACCGTGGTTTCAGCTTTGATTAATAGCCGCTTTACCTTCTCATGGTCCAAATCGACCGTCTTTTTGTCATAGGAGGAGTCATCGGTGAGTAGGCTGGTGCGACCACATCCGCATTGAACTCTTCATGAGCTATGTTGATCAGGTATTGGTAGAATGTTGAATCCCTTTACGCCAATCATTCGTGAAAAGCGATGTTCTCGTCAGGTCCCGCCTAATTTTCTTGCGACATGGAATGCGAAGATCCATTCTCGCCTCGAATGATCTCCACCTCTCTTGATCTCCCATCAGCCGAGAACTTCCTTGGACACTACTTCACTTCTGTTGTATGGTCGAAAGACTTCAACACCACTGCTCATTCATTCCTTTACGAACTCATCTTCTCATTTTACAATCATAAAACTTCCCCGTTGCCTTCTCATGCTCCCTCCTCTTCTTAGCATCTCTCCTTTTGTACTTAGCCATCTCCTCCCTTTTCCTCTTTCTAATCTTTTCTTCTTCGGCCACCTCACCGGAGTTTTCTTTTGTTGGCTCGAAGCCTTAGCTTTTCCAAATGGTCCACTCGAGAATGAGGGTTGGATGGTTTGGATGGGTGCAGGATCTTGAACAGGAGTTCTTCAGCTTCGGACTCGGTGACGGGTTCACCGCTCTAGATCCTTGTCCTCGTCTTAATCTTTTAAGAACCTCGCTGAGATTTTCCTTGATTTTCTCTTCTTCTCTTCCTCGGCTCTCGCCAGCTTCCTCGGCTAGCTCCTCCAACTTCAGATTTAAAGCCGTGATCTTGTCATCCTGGGCATCCATCCTTTTCTTGAGCTCACCATCTTCCCTTTTTAGCATCAGCAAAGCGGGTGTTGCAGATGGTGGCTACTTGTTCAATCTGGCCCAAGAGTTCATGCCTCGACATGTCCTGTCTTGATCTAGCTTATCGAATATCTTCTCGTTAGGCCGCCTCCACTCCCCTTAACTCATTCTTCAACTTTGCGGTGAGGGATGCTTTCTCCATAGTTATAGACATGTTCAGGATCTGCTTTGGAAGGATGCTTCCCTTTCTGCCCATGCCACCTTGGCTTGCTCATGCACCATATCCTTGATCTCTTCATACGCATCCTGAACATATTTTTTGACCCAAGCCTCTTGCTTGTTTTCCTCCTCTGCAATTTTATGATTGACAGCCATCTATTCTTCAAATCTGATCCTTGAAAAATAAAGGTCAATGTTTGTCTTGATCTTGATCGCTGCATCAATATTCACCTTTGTAGTCAAAGTGACAAAGTCTGGGATAAGTTGAAAAGCATTCGGACATGCAGCCTTGAGACTTGTCACTTCTTCTTTCAATGCTACCACCTCGGATGCGAACCACAGATGAGAATGGCTGAGCAATCTCCTCGATGGAGAAGATAGAGTTAAATCTATCTCCTCTCTGGAACAACAACTTCTTCGCAGGTGGGGAATCGCCTAATGTACCTTTTGAGTTGGCACTTCGATTCCGCCACCGCTGGCACTTGCTCAAAGAACCTCCTGCTCTGTATGTTCCTCCCCTGCTGTATCCATCTCAAGAGGCTCATCGGGAGCTCCACCGGTAACTCCAACCTCGCCTTCCACTCCCCTTACTTTCTCCGTCTCCATCTCATCCTCTTTCTCAGCAGCCTTCCACTCCCCTTACTTTCTCCGTCTCCATCTCATCCTCTTTCTCCAGCCTTCCACTTCACCTCCTTTTCTCCCTCCTTATCATCCTCAACCTCCTTTTCTACCTCTTTCTCCTTAACTCCTTCCTCGGTTGATCAGCTGGTTCTTTGATCGGAGATCCTAGATACACTCTTCGCAGTATGTAATCTATGAATTGATCCTCGAGATAGAATCTCCTCAAAGGATTTCGGACCGACTTTCTTGAGAACAAATTTCTCCCGAGATGGAGAGATTATTTTCACCAGCTTCACCTATCAAGATCGCCGTCTCCTCAAACGATCCTGTCCTAATCCTCCTTAGTAATCATACATCTACCAATTCTCTTAGAAGATCAGGTTCTTCGGCTAGGGCTGATTCCTTCTTCAAAGAAATATCTCTTTCCAAGAGTACGAAGAGACATTTCTGTGGAGCCCATTTCTCCGAAGGATTTAGAAGATGTAGGTATAGGTTTGGCTCGAGATGAGGTTGTGGATAGGAATGAGAAGGGATCATATGTGGCTTGTGTTGGTGGTTGGGTTGGACTTTTGGGAGTAGATCGTTTTAGAGGCTTTGAGGCGGCGACCTTGTCCGCCTCGTCATCGCCGAGGTTGGGATGTAGATGGTTCGGGCTCAAGCATCTTTAGATGATGATGATGAAGATGAGGGATGATGAAGCGTCTTCGAGTCCTCTCCAGAGGATATTTCCACCCTTTCCTCCCGACGTGAGGTCCCGGCGACCTCAGTAGAGACACTTCCCCCTTGGGAAGTTGCCCTCTCCATCCTCTCCTCCTTCTCATCTGTCTCCACCTCGGATGAGGATTCATCCTGTAGCACTGTCTCCACTCTTTTTGTCTTAACTTTAACAACCTTCTTCTTTTTGGGAGCAGCTGGTGCGGCAGAACCTCCTCGTCTCCCTCCAAGTCCGAGGGGCCAAAGATCTTCTCATCTTTGGTAAGTGCACTCCGCTTGGTAAACTTCTTAACCCCAATCTCCCGCTTAAGGTTCTTCATCCCCAACTTTGTCTCAAGGATTATAGTTATCCTGGTCATCATGTTGGTCATTATCTCCAGCGACCACCTTAACCTTGTCTCCGAGATATGTATCTTCACAAATCTCTTTCTCTCCTCCACCAACCTTGAAAACAAGAATCGAGCCCAGTTTACTTCTACCCCATCTATAATGGCCCTTAGACAGCATAATCTCGGCCTATTCAACCTATCGTGACTCGTTGCTCCCCCAAAATACACTTTGTCAAAATTAACATCAATAAACGGTATTTTCTTTTCAACATCGGTCTTTTCAAATTCGTAGTAGTGTTTGGGTAAGACCTTCTCGCCATTAGTCCGAAACTTTCCACGTAATCATCACTCTTGTAGGTAAATGGGTTTATTCCTTCTGTACTTAGTCCAAAAATTTCTCCCAAATCATCCACAAGAACCACCACATTTTCTTTCTTTCCATTTGAGCGAACCACGAGATTCAAATGCATTCGTTTTCAACTTTGCTCTTGTTAGGAATTCCACAACAAGATCATCAAGGGTTTTGTTCTTTGAAGGCTTCATTAAACAGTATTGTTTGAGTCCTCTCGATTCTAGAAGTTGCGAGAATCTCAAGCGACTCTGGATCGGTGGTTGAATCCCAATCGACAAACATCTCCGATTTAGTTTTGTCTCCGATCTTCTCAGGATCATATTCAAATTTTACCTTCGGTTTCTTTGAATCCGCCATTACCGAGGGTTTAAAGGTTTGAGAGGGAAAAGAAATTTTGAGAGAGAGTAATGTGAACAGCTTTTATGTGCGTAAATAATAATATGCACACGAACTTCTATTTATATGGAAAGAGATTCGAATAAAATATTATAAACTCTCATTATTAATCGATAAAGTGAGAACTGGGTCTTGGTGCCGTCATAAATGCAATTATAGTAATTTATTCTAAAAAGTGTAATGAATAAAATAATTGACAAATTTAATATGTCACGCGTAGAATCTGTTGACGATTCATATTTCGAAACCGCCTCCAATTTATGCGCGTGAATATCACTCAGCGTTTTCAAAAGTAAATTAATAAAATTTGGTCCGTAGTAACTTCTTTCGACAAGAAGTTGTTAGGATGTATACTATAAGCCTAGCTTTTTGTATGAACATCTTTTTGATATGAGATCTTTATGATCAAAATACTTGCTTTTTATGATTGTTACATATATCATTATCTTTGTCCAAATTAATCTATACTTTAGATAACATGGTGTGTGGTGTCACACAAGATCATGCTATCGGTTCCTTATAGATTATAAATAAGAGCTCACAACCAAGATGAATTTGGACAAACCATTGGAACGGTTGTGGTGTAATTTGGTATTAGTCTATCTTGACTATAAAATTGCACTAGTACATTTTATATGTATTGAGCAGACCATATGAGGTTGTTCAATTTGTCTTGACTATATAAAAGAACAAGACCTCTGTTATTATGGATGTATGTCTTTTTAATCCCTATATAATAACGGGCACGTGTACTCGGTGTATGTTTCTTTGATTTACCAATCACTACAAAAAAATAGCAATTTAACGAGGGAATTAGCGAGGGTTGAAACCCTCGCGAATTAACGAGGGGTTTAGCGAGGGTTTTATTTACCGAGGGCTTTAACGAGGTTCGAACCCTCGCGAAATACCGAGGGGATTAGCGACGAAATACCCTCGCCAAAGTTTACCGACGGAATTAACGACGACACGGGCCCCCTCGCTAATTATCGGCGCGGGCCCTCGCTAATTTACCGAGGGCAGGTGCCCTCGCTAGGGCCCTCGCCAAGTTCACCTATTTAACCCACCAGATCCCCTTTCTCCTCCCTGCTCGTGATTTTCTCCCCTCTGCTGCCCTCTTGCGCCGCCGCCCGCGCCGCCGTTGTCGCGGAAAATTAACGTTATTTCTTGTTGGGCTTTGTAGTACGCATTCCCGGGAACGTTTCTACGGTAAATTTTTATGATTTAATCGGTTATTTTTGTTGTTATTTTAGTGGATAAATTTTATATTTTTAATTTTTCAAATGCATGTATTTGTGTAACATTGTTGTTATAGTTGGTGATTTATTAATTATTTAGTGTTAAGTTGTATAATTATTATGTGTACTGTAATTATTTAGGAAAATTATTAGTATATGAATTATATATAATTATTTAGAGTTAATTAATTAGTAATTATGCAATTATATAATTTTGTTGTTATAGTGGTGATTTATTAATTATTTAGTGTTAATTTTTGTAATTGTTAGGTGTATTTTGATTATAAGTAATTATTTAGGAAAATTAGTAGTATAATATTATTATATAATTATTTAGTGTTAATTAATTAGTAATTATGCAATTATATAATTTTGATTATTAATATTATTATAATTTTAATTTAATTGCTATAATTTACATATTTGTAGGTGTGTACGTTTATTGAAAAAGATTCGAGCCGGGAGTATAATTTCATAGCCACCACTATTACCGTAAGTATTTTTTTGTAATAAATTATTATTTAAATACGGTTTTAATTTAATTATAATAATTATTTGATTTAAAATTATTTTGCATGCATGATATAATAATAATTTATATATATGGTGATCGATGTTCGATCAAATTTTGTATGATAGTTCAATTATAATATTAATTTTGAAAATCGAATCGATGTTCTATTCAAGTTGATGTTGGAGTTGAGGGTTGATGAATTATTTGGTATTGTTTCTTTTGTAGAATGTGTGTTCCGACTTGATTAATTTTAATTAAGTCGGAAATGGATGCACTAGGAACTTGATATATTAACTAGGGAATACGATAAAATAAGACAAAACTCTACCGAAATTTTTAGAAAATATATATATTAATATTAGGAAAAAATATATTAACAAGAAGAATTAATTATGATTTAATTAAATTTTGAATCTTCATTAATCCAACAGATCTATTGCTATGAATTATTCAAGCCGTAGTTGGATGTATGGTCCAAGAACGATTAATGGCATGATATCTCCCGAATTTCTTAGTGGAATCGAATCGTTTATAGAATTCGCTATTAGTAACCCGGAATGGATGAGTGGAGGAAAGATTAGGTGTCCTTGCTCGAAATTCAAATGTAGGAACCAAAGTTTTAGAGAACCCATTGACGTGAAATCACATTTATTTAGACATGGGTTTATGTCTAATTATCACAATTGGATTTTGCATGGTGAGCAAAATTGGAATTCTATGCCGCACCGAAACTATGATCAGCCGGCGTCGACTTCATATAGAGTTGACGACACCGCGGCATCTAGCTCGTACCACAATATGATGATGGACTTAACTTCTGGTCCTAACATTAGTTTCCAAAATGTGGAAAAGAGCCCCTTAGCGAGGAACCTTCTAATCGGCATGCCGCACGCTTTTGACATGCTTCGTGCAGCGGATCAAGATCTGTATCCTGGTTGCGAGTCTCATTCTCGGTTGTCATTCAATGCCCGTCTTTTAAACATTAAACCGAGAACGGTATGCGAAAGGGGTTACAATCAAATGGTTGAGTTGATTAGTGAGATTTGCCCTCCGAGAAAATCTGGTGCCCAAGAAATTTTCTCGATACTAAACAGCTTGATGGGTGGGATGGGTCTTCCCGTAGAGAGGATTGATTGTTGTGTAAATAATTGTATGATATATTGGGGTGCAGACGGGAACTTGAATCGTGTAAGGTTTGTGGTCGGTCACGATTCAAACTGCTAGGCGTGGTGTGGATGGTCGATGGAAAAAGAACAGTCCTTTCAAAGAGATGTTCTTGATTGGAGCTTTTTCGAGTAAGTATATTTAAGACCCAATCAAGTTATCGAACCCAAAGGAACTATGTCGAGCAAGGATCCCTAAAGCTAAGAGTTGTCATGGTATTATAGAGTCGGGCTCAGGTTTGCAAAATTTAATCTAAAATTAATCACTAAAAATAATAATGAGATAATAAATATGAGAAAAATGTGTTAGGGTGCAAGTCACCAAGGAATCCTTAATTTTGAATCACACATGATCGGGGTTTCAATTAACGAGAGATAATAGGAGCTATCTAGCCAAGAATCACATATCAACCGTCTTTGGATAAGCCTAGGTTTAATATATCAAAGAAACACGTAAGATAGTTTAGAGACGACACCCTAAGTCTCCTCACTTAATCACAAGAAATAGATTCAAGCAATTAACGTATTCTAATGTAGGTTCTAATGAAAATTAACCAAGTCTCCTTGCGTTAACCCAATATTGACTTCAATCACAAAATTAAACCTAACACCTAAGAATCAATTTAATAAACCAAATCTCTTTGCGCAAATTAAATCAATTAACAAAGGATCAAGACCTAATCTAGCAATTGAATCATGCAAATCACAATAGAATAATTATTCACCTCTATAATTGAAGTACCCAATCACATGATCATCAAAATTAATTCATCCAAGGATCATCACACCCAAACACAAAAGGAATTTAGCCAATCATCATGAATCCAAGAAAACCTATGAAAATTGAAAGAATTGAGAGGGAAGAAAGCATAATAATTGAAAAAGAATCAACTATTAATTAAAAGAATAAGGTTTGATGTCACCTTGAATGTGTTGAATACTTGAATCAATCCAAAATCTAAACCTAATTTGCAAGAAATTGAAAAAGAATTCAAGAAACCCTAACTATGTGTGATTGTGTGTGGAGAAAGGGGAAAAGTGTAGATCAAAATGATTTTGTGTGTATATATCTCTTGAAATCTGAATTACGCCTTTTATACACGTCCCCAGCCACATGGCGCACATCTAATGGCTGATCAATGAATGAAATCGACGCTGATAAAAACATATCTGCAATTTTTCACCAGCCTCGAGTCGAGGTTCAGCCCTCGACTCGAGGGATCTTCAATTTACGCCGCCCTCGACTCGAGGCTCCTCCCTCGAGTCGAGGCATGTGATTTTCCTGCAATCTTCTCTCTCAGCCAATCCCTCGACTCGAGGTCGCGTCACCTCGACCTGTGCTCGAGTCCAGTGGATTTTTACGAGAAGAGCTTCGTCCGACCCCCGTTTCGTCCGGTATGTTCCTCTTTTCATCCTAAGAATGCCGGTACTCTCGGTTTAGCCAAATTCCACCGATTTACCTGTAAAACGAACAAAATACCTCAAGTAATACCTTTTAGACAAAATAGTGATACTCTACACATTTAAACATAAAACTAATATTTTATATCACTTTTTGCACTAAATTAAGCCCCAAAACAGGTATCACTACACTCCAATCAACCACCCCCAAACTTAAGGTGTTGCTCGTCCCGAGCAACAAGACAAATAAGCACATTAGGGAGATTCAATTGCAATTATGTTCAATGAGCACAAGAGCGAAATAGGACAATCAAACCTCTTCAATGAAAACAAGCATCAATGTTAACCTTCCACTAGCACTCAAATAATGTCATGCTTTGACAAATGCTTATTCAAATGCTCAACTCAATGCTCCTTCCAAGGAGTGTTTCACTCATCACTCTAGTGTATAAGGACATATATGCACTCAATCATCATTCCACAAAAATGAATGCCATAGGCTTGCCAAAAGACTCAATCTCAATCATATCGTTTTGTACTTCAAACATGAATCAAAGAGGACTTTTTCAAGGTTGTAATGTAGGCTCTTTGGACAAGGTGGGTAAATTTTAGGAAAAGTAACTCAACAATTAGTAGAGCAAATGAAAGTTGATCACGCAATACAATTCCAATCAACTCAAATCTCAACAATCATCACTCTTTCCTTCCTTTTTTCACTCTTTCTCAAATATAATTCACCACCAAACTCCTTTGAGACTTTTCTCACATTTTCAAGCACTCCATTGAATTTTTTTCCTATCATTTTTCTCATCTTTTCCAAAATTCAATTTTTCTTTTCAACCTTTCTTTCTTTTTCTCTACTCAACTTAGCAAATTAAACCACCCACACTTCTCTTTTCAAACACCATTCTTTTGTCAACAATCAAAGCTCTACTAATCATAAGGACAAAAAGGCTCATAAAGATAGACAAAATGGCTTCAATTTCACAAGCTTACCAAAGAAATAAGGATTTTAGGCTCAAATTGGCTCACTAGGGAAATCAATGTTTTTAGTGGGGTCAAATTTGGCTAATTGGCTTTCAAAACAAACAATCTTCACAAAATCCACACAAAACTCAATTTTGACAAGTCTCTAGGCAAGTTCTAGCATGCAAATTCATGAACGATGCACTCAACAAGGAATCAAACCGTATACAATGTACGATTTAAAAAGCACAAAAGCTCACAGGCTTAAAAATGAGCAAAGAATCAAGCATTCTCACTCACATCCATCATCACACACAAATTCATCTTGCTAGCATCAAGCCACAAATCAACTCATGATCACATCAAAAGTCTAATATGTCCACCAATCAAGCACACATGCTCATGAACATAATCTCAATCATATACCCTTACATATACCAACGCTCTCCACAACTACTCTCAAGAAAGATAAACTCAAATATAATCAATTAATCCACAAATAAGCTCCAACCACACAAAAATTTTCTCATGCTAATGAGAGGCAAGTTGGTGCAACGAAAATTGCTAAACTAACACACCCCCAAACTTTTTCATTGCTAAGCAATTGAAAGTTTGGTAAGATAGTTAGCTTAGTTGAGTTGCACACAACTACCTACTACTCGAAATAAAAACACGAGAAAAGAGACACACCTCCCCCAAACTTAGACAAGTCCAAGTCGGGAGAAGGTGTTGTACCTAAAAGTCTTCAAGTACTCTCTCTCCTTCAAGCCTCGTATCTCAATTATCTCACTTGTACCCCTCGATCTCCTGAAGAGCAACACACAACACACTTATTAAAAACAATAAAAACGAAAAACTAAAATAAAGAAAGCAAGTAAATGATGGGTTGCCTCCCATCTAGCGCTATTTTTAACGTCCATTGCCGGACGGAGCGTGAGTTGCTCAACTTTCCTCCAAGAACAAAATCTCCACCATCCTCACTTGAGTTGGACAAAAATAAGGCTTGACCCTATGTCCATTAGCGAAGAAGTGATCATCCTTCTCATCCTTCAACTCCACGAAGCCACTAGGAATATCTTCACAACCTCAAAAGGTCCACTCCATCGTGATTTCAACTTTCCCGGGAATAACTTGAGTCTTGAGTTGAACAATAACACCTTTTGGCCTTCATGGAAGTCTTTCACCTTTACCTTCTTATCATGCCATCTCTTAGTTTGCTCCTTGAAAATTCTTGAGCTTTCATAAGCCTTCTCTCGAAACTCATCCAACTCATGTAATTGGAGCATCCTTTTCTCACCCACTAAACCTTCATCAAAGTTCAACCTCCTAATAGCCCAATATGCTCGGTGCTCTAGCTCAACGGGAAGATGACATGGCTTGCCAAAACCAATTGATAAGGAGACATCTGAAGTGGGGTCTTGAAAGCTGTTCGATATGCCCAAAGAGCATCATCCAAATGCAAAGCCCAATCCTTCCTATTGGTTTTCACCATTTTCTCAAGAATTTGCTTGATTTGTCGGTTTGAGACCTCGACCAAACCATTAGTCTCGTGGATGATATGCAGTGGCAATCTTATGCTTAACACCATACTTCTCAAGCAATTTCACCATAAGCTTATTCACAAAGTGTGAGCCTCCATCACTAATCAATGCTCTAGGAACTCCAAATCGTGAAAAGATGGTCTTCTTTAGGAATTGCAACACCACCTTAGCATCATTGGTTTTTGTGGCAATAAGCTTCCACCCATTTAGACACATAATCCACTCCAACCAAAATATAGAGAAATCCGAAGGAAGGTGGAAATGGGCCCATAAAATCTAACCCCCAAACATCGAACAACTCAACTTCGATGAAGATAGGAAGAGGCATTTCATCTCGTTTTGCTATCGAGCCCATTCGTTGGCATCTATCACACCTCCTTACAAACTCATGACTATCCTTGAAGATAGTAGGCCAATAGAATCCCGACTGCAAAACCTTCATTCCCGTCTTAGCTCCACCAAAATGTCCACCACACGGCATTGAGTGACAATGTTCTAAAATAGCCTCAACTTCCTCCCTAGGGACACATCTCCTTATGACGGAATCAACACCTCTCTTCAAGAGAATCGGATCTTCCCAAATATAGCTCCTCGCATCCTTCAAAATTTCTTCCTAGCATACTTAGGCAACTCATCGGGCAATGCACCACATGCTAAATAATTGGCAAAATCAGCATACCATGGTACCTCTCCTTGTGCTTTCTTCTCATGACCCCCTAACATCGAACAACTCACTTCTCCTACCATGAAAAGTCTCTCATCCGAAAACGACTCTTGCACATCTTCCTCCTCATCTAGGACTTCTTTCCCCTTCTCGAGACGTGATAAATGGTCCGCTATCACATTTTCACTCCCCTTTTTGTCTCGAATCTCTATATCAAACTCTTGGAGTAAAAGGATCCATCTCATCAACCTTGGCTTTGCATCTTTCTTGGTCATGAGGAAGCGAATTGTCGAGTGGTGCAGTAGACAAAAAGTTTTCGCACCTACTAGGTAGGGTCGAAACTTGTCAAAAGCATACACTACCGCTAGGAATTCCTTCTCGGTGACCGTATAATTGAGTTGGGCTGGATTGAAGGTCTTCGATGCATAGTAAATGGCATGAAATTGCTTGTTTCTCAATTGGCCTAAGGCAACCCCCATAGCATAGTCGCTTGCATCACACATCAAAACGAATGGCAAGGTCCAATCAGTGTGATCAATATCGGTGCACTCACCAAAGCCTCCTTAAGCTTCCCGAAAGAATCAAGACAAGTATCATCAAACACAAAAGGAGTATCATTTTCAAGTAAGTGAGTTAAGGGTTTAGCTATTTTAGAGAAGTCTTTAATAAATCTTCGTAGAACCCCGCATGCCCCAAATACGAACGAATTCCCTTCTCATTCGTAGGTGGAGGAAGCTTCTCAATAGCCACCACTTTAGCCCGATCAACCTCGCAAGCCACTAGATGAAATATGATGACCAAGGACTATTCCTTCTTGAACCATGAAATGGCATTTTTCCCAATTCAAGACAAGATTAGTCTCTTGGCATCTCTTTAGGACCAATTCGAGATTATCCAAACAATGATCAAATGAGCTACCAAATACGTAAAAATCATCCATAAACACCTCCATAACATGCTCAATCAAATCATGAAAGATTGCCATCATACACCTTTGAAACGTAGCCGGTGCATTGCACAACCCAAATGGCATACGTCTCCATGCATATGTACCATAAATGCAAGTAAAAGTTGTCTTTTCTTGGTCCTCGGGGGCAATCATAATTTGATTGTATCCCAAATACCACCAAGAAACAATAGAATTTATGCCCACACAACCTATCTAGCATTTGATCCATGAAGGGAAGGGGAAAATGATCCTTACACGTGGCTTTATTTAATTCTCTATAGTCAACACAAACACGCCACCCCGTAGCTACCCTTGTAGCAATCACCTCATTTTGATCGGTTGTGATAACCGTCATACCCCCTTCTTAGTAACAACATGCAATGGAGACACCCAAGGACTATCACTAATAGCATAGATCATTCCGTAATCAAGAAATTTAATCACTTCCTTCCTAATGACCTCTTTTATAATAGGATTCACACGTCTTTGGGGTTGTACTATGGCTTTACTACCCTCTTCTATTCTAATCCTATGCATGCATATGGAGGGATTAATTCCTTTCAAATCATCAATTGACCATCCTAAGGCATTTTTATTTCTAGACAAGCACAATCAACAACTTCTCCAACTCACTATGACTCAACTTAGAAGATACAATAACCGGATACCTCATTTCCTTGTCAAGATAGGCATATTGAAGGTTATCGGGCAATTGCTTGAGAGTCTCCTTAGGTCTTTCCTCCTTTCGCTTGTCATCCTCCTCTTCTTTCCACAATTGAGCTTTATCCCCTTCAAACTCACTTTCTTTACCTCCTCGAGTCTCAAAGCATTCCTGTCATCAAAACAATCAACACAAGAATTCTTAAGTTTTTATAACAATTATGCTCAAAAGGTAAAGAAGGAGTCACATTATCATTATCAAGAAAAGAGTAAGAGGATTCTTCCCAAACTTCTTGAATACACAAATCAATCACATCAACTGAATGACACTCTTCATTATCCATAGGATGCCTCATTGAGGCTTGGATTGAGAATTGAAGTTCTTCCTCATTAAGTCTCAAAGTGAGCTTCCCTTGATTAACATCAATAACGACACGTGCAGTTGCTAGGAAAGGTCTCCCAAGAATGAGTGGAACTTCTTTGTCCTCCTCCATCTCAAGTACTATGAAATCACGGAAAGACAAATTTCTCCACTTTCACCATAATGTCTTCCACCACCCCCTTAGGAAATGTTGTGGACCCATCGGCTAGTTGAAGTGTGACGGATGTGGGACTCATTTCACCTTGATCCAAGCTCTTCAACATGGACATGGGCATCAAGTTAATGCTTGCACCAAGATCGCATAAGGCATTTTTCACCACCCCATTCCCGAGATCACACAAGATGGTGAAACTTCCGGTCTTTCAATTTCTGTGGCAAATCCCTTTTAGCAAGGCACTACACTCCATCGTCGAGGTCTCTTTATTTGGGCTCCTCTATTCTCCTCCTCTTTGCAATTAAGTCCTTGAGAAACTTTGCATAGTTAGGCATTTGCTCAAGAGCTTCCGAAAATGGAATATTGATGTAGAGCTTCTTGAACACTTCAAGGAATTTTGCAAACTTCTCATCCATCTTCTTCTTCATAAAACGTTGAGGAAAAGGAACAGGCTCCAGCTTTTAGGAACTCCCCATAAGTCTCTCTCAACTTCCTTTCCTTCTTCTCTAGCCTCTTTAGCCTTCTTCCATTTGGGCTTCCTTTTCTCTTCCACTTTCTCTTCTTCCATAGCTTCTTTCCCTTTGTCTATCCCACGTTGCTCCACTTCATCAATCAATTCTATCCCTTCCTCATTACTACCCCCATCTTCTTCCTTCCTTTCCTCTCCTTCTCCCTCAATGGTAGGCATTGGAGGACCTTCATATCTAGTACCACTCCTTAGCTCAATGGCTTTGCAATTCTCCCTAGGGTTAATTTCCGTAGTTGATGGAAATTTACCCTTGAGATTGCTCCCACTTGAAGATGCCACTTGGCCTATTTGAAACTCCAAATTCTTCATTTGGTTGGATATGGAAGTCACCGCACTTTCCATCTTCTCAAACTTCTCTTGAGTGCAACCCATGAATTTTGCCAAGATGTCTTCCAAATTAGGCTTCCCTTCATTATTTGGAGCTTTTGCACCCGGATCAAAACCGGGAGGGAATTGAACCGCCACTCTAGGATTGGCATAGGAGAAATTCTCATGTCTCCTCCAATTGTTATTAGGAGCTTGTCCTCCTTGTTGAGGCATGAATGGAGCTTGAGGTTGAGCTCGATTTTGGAAAGGTGCTTGATAAGGTCTCCCACCTTGGTAATTCCCTTGATACCCTCCTTGGAATTGATTTCCTTGGTATTGTGGCCTTCCCATGTAGTTCACCTCCTCCATCGGATTTGGAGCTTGACTCATATCACCTTGGACAAGGGGTTGAGAATTTCCACCTTGTTGAGATGTTAGAGCTCCAACTCTATCCAGCATGGTCATCATCATAGCCTTCATAGATTCTATCTCCTCGGCTTGAGACACCCTATGATGACTTCCCCTACTCACTTGAGTTTGAAATGAATCTTGAGCAATGTTATCCATAATTTGATTCATCTCAATCACGGACTTAGACCAAATGGACCCATTTGCACAAGCATTCGTAAAGGCTCGATCGGAATCATTGAGTCCGGTATAGAAGTACATGATCGTTTGCTCGCCGTAAAACCCATGTTGAGGACATGCTATCAAAAGGTTCCCGAATCTCTCCCATGCAAAGATGTCGACTCCCCACTCTTCCGTCGAAATTGGGAGATAGCTTCTTTGGCTTGTAAGGTCTTGGATGGAGGGTAAAATTTCATCAAGAACCTCCTACTTAGATCCTCCCATGTTCTCACGGTCCCCGGTGGAAGTGAATTTAGCCAAGCCTTCGCTCTCCCATTCAGAGTGAACGAAAAGAGACGAAGCTTCTTTGCATCCTCCGAAACACCATTGTATTTGATGGTGTCTCGAGATCTCTAAAAATTGGGCTATGTGACCATGAGGATCTTCATTTTCATCCTTCCCCTCGAATTGCTTTTCTCTAAGTATCCTTAACAAGCCCGAGCTAATCTCAAAATTGTTAGCCTCAATTCGAGGTCTAGCAATCCCATCATAAAACTCTCTCGGTTGCGGCTCATAGAACTCCCGAAGTGGACGGCCTTGAGGTTGAGGCTCTTGAATGGGTTGATTTTGAGCTTGTGGTTGAGGAGGTGGTTCTTGAGGATAAGGCATTTGTGGGTATTGTGGGAAGTACGGTGGGGGTGGATAGTATGGATATTGTGGAAATTGTTGGCCTTGTTGAGGATAAGGATATGGTTGTTGTGGATATGGGACTTGGTTTGGTGGATACCCTTGAGGGAAAGGGCCAACTTGAGCATTTTGTGGTTGGTCTCTATTACCCCCTTGGTTCTCCACGGCATTATTTCCCCATTTCCATTTCCATTCAGATTTGGAGGGCCATTCTCTTCTTGCATCGGAGGATCACCGCCTCTCACTTCATTTTCCATCTCATTTACAGCCTCCATTTCTCGTCTCTCTCTTGCTTCTCCACGATTACGACCTCGATTCCTCCTTACGGTGGCCTCAATTTCGAGGTTGATAGGTTCGGGTTGGATACCACGAGACCTTGTGTTCATGCACCTACGAAAGAGACGAGTATCAAATTCCCACGAAACAATAAACAAAAACAAAAATAAAAATAAAGCAAATAAAATGACACTACTAACACCACTCAACAAACTCTAAGTCCCTATTAGCACTCTAATTAGTTCCCGGCAACGGCGCCATTTTGATTGGAGCTTTTTCGAGTAAGTATATTTAAGACCCAATCAAGTTATCGAACCCAAAGGAACTATGTCGAGCAAGGATCCCTAAAGCTAAGAGTTGTCATGGTATTATAGAGTCGTGCTCAGTTTGCAAAATTTAATCTAAAATTAATCACTAAAAATAATAATGAGATAATAAATATGAGAAAAATGTGTTAGGGTGCAAGTCACCAAGGAATCCTTAATTTCGAATCACACATGATCGGGGTTTCAATTAACGAGAGATAATAGGAGCTATCTAGCCAAGAATCACATATCAACCGTCTTGGATAAGCCTAGGTTTAATATATCAAAGAAACACGTAAGATAGTTTAGAGACGACACCCTAAGTCTCCTCACTTAATCACAAGAAATAGATTCAAGCAATTAACGTATTCTAATGTAGGTTCTAATGAAAATTAACCAAGTCTCCTTGCGTTAACCCAATATTGACTTCAATCACAAAATTAAACCTAACACCTAAGAATCAATTTAATAAACCAAATCTCTTTGCGCAAATTAAATCAATTAACAAAGGATCAAGACCTAATCTAGCAATTGAATCATGCAAATCACAATAGAATAATTATTCACCTCTATAATTGAAGTACCCAATCACATGATCATCAAAATTAATTCATCCAAGGATCATCACACCCAAACACAAAAGGAATTTAGCCAATCATCATGAATCCAAGAAAACCCATGAAAATTGAAAGAATTGAGAGGGAAGAAAGCATAATAATTGAAAAAGAATCCACTATTAATTAAAAGAATAAGGTTTGATGTCACCTTGAATGTGTTGAATACTTGAATCAATCCAAAATCTAAACCTAATTTGCAAGAAATTGAAAAAGAATTCAAGAAACCCTAACTATGTGTGATTGTGTGTGGAGAAAGGGGAAAAGTGTAGATCAAAATGATTTTGTGTGTATATATCTCTTGAAATCTGAATTCGCCTTTTATACACGTCCCCAGCCACATGGCGCACATCTAATGGCTGATCAATGAATGAAATCGACGCCGATAAAAACATATACTGCAATTTTTCACCAGCCTCGAGTCGAGGTTCAGCCCTCGACTCGAGGATCTTCAATTTACGCCGCCCTCGACTCGAGGCTCCTCCCTCGAGTCGAGGCATGTGATTTTCCTGCAATCTTCTCTCTCCGGCCCAATCCCTCGACTCGAGGTCTACGCCACCTCGACACGTGCTCGAGTCCAGGGATTTTTACGAGAAGAGCTTCGGTCCGACCCCGTTTTCGTCCGGTATGTTCCTCTTTTCATCCTAAGAATGCGGTACTCTCGGTTTAGCCAAATTCCACCGATTTACCTTAAAGCGAACAAAATACCTCAAGTAATACCTTGTAGACAAAATAGTGATACTCTACACATTTAAACATAAAACTAACATTTTATATCACTTTTTGCACTAAATTAAGCCCCAAAACAGGTATCACTACACTCCAATCAGTTCTATTTTCCTATAAGTCCTCGATTGCAAAGATCAGATCACCCAAGACTACCGCTAAGGATATGATATGGCATGCTAGTTGCTATAATGATGAGGTGGTGTTATGCGTCACCCCGCAAATTCATTGGCTTGGAAACACTGGACTATTCATATCCTGATTTTGCGGTGAAATACGGAATGTGAGGCTGGGTTTGAGCACCGATGGTTTTCAGCCATTTGGGCGATCGGAAAAATAGTATTCGTCATGGCCGATGATAGTGACACCGCATAATCTGCCCCCATGGTTGTGTATGAAAGAACAATTCATATTTTTACGATTTTGGTGCCTGGTCCTAAAAATCCAAAGGATAATTTAGATGTATTTTACAACCACTAATTCATGATTTGAACATGCTTTGTGGGAAAATGGGGTGGAAACGTATGATGTTGCTAGAAAGCAGAATTTTATGATGCGAGACGCATTAATCTGGACCATTAGCGACTTTCCAGCTTACTCAATGTCTTTATCTGGATGGAGCACCGCTGGAAGGACTGCTTGTCCATATTGTGCCGAGTACTCCGATGCCTTCAATTTAAAACTCGGGTCGTAAACAAATGTGGTTTGATAACCATCGTAAGTTCTTACCAGGGACATCCGTATCGCAGAACAAGACTGCATTCATGAAGAATACAAGAGTTACTGAGATGACCCACCACCCATCCGAACAGGTGAAATGCTTCTACAAGAAATTGATTGGTTGGGGTACCGAAAAGTGACCGAAGAGGGTGCTGAGGCCCACAACAAAAGATTAGATGGTGGCTGGAGGAAGAAAAGTATTTTTGAGATTTGTCATATTGGAGTACCCTCTTGATCCGGCATAATGTGGATGTGATGCACATTGAAAAAAATGTGTTTGATAATTTGTTCTACATGATGAATATGGAAGGGAAAACAAAAGACACAAATAAGTCTAGGGATGAACTTAATGAATATTGTCGTCGTCCCTCTCTAGAGAAATGTCAACGCACAGAAAGTATCCCAAAGCTTGTTATTCACTTGATAAGAGTCAAAAGGATGATGCGTGCGGATGGGTAACCGAGTTGAAGTTTCCCGATGACTATGTGTCTAACTTTGTCTCGATGTGTAGACTGGAGCAAATTGAAGATGTTTGGGATGAAGAGTCATGATTGTCATGTGTTTATGCAGAGACTACTCCCGATTGCTTTTCGTGAAACTCTGCCGCCAAATGTGTGGAAAGCAATCACTGAACTTAGTTTGTTCTTTAGGGAGTTAACTTTTGCATCCATTACGATTGAGAACATGGCTCGATTGGAAGCAGATATTCCAGTTACATTGTGTAAGTTGGAACGTATCTTTCCGCCCGCCTTCTTCAATTCGATGGAGTATCTGCTGTGCACCTTGCATACGAAGCAAGGATAGCTGGTCCTCAGGCGGTATAGATGGATGTATCCATTTGAGAGGTAATTTATAACTCTAAATTATTTTATTACCTAAAATGGTTATACTATACATATATATAACACTTGATTCATTTAATTAGGTATCTTTACAATTTAAAGCTAAGTTTTGGGAACAAGGCGCATGTTGAAGCATCGATTGCAAATGCGTATTTAACGAAAGAGGCCTCAATATTTTGTTCCCTCTATTTCGGCGATCACGTTCAAACGAGGCGGCACAATGTACCTCGTAATTACGATGGTCGTGGCGAGGTACCCCAAGTAGCGAAAGGTACTTTGTCCGTATTTATACCTCCCGGTCGACATCTTGGAAAGATAAACAAAAGATGGATTGTAGATGAGGAGAAAAACACGGCTCATACGTACGTGTTCGAATTGTCCCGAGTTGCAACTGTATATCGAGTAAGTTTATAACGCGTTCAATTTTTGTTAATTACAACGTCAATCCGTATATTAAATAATCAAATCCCTTTTGTAGCATGTTTTTCGAGCAACCGCAACAATTCCAACCGGGACTCTCGAGGGCTGAACAAGATGAAAGACTACAAGAGGAGTTTGCATCGTGGTTTGAACAACTTGTAAGGTTGATGCCATCGAATGCAGTATCCGAGGACTATTCGGGAGATTATGTCTCGACATATGGAGCCCGGTGCATTCACTTTCCGGATGATATCTCCCGAGAGGTCGATGCGTCTTGGGAGACATTTCGTACATTATATTTTGTTATTCGCTATTTAATTTTGATTAATTTATAAACTTTAACGCTTATTAAGTACAATAATATTTTGTTTGGCAGAGACAAACCAGGTGGGACCACTAACGTTACGAACTCAACGGAGGTGTATCGGTTGTTCCTTCATAGGGCGCAAGCGTATACACTGATATGCCGAACAACGTGAGAACGTTGTGGGTCACCAAGCGGCGAGGCACTGGATGGGATGACGCCGTCTTCAATGGACTGCTCGCTTACTTTGGGATAGAGAAGACGTGAGAGCAAAAGCGAGCGGTGTCGTACGAATCGGACCGTCGGAGCACTGGAGGCCGGTGGTAGTGGCATCTCCCGTCATAGGGGCGGATCCGTGGATCGGCCGAGTAAGCATATGACTTTGTAAGTATTTTTTTAATGTTAGTTCAATATTTTAATTAAACACGTGGTTCTAATTAAATAAATACAGAGAGGAAGCATGGACGGCCCCCACGGATCGGGACATAGTGCAAGATTACCACGTATATGATGACGGGGAGTACACCTACGGGGCTATTAGTGACACACTTGTAAGTATTTTCATTTTATATTATGTAATAATTTATAATAAAATATTATATATATGTCTATTTTTGTAATCTAAAATTTTAATTGTCGAAATATTTGTACAAAGATGAAGTACAAGAGGTGGCCTCCCGAGATGCCCTCCGAGGGGTCGAGCTCCGAACCCCATGCCGACTTATCCCAGATCTATGTCAATACCGTTGGAAAACAACACGGGAGGATTCGGGGTCTTGGTCAGTGGGTAAGTCCAAACGCATCCCCTCCGGCTCTGCTCATCGGGTGCTCCTATTGGCGGCACCTACAGCCAAGCTGATGTCGACCGTCTGCTCAAGAGGAGCGTGAGAGATCGCGAGAAACAAATAGAAGAGGTGCAGGCGGAGATGGCGCGAAGAGACGCAGCTTTGAGAGCGGATATGCGCACAATTCCAAGAGTTGATGCGGGGTTCCCGGGTTCCTCGGTGGTGGTGGTAATCCACCAAATGGTCCGAGTGGTTACGATCACTCATCTAGGGTAGGTCTCGGAGGCGCTGAGTTCATTAATTATTTTTAAAACTATGAATTTTCTGAATGTTGATTGATTAAGATGATGAATTTTAATTGTTTAAAGTATTAATTTTAATTCATGAAGAGTGCATGTATAAACACATGATAATATAGTTGACAACTTAATTGAATATATGTGTGTGTGTGTAATAATAATAACAATTATAGAAATGATAATATATATGTGTGATAATAATAATAACAATTATAAATGATAATATATAGTGAATATATAATACAATTTAATTGAATATATATGTGATAATAATAATAATAATAATTATAAACGTGATAATATATATAATAATAACAATAATAAATGATAATATGTATATAGTGAATTATAGGATACAATTTAATTGAATATATACAATATTAATAATTATAAAATAATAATAATATATATACTAAATATAGTATATAATTTAATTGAATATAGTATATAAACATGATAATATAGTTATTATATGTGATAATAATAAATATTATAAAATAATAATATATATAGTAAATATATATATAATTGAATATATATGTTATAATAATAAAAATTTAAAAATGATATAATTTAATTAAATATATATAGTAGATAATTTAATTAAATATATAGTATACAATTTAATTAAATATA